>OW240918.1:86971122-87111007 GCA_933207985.1 Pelobates cultripes
AAGGATTTCTGCCATCCTAGGCAAAGATCAATTTTGCCGCCCCATCATGTCACTCACTCACTGACAGACACACACACACTCGCTGACAGACACACAGACACTCACTCACTGACAGACATACTCACTCACTCACTGACAGACACACACACACTCACAGAGACTTACTGACAGACATACACTCACTCACTGACATACACACACACACACACAGACACACACTCACTAACATACATAGACTCACTCACTGACACACACACACAGAAACTCACTAACAGACATACACTCACTTACTGACAGACACACACACATACAAAAACAGTATACCCTGCACTCAGGTTCCGCATATATGCTCCTGCCCTCCACCAAAGGGTTGCTCTGTGTGTAGGATGGACACCGCTGAATCCACCAATGCATTATCAAAGAAGAGAAACACAGGCAGCACACCAGGATAATGAAGGTAAATTTATTTGTGGGTTCACCACCTAACCTAAAAATAAGTGTGACGATTCGGCTCCACAGAGCCTTAATCATGCATAAGGGTTACATTATAATAGCAGTGTTTAAATAACCCCAAAACCAATCAAGTTAATTAAAGATTATAATCACATGTTAAAACATATGTATAGGGTAAGTGACCTCTAAAAACAAGACATGGAGTCTACTCAAGTATAGGATCAGATCTTAAAGATGCAGTATATATTAACATAGTAATACACTCATCTACAGTAAATATTCCATAACATGAAAAAAATCAGGTGTCCTATCTAGTACAGCAAGTTAAACTAGCATATATGAATCCACGCAGCAGGCAAAATTTCAATGATTGATTTGAGAGTACTATATAAATGAAGTCTATTCAAATAAATGGTCAGGATCTTAAAGATACAGTAACCTATTTTATAGTAACATAATACACTCATCTATAGTAATTATTCCATAACATGAAAAAAATCAGATGTCCTGTCTAATACAGACACTCACTGACAGACTTACACTCACTCACTGACAGACAGACACACACACACACTCTCTGCCAGACATACACTCACTCACTGACATACACACACAGACAGACACACTCACTGACATAAATACATTCACTAACTGACAGACACACACACTCACTGACAGACAAACACACACACACACACACACTCACTGACATACATATACTTACTGACAGACACACACACACACACACACACATACACACTGACAGTCAAACACTCACACACTTACTGACACACAGACTCAAGTCACTCAATTTTTTTGAGGCCCATACAGCCTCCCTACCTCCCTGGGGTCCAGTGTGGGACAGCTCCTCACTCCTCCAGTGCGATGTTTAGTATGCTGGGGCCAGAATGATATCATATTCTGGCTCCTGGCATCACAGAGGGCATGCGAGGGAGGAGTGAGAGGCTACAGCTCCCTCGCCACCTGCTTTCTCCGCCCCCCTCTCCTCAGGTCACCGGCATTTGTTGGCAGAGCAGGCACCTGCCATTAAGGTAAGCAGGTGCCTGCTGGCCCCCCTGTGACAGGGCTCTTCTCTGTGCCTTCACCTTCAGGCTCCTTGAGGATCAGCCCGGCGTTGGGGGCGGCTCAAGAGCCTCTCGCCCACGACTGCGGCCCCAGACAGGGGCAGGCAGCCCACCAGGAGAGCCCCAGCAGGCCGGCGCCCTAGGCGAATGCCTAGTTCGCCTAACGTTTGTGCCGGCCCTGAGTAATAGTTTTCTGTAACATTTTTTAATCTTTTAACATATATTTAGAGCATAACCAAGCCACTGCTAAATACAAATTGCCAGCCTACACCTGCTAGCCAACAATAGGAGAGACATAGTAAACAATTCAAAAATACAATAACCAACATACAACAACATACAATAACCAACAAACAATGATCACTCCCTTCGGAAACATCGTAATTCACACTCAAGGGACCGCATACATGCAGCAAAATAGTAAATGTCCCACTGGTGCAACCAAGGACCCAAAGGTGGCCAAAACTTTTGCAGATGCAAATGGGAAAGAAAAGTATGTGGGCACTCAACGGAAATTGCAGACTTTGATTAGAAAGAAGATACAAAGTAATGATGATTCGATACACAATATGGTCTGATAAAAAACACATTGTGTGGTCGAAATGTCATCACTCTGTATCTTCTTTCTGATTAAAGTCTGCACTTGCTGCCCGTATCCTTTTGCCAGCATCTGATTAAAATCTGCACTTGCTGTCTTTACTTTCATATTCCTTTTAAAACATTTTCAAAACCACAACAGTTATTTAAAAGTAACTCAAAAAGAGTATTCTCTGAAGTAACCTTTCACTCCGCATGTAAAACTTTGAAATGCCCCAGATACCATAAGTAACTTATGCTAAATTAATCTATTTGAATAGCAAAACGTCCACTGTAAATTACTACTTATTTTTATTCTGAACCAATGGAAAACAGGTGGACCTTTGATCACAGATGTATATGACCCTGTTATAGCAAAATTAAGCCCGGTGCTTATCAGCAATATAAATAGAACAAAATGGTGGAAAATAGCTCTCCCAGTACTTCATACATATGGTGAAAAAAATATAACTTAGCTTTATTCAGCGACTGCCACAAAATATCAACATTTCAGTTCCTATGCAGAACTTTCGTCAGGATAAGGTGCATAAACCAACAAATATATAGCAAACAAATACACCTTCACCGTATTTGTTTGCTATATATTTGTTAGTTTATGTAATGCACCTTATCATGACAAAAGTTCTGCATAGGAACTGAAACGTTGATATTTTGTGGCAGTCGCTGAATAAAGCTAAGTTATATTTTTTTCACCATATGTATGAAGTCCTGGGAGTGCTATCTTCCAGCATTTTGTTCTGTTTATATTGCTGATAAGCACCGGGCTTAATTTTGCAATAACAGAAGTGAAAGCATTTGGATATTTTTATATATATATATATATATTAAAAGGCTTGGCCTGTAGTTGTGGGAGGGGCTTGGTTTCCCTATAAAAAGGCTGCCAATCCACTCCCACATTACCGTAATGGTCTGGCGAGTCTGAAACGTTACTTCCGGTTCAGACCGCCATTTTGGATTCCTCTTACCTGTTTCCTCGTGGTCTCCTGGTCCGGTGCCCTCCTGAGTGGTTCCGGGCTCTCCAGGGCGCTTTTCCCGCCGTCACCGCCGACTGCACAGCTTCCCCGGTACTGCTGCCGCCAAAAAAACGTAAGTGGGCCCGCCGTAAAGCAAACCGCTTCACATTTACGGCTTACACGGCGGAGCCCCATTCGCATTCAACCGCATTCGGTTATTTTCGCCTAAATACACTTCGCCGCTAAGCTATGTAATTCATGTTTTAGATTTCATACGAACGCTACATTCGGCTAGATACTTAGGATTTCTACTATACAAAATAGTCATTATATACTATCATCACATTCGACTCAAATTCGTGCATTTCTCAATAATTATACAAGATCCTGCATCCACTTCTTAGGTGGAATCTCGCCCCCTACAGGTCAATAATGATATAGCACCAAAATAATTAAAATAATTTTTTTTTTTTTTCTTAAATTATGCTACAATTCAATCCTGATTTCTGACATCTTCCAACAGGTTGCCTTACCAGAATTCATATTAAAATTTGGGGACCCAGTGATCGGTATCAATTATACTTTATAGTTTGGTAACATTGTCATATGATTCATATAAATGACCATATAAACATATGATTTTAGGTAAAAATGTTATAATTTACTCTCCTAGGTTTAATCATTGGAACGGTAGCTTTTACAAGCAAGGAGCCGGTTTCTTTTGATTATATCTCCTCCGCAGTTATCGGGTAGGTTCTGGTCCACGATCTGGCCTAACTACCACCCCACTTTCCAGATATTTACTTATCATCTTATACCTACAGGTCAACTACCCGACAAATATCACAGTTACGTCATTGAGAGATCAGCCTGACTCACTATCAGGTACTACGCCAGAACCCAATATACCCTAAAATATTGAGGGGTACTGGTCCCAGGTTAGGTGGCCCAATTAGTTAAAATATTTCTGGTCTTAATCCATAGGCTAGTGGTCCCGCGAGGCCAACATCCCTAACCTCACACTCGGAGGTAATACGTCCCTCGGGCCAAATCATAGCTAGCCGCCTCGCATCAATATACAGAGAGGGCCTCACCTGTCACTCCCAATCTTTTTTATGCTTTAAATGACACCGAGAGGCCTACACCCCGCCACAACGTTCGGTGGCCTCAATCTTCCCCTCGGGCCCACGCATAGATAGTGCCTCTCAAGCTGCTTGGCAACTAGCAGGGTCTCATCTGTCACTCTCAAAAGAAGTTTAATTGTTTCACCGCTTGGTACTTAGCTAGCCCACCAGTACCCACCCACAATACATTTTATACGACTGACTGTTTATATTTATAATTTCAGTTATGTCACTAACGCCTGATATCCCTGAAGAACTGTCACTACCTAGCACACCCGCTAGGCCTGCCACCCCTGTTCCGGGTACAGACGTGAATAGCCCTGCATCCCTTAGATCATGGACCATACCACGTCTTACAGCTGAACTAAGAAGACGCTGCATCCCTTTCCCGGCTACAGCTAGGAAGGCGGAGTTGTATAGGCTATTATACACTACCACTGACAACTCCGATGCAGGGGAAGGCACTAGCGGATCGCAAATGCCAGCATTTCATGCTATGATGACGTCCCTTATGGCATCCATAGGGACAATCAGCGACAGGCTGGACAAATTGGAGGCCGGTAGTGTTACTCAGTCCACAAATGCAACAGTCACCACTCAGCCTCTTGCTAATACCTTACCCGGTAATACCCTGGCAGCTACGGCTGACATAGAATCCATTGATCCTTCACACATGGTCCCAGCTCACCTTAAAAAAGACATTCTGGAAGGCAAGGACGTTAACCTAGCTTCATTGCTCATTGCCTCCCAGGATGTCCTTGAGAACAGGACCTTTGCTTGTGGGGATTTTTCCGTAGTCCTTAGAGCTAGAGACCCTCGCCTGAACAAAAAATTGAACATCCCAGAATTTGTATTAGGGTTTGGCATCTATAGGGATGTATATTGCACTGTATACCCAGGGAAAAGAGCCGAGCTGGATACGTACATGCACATGTTGGTGGATCTGGGACACAAATACGGTGGTACAGCGTTTTACGATTACCACCGTTCCTTCTCTGCAAAAGTGGCAGCAGCTCTGGCTCAGTTCAACTTAAACATCAATTGGAGCAAGTTGGACACTGAGCTATTCTGTAGGCACTTTGCAGGCCTCAGGCCCCCAACTTGTGCAGTATGCTCATCAGCAACTCACAGCACAAATTTCTGCCCTAATACAGCTGAGGTAGAACAAAACCAAGCAGCAACTTACCCCCCAAGATCAAACAAAGGTTTGAAAGACAAACTAGGAAGAGATATTGTCTTCTTAGGGAAATCCCAAGTATGTAACAATTTTAATGCCGGCAATTGTGGTTTTAGTTCCTGTAGACTAATGCATGTTTGTTCACATTGTTTCAGGGCTCATTCCAAGACAATGTGCCCAAATAAAGCTTTCCCAAAACCCTATCTCACATGCGTGAACCTCAGCTTATTCACCGATTTGCTACGTCTACACCCATCACGACACTTCAGCGACTATCTCATAACAGGATTATCAGAGGGATTTCACACAGGGTTGATACATTTACCTACAGGCACACTGGAATGTGACAACTTACTTTCCACACGGGATGACCCACAGCTGGTACTTAAACTTATCACAACCGAGGTGAAACAAGGTTTTTTGCTGGGTCCATTCCTTTCACCACCCTTCAATTCTTGGAGAACCAATCCCATTGGGATTGTCACGGGGAAAAACTCACTTAAACCCAGGCTGATCATTGATTTATCCGCACCACATTCCTCCACGGTCCCTAGCCTAAATTCACTGATACCATCTGAAGAGTTTTCACTACATTACGCCACTATCGACCATGCCATCGGGGCTATCATTACAGCTGGCACAGGGGCATGGTTAAGCAAAACGGATGTAGTAAATGCCTTCAAACTACTGCTTATGCACCCTACACTTTGGCACCTTCACGGCATTAAATGGGAAGGGTTATACTATTTCTTCACTCGTCTCACTTTTGGCTCTAAGAGCAGCCCGCGTATTTTCGACACATTTGCAGAGGCTTTATGTTGGTTGTTGCTAAATGTTTACCAATGTCCCTCTGTGATTCACTATTTAGACGACTTCCTCACAATTGAGAACAACACAAGTCCACCCACAAGTTTAAAACACATGTTGGCATTATTTGAGTCACTTTCTGTTCCAGTCTCCCCACACAAGACCCTGGGGCCCGCCACCCAGATGCAATTTTTAGGAATACAACTAGACACAGTACACATGCAGGCCAGCCTCCCTCAGGAGAAAATTGAGCGTATCCTGGCAAGTATTGACCACTACCTACAGCAAGGTCGTTGCACTAAGAAAGACCTACAATCATTGCTGGGATCGCTTAATTTTGCAATGAGAATCATTCCCCAGGGGAGATCATTTATTTCACATTTGCTATCACTATTTCCACAATTCACCTCAGACACATCTTACATTTCACTAGACAAACATGCGACATCCGATTTGAGCATGTGGAGGATTTTCCTCACTTCTTGGAATGGGCTTGCCATGTTTATACCATCTCACTCAGACACTTCACCCACAATATGGACAGACGCTGCAGCAAACACGGGGTTTGCAGCCATATGGGGTGACCTATGGCTCGTGGGGCCATGGCCAACTGAGGTCAAATCACTCACAAAATTCACAGAGACCTCAGCTTTATTCGAATTGTACCCCATCGTGGCTGCGGCCGTTACCTGGGGCCGCCAGTGGTCCGGTCACACGGTGTGGTGCTATTCTGATAATATGGCTACTTGCCATATTGTCAATAAAGGCCGGTCATCATCCCTGGTAATTATGAGGCTATTGAGACGACTCACATGGATAGCAGCCACTTGTCAATTCTTTCTAACATGTATTCACGTTCCAGGGTGCACAAACATCAGTGCTGATCACTTGTCTCGATTTCGTTTTCAGGAATTCTTCACGACACTACCCACCGCCTCCAGACGGGCAACTCCAGTCCCACTTTTCACAGACATGATAATGGATTAAAAGCTTTGTTAAATCACGCACGTCACATTTCTCACATGGCACTCTCTGTAAACACTAGAAACACTTACGACAGAGCTTTTCACATATTCAAAAAATTCATCACTGAATTTCACATTCACGATATGTTCACGATATGTTCACGATAGAAACAATATTGTGTTTCACTTCTTTTTGCCACATCAACCTTAAACTATCATTTAACACTATAAAACTATACCTTACGGGAATTCAACACCACATGCTAATTCAACTACCCAACGCCACGAGTTTCCTGTCCTCATATCAAATCAAGACAGTTCTTAGAGGCATTAAGAAATTAGATACACATATCCCCGAGAAACGACTACCTATTGATAACCACATATTTCATGCACTAGTAAACTTGTTAGATTCCTCTCCTTTTGAGCCCAGGACAAACACGGTAATAAAATCAGCAATATATCTTGCTTTTTATGGATTCCTCCGTCCCAACGAATTCACAACTAGGACTATCACGTCCCCTGATTACCTAAGAATTATGGACTTAGCGAAACAGAACGACCATTACCTACTCACGCTAAAACACTCAAAAACCAGCGCCATAGGTCATACCGTTACGATCCCCTTATACCCTACTCATAACAAATGGTGCCCTGTACAAAATTTTGACAATTATCTATTATCACTCCACAAACAACCATTACAACCTTTGCTAGAACTGCACGGTAACGTTCTAACTACAGTAAAGTTTATGCTCTATGTAAGACTGCTGTTGACTAGACTCGGCTTGAACCCTAGTCAATTTTCGGGTCATTCTTTCCGAATAGGAGCAGCATCTACAGCTTCTGCTAACCACATTCCTCCGCACATCATCAAAACAATGGGACGCTGGAAATCTTCCGCTTATACTCTTTACATACCCAATCCTGTTAAAGAATTAAGACTAGCTTTCTGTGACTTATCTAAATAAAGTTTTGGTCAACGTATTACGTCTTATGATAATTTATTTTTGCCCACTTTTACAGGCCTACTCCTCTGTCGGTTTCGGCACACCACAACCGACTAATTCCAAATATTGATATGTTATCATATGCTATGTTTCCATATACGGCCATATTGCCACGACCACAAATAAATATATATATATATATATATATATATACTAAAGGAACACTATAGGGTCAGGAACACAAACATGTATTCCTGACCCTATAGTGCTAAACCCACCCTTTAGGTGGCTTGCCCTCCACTTAGCCTCCTTAAAAGCAATTAAAACTCACTTTATTTCCA
The DNA here is from genome assembly GCA_933207985.1 of Pelobates cultripes. NCBI lineage: Eukaryota > Metazoa > Chordata > Amphibia > Anura > Pelobatidae > Pelobates > Pelobates cultripes. The sequence continues at coordinate 86,979,575 of OW240918.1, forward strand.
ACACCGTGCGAGTCTGCTGGCACTAGCCCTGCCCCCTTGGTGACATCATCAGAACTGCTGATTTTTTACCAATCCAATGCTTTCCCATGCGCCAATCAGCACCTCCTCATAGAGATGTATTGAATCAATGCATCTCTATGAGGACAATTCAGCGTCTCCATGCAGTGCGTGGAGACGTTGAATGGCAGTGCCAGTGGCCACTTGGAGGGGTTCCTAGGGGCAATGTAAACACTGCCTTTTCTCTGAAAAGGCAGTATATGCATTGAAATAAACACGAAAAGGAGAGAATTCAGCGCTAATTAACACACAATTATTAGAGGTAGGCAGCAACCCAAAGGAAGGAAAACCCCTCAGGTCCTTCAGTGAATAAACACAGGAAGAGAAAAAGATGTATGAGGACTGCACCAAAAGTCCAGTAAAATATTACTAGGATACCAGTGGATCGTCGGGGATACTGGATAGGGTTTCTTGGTAGAGGTAGGTGCGTCTAGTGTTGACCGTTCAGTATATGAAAATAAGAGCAGTAGAGGTGACCAATGGTGCAGTATGTAAAATTCAAGGTGCGGTAGATAACAAAAGTAGAGAACTCACATTCAGGTAAGCTATGGCCAGCTCTGGTGTGAATCGCGTACAGCAGTATAATCCCCGCTTATGGGATATGTGGGGGAGGGCTCTCCGTCAACACTGTCTGGTAGTCCAAAACTCGGAAAGAGAAATAGAAAGCAACAATAGTGCTCTCACTTGTAAAGGGGTTCAGTGTGCAATAGATAGAAAAGGAACTCACATTTGAGGGAGCTATGGCCAGCTCTGGTGTGGATAGCGTACAGCGGTATAATCCCCGCTTATGTGATATGTAGCAGTGGTACGTCCGTCAGCACCATCTGGTAATCCAAAGCTCCAAGAGAGAAGGATAAAAGGCAGCAATAGTGCTCTCAATTGTGATGGGATACAAGAGTAAAATAAAAGATAAAATAATACAAAGATAGAGCAGAGGTACTGCTCTATGGATAGGCATTGGTGGTATGATCCCCACCTGGGATTTCTTGGAGTACTGGAACAGTAAAATTGCCAGTGGAAGTAAAAGTAGCAGGAACGTTAAAATGCCAGGAATAGGTAAAAAAGTTTAAAGTGCATAGAGAGTGCAATAAAAAGAGGATTGGTACGGTAAGGTAACCAAAAAACTTTTATTGTTCTAAAATACACAGTAAAATACAAGAGTAAATACGCATAAACGTGTTTCACCATAAGTGGCTTCTTCAGAATGGGATAAAATGATAACCTGGCAGGGGATGTTTAAATAGGGCTGTTGTAATTAAGAAATGGCGCCAAAATTGTGATTGGCCAATGAGAGACAGTTTTGGGAGTAACAGATAAAAGTACAAATTAAAGAGAATAGGATTGAAAGTATATGTGATTTGAGTACATATAACTTATTTTGAAGTAAAAACGAGGGGTATAACAGTGGTAAAATACTTAATTTTTGTTGGTCACGTAACGCGAAAAACCCGGTCGGCAGGGCATTATGGGGATTGTAGTATGGTTGCGCCCGGCAGCGTGGTATAGGGGGTCGTGGTGGTGAAGGTGGGAGTGACTGATTGCGACATGTGATCAGTCAGGTGAAGTCGGCCATAATACGGCTGGCGGCGAGGACCGGGGAGGGAGGGGAAAAGAGCAAACCTCGCACTGGGCATGCGTGGTTGGAAATTAAGTATAGAAATACCGAACCTCTGCTAAGGGATTTCGGTATTACAATGACAAAAGGGTGGGGGCCACAGGGGGAATGGGACAGAGGGGAAAAGAGGACATGAAAAGTAAAAATACATACAGAAATAATAATAGTAGTAATAAATATAAATACATATACATAAAATACATAAGAGGATAAAATGCATAGTGAATGGAGGTGCATGGAGAGGAGTGTACATAAGAGGTTTAAAGCAGATCAGTACATGAGTAATTAATACAATGTAAGGCATAAAATTTGTAGTATAACAAAAGAAGGAGATAAGAAGATATATAAAGTAAATAAAAAGTTAAATAAAATTAAACAGGTCAAAATCAACATTTAAGCCAGATGGGGTGAGAGTTCTTAAGTTAAAAAGTATTTACAACAGCTGTTAAAAAAAAATAATTTAGTTGTACTTCACAGTTCATTATTAGTAGTCATTATAAATTGCCATCAATTTTAAGGCTCAACTGTCCTGCAAATATGATTTAATGACACTTTATAGTCTGTGCAATGTCATCCATATGTTAAAGCATTAGACAATAATGTGTGTTTTGTGTTTTTTTGCTGTTATTTACATGTCAAGCTATAGAAACTATAAATCACAATAGCCAACTCAAGGAGTATAGATAGGAGAATAGTCAGTAATAGCCACGATCAAAACCAGATAGACAATGAGAGGTATATAGTTACATACATAGTTACATACATAGTTACATAGCTGAAAAGAGACTTGCGTCCATCAAGTTCAGCCTTCCTCGCATTTTTTTTTTGCTGTTGATCCAAAAGAAGGCAAAAAACCCAGTTTGAAGCACATCCAATTTTGCAACAAACTAGGGGGAAAAATCCTTCTTGACCCCAGAATGGCAGTGAGATGTATCCTTGGATCAAGAAGCTATTACCCTACATTGAAAAATTATATGCTTGAATATTCTATTTTTTCAAGTATGCATCTAGTTACTGTTTGAACATCTGTATGGACTCTGATAAAACCACTTCTTCAGGGAGAGAATTCCACATCATTATTGTTCTTCCATTCTAAATGCATGGCCTTGTGTCCTATGTACAGTTCAGTTTGTGAATAGATTTATTTTTCTAGTGCCATAATATCCTTCTTTAGAACAGGTGCCCAAAATTGCACAGCATATTCAATATGTGGTCTTACCAGTGATTTATGAAGAGGCAAAATGATATTCTCATCCCGAGAATGAATGCCCTTTTTCATGTATGACAATACCTTACTGGCCTTAGCCACTGCTGATTGACATATAACATGCATTGGGAACCAAAACAGAACCCCAACTGGGCATGTACCTGGGCCCTAGCAAATTATTTGTAGTCTGGCTATTTAATTAGATAACCATACCCCCAAAATATTTACAATTTCGAGAGAAAAGAGATTTGCATGTGTGTTTTCATTGGGATATATCTACTAACAGGGATTTTTGTGGTGGTGGGGGGGAGGGGGTATTGCTTGTCTCTTTAAGGATCATTTTCCATATGAAGACCAGGTGCAGGTACTATTATTTCTGTGCATTTCAATTAAATGACACACAGAATAAGGAAGTTTTGCTTCATGGTGTAAAAAACAAACACATGTTTTATATAGAATATTGCAATGGATTTCAGTTAAATCTGCTACAACATTTAAAGCCTGCAATTTATACAGGAAACAGCTGCCCCCACAATTTAAAACTGGTCACTAAAATGGAAGAGCAGGAAAGAACCAATTTATTTGCTCTATTCAGCCAACAATTTTTCAGGTCTTCTTTCTAACTTTATGAGCTGTATTGTAATGTAGACAAGTAAGATATGATGTGAAAAATCTATTTAAGTGATGAATTGGGAATAAAACTGCTAAAATACTTTTTAAAAACAATTAAATATTTGATTAATACATAAAACCGCAAATAAGCACAATCATTTTTATCAGTATTCGTGAATTCTTGTTCTATACTTGCAACAAGCTGGTATGTCATCTCACAACAGATAAGAATTCATTTTTGCAAGCTATTTCCAGGATTTTTTTATAATGTGCAAATGTAATATAATATAATATATAATACATTATGTTAGAAAAGAAAAAAAAATGCTTAGGGGAAAAAAAAGATCTTATTCACTGATAATGTTATGCTGTGAGAAATTCAAAGCACACGCTAGTTTAGCATTAATTTCCCACTGTGCTGGATTGGTCCTTAAAGTCCACTATATTAATATTTTTTTTTCTTTCAAATATTTTTTTATTTTTAAATATATTACATACATAGTTACATACATATTGAATTATATGAGAAAAAATAATACACAGTGTAATAACCTGTATAATGTAGTGGTCATACATTTAAATAAAGATACATAACAAAAATATATTGGAAGATTTCAGAAACTTGAAGCTGTTACAGTAAGTGTATTAATACTATTATGACCTATAATAAACAATATATTTTTTTTCTCCTGCACAATCTGGCTTTGTGTATTCACAGTTTTTGTTAACTTGCTGTCACTTGATCGTAACAGAGCTATATCATGTGAAATACTATACCAGCTTTAAATGAATCAGGTTCCCACTTTATGTACTAAGCTATCTACATTGAGATTGAATCACTTCCTCTGAGGCTTGACCTATAAGCCCAAGACAATTGTCTCCTCCTGTGCACTTCCTTTTGTACACAGTTACAGCTCCCAGTGAGTATTCTGCTGTTACGCTACTTGGGTGATTTGGATTGGAACTCAACTGCAGCTTGTAAAACTCCCTAATTACAATAGTGAAGAAACGGAGAATCTTTAAAGTATCAATACTGTAGCTTTAAGAAAAGAGAGAATTGCTGGTAATTTGATTCAAACGAAGTTTTAATAAGTGTTAAACTTAAATGAATTGCATTTAGGCAATAATCCAATAAGAAGAAGTGCAAGTAGTCAACAACACAAAGTTCATTAATAAGTATTTCCTCAGAGATGCATTAAGTAACATTCTTTAGGTTAATGAGAATAATCTTCAATAATAACTTTAAGCAAGTAGCTGAGAATATTTGCAAAGCGGGAACAGTTCATAGTTAATAAGAATGATGGGAGTTGTCCTCCATATAATTGTAACTTGAAGCAGTGAAGATTTAAGTAAGCAAGCATTAGTTCATTATTAAATGATATTGTAGACAAATAGCTGAAAGATATACTTAAGGTTAATGTGAGTAGTCCTCCAATAGTTCAGAGATATTGTCCACTTGTAAAGTAAATGAGTTTCTATTCTCCAGTAATCCTCTATGGCATGAAGCAGACTTGTCTTAGCCCAGAAGGCTAGGACAACTTCAGAACTTGTAGAACCGGCGTGTCCCAGAAGCAGGCGTGCATACTCGGAAGTAGGACCCACATTGCCAGAGCCTGCAGAGAGGTAAGTCTTGCGGAAGTAGCTGCCAGTATCACCAAGCACCCTCTCTCTGGTTCGGTCTCCCTAAATACCGTCAGAGCTGCGTCAGAGGGTGGCGGGGTCCGGCTCTGCACAGAGGAGTGCCGAACCCGGAAGTGTTACCGCATGACATCTGCAGGAAACGGTTACAAAAACAATATTATATATACATATATATATATTTGAACATTTGTCCAAAACCATTAAAGCATTTTAAAAGTTTATCCAAAATATTAAATTAAGGCCTACATGCATACATTATATCTAGAAGGATATTTACAAGGTGTAGTATGTACATACACAAATTAAAAGTAAAAAGGTGATATCCTACTTACAATGTCCAGAGCAATGGCCTGCTCTGGTTTGAAGAGCGATGGTGGTATTTTCCCCACCTAGGATTTGCAGGATACAGCAAGAATGATTATTGACAGGAATATGGTGAATAATAAAATATATATATATATATATATATATATATATATATATATATTTGTGCTCGGAATTTAATATGTAATGGATAGTGTCTGAGATGAAAGTTGGTTGTGGTGTGCCGAAACCAACGTCTGAGTGGGCCTGTAAATAAAAGAGGGTCCACCAAGGAGAATTGTAATGTTATAAGGATGCAGGTGGGTGGGAACAATCAAACTTGAACGTCAGAGGTGAGTAGGGGCTGGGGGTTTAAGTAGGGGACTTACTCCTCCCACAAATTCAGGCCTAATGGCCTTTCTACTCGTGCTCAGAATTTAATATGTAATGGATAGTGTCTGAGATGAAAGTTGGTTGTGGTGTGCCGAAACCAACATCCGAGTGGGCCTGTAAATAAAAGGTCAAAAGAGAAGTTCGAAGAAAACACACTTTATTGCATTTATTACATAAAATAAATTCCTGAAGGCTTGGCGAAGCTCTGTTTCAGGTCGTGGTATGTGCTTATGGTATATGGAGGATTTCCATCGACCCAGTCTCTGGATGATGTGGACCGGGGTGTTTGTACTAGAGACTGATGAAGCGGCTCCTATGCGGAAGGAGTGCCCAGAGAACGAAGCCGGGTTGTAACACAGTTTTGCCAATAAGATTCTGACATGCGTCGTGAATTTAGCTGTGGTGAGTGGGTGCCCTTGTAGTCGTAAGAGCGGAAAGTCTGGTAAGTGTGTATTATGAGTTGACCGTAGGTGGTCTAGTGCCTTAACCGGACACCAAGCATTATCTGTTGGAAAGAGGGGAATGATAGTGGGGTGTAGTGAATGATTAGTTTTGGTAGATGGGATCGTGAGAACGTAGTAATCCTCTACTTTAGTGATTTGTGAGATTTTGAGGCTGTGTGTGATATCTCCTTGACAAACAACTGTAAATTCCCTGGGTCTTAGGAAGCCGTAAAAAGCTAAATAAATAGCAGACTTGATCACCAGGTTCATGTTGGGATCAAATGGGGATTTGTCAAGTAGATTGCTGAATAATCTAAAGATCGGCCCATCTATTGGTAGTCTGGTGGTCATAAGTGGAACAGAAACCTTGGAGATACCATTTAAGACTTATTGATGGGGTATGATGACAAGAAGGGAGTGTTGTTAGGGAAATTTGTGAGACTGTGATGCTGCACCCCCGTGAGGTATAGTTTAATGGTATTGTGGGAAAGTTTTACATGTAAGTAGCAAAAGGAGGCAAAAGCCACCATAGTTTGGGTAGAAAAATCACCTTGTAATCCGAATTCAGCTGCGAATTTATTAAAAATGGTAAGTGCTCTACTGTAGGTGACAGCTGTGTTAGGTGATAGTGATTGGTGTGTAAGAGTCCTAGCGTGGTGCATTAGTGCGTTCAATCCAGGATTCGTTCGTGAAACCTCGGTGTCCTGGAAGGTTGGCGGTGGGCCTTAGGGAGTTCCTGGAAGAATACCTGGAATTGAGAGCGAGACAAAGCATCAGCAGGCCGTGTTGTGGATACCCGAGATGTAAAAACAAATTAAGTGGAACTGGACGGTAGCTGCCAGCCAGGTCAGCTTGCAAATCAGCCGCATGATGGTAAGGGAGGAAGAGCGCCCCTTGTTAATGATATTGCAAGCTGATGAGTTGTCGGAATAGCATTTACTGCCTTGCCGGACCAGAGATGACCCCAGGTGTGCGCGGTCGCCACGATGGGGTAAATTTCAAATAAGGCTGAAGTTTTCTGAAACCCGGCAAGGCATCCATCTCAGTGGGCCAGTGACCCCTAAACCAGTGATTACCGAAGACAACTGCGAAACCCGTGTTGGCTGCAGCATCAGTGTGAATAAAGGGTGAGGAGCCGGAGAGAGGGTGATAAACATGGAGATACCGTTCCACTCAGCCAAAAACTTCCCCCACACGAGTAGGTCAGCCTTGGCATGCTGGTCCAACGTAATTGGGCAGGCGTCTGGTACCCCGTGAAGCAGACATAGAAGCCCGGATACGAAAGACCTTCCTTGCGGAATGATGCGCATCGCAAAATTCAGGGATCCCAATAAAAACGGAAGTTCCCTTCTGGTGCATACATCATTCCGCAGGAACATGTCTATCTCCCCTCTCAAGCGGACCAGTTTGTTGGGGGGGAAGGCTGGCGCGGAAGGTTCCAGAGTCCAGCTCTATCCCCAAGAAAGTAAGCTTATTAGTGGGGCCAATTGTTTGGAGGGTGATAAGTGTTCCCCAAGAGTGGAGAGAAGTGCAGAGGTGCTGAGGATATCGGTGGGTGTGCGTGCGCCCGGTTCTATTTTTAGGAAGTCGTCCAAATAGTGAATGACGGAGTGACACCTGAGAATGTTCAGAAGCAGCCAGCATAGAGTTTCTGCGAAAATATCAAACAGTTTAGAGCTGCTTCTGGACCCGAAAGTGAGTCGCGTTGAAAAATAGTATCTGTCTCGCCATTTAACACCGTGCAAATGCCAAAGTGATAGGTGCATGGGCAGTAATTTGAATGCGTTGGTTATGTCCGTTTTGCTAAGCCAAGCATTGCTACCAGTTGAAATCATGGATTGTATAGCGTCGTCAATTTTTACGCACTGTAATGAAAATTCATCTGCGGGTATGAGTGAGTTAATGCTGGGAACCATATAAGAGTGCGGTGCCGATAAATCGATAATCAGGCGCTTTTTATTAGAGTACTTGTGCACAGCTATACCAATGGGATTAGTGCGCCAGGAGGAAAAAGGTGAGGAGGTGAAGGGGCCGATCATGAAACCGTGTGTGATTTCAGCAGAAAGGAGAGCGTCCGTGGGTTCTGTGTCTTGGCAGGCTGATAGGAGTTTAGGACATTCCAGCGTGCCTGGGGGAATGGTCACGAGACCCGTGAGAAAACCCTGGGTGAACCCCTATATTCCACTAAATGTCTGCTCGTATGAGTTTTTAAATAGAAAACCAGGTTGTCGATATTAATGTAGGATAGTCATTTGTTAGGGGACAAATTGGCCGGGCACATGGTCTTAGTGTGTGCCCTGAAGCAGATGTGCAACAATTTACAGGCACTGAAGTTGCATGACCCTGCATTAAAATTATTGCACACCTGAGCTTGCCTAGAAAGGAGATGGGCCTACCCAGTTTATCCCATTGACCACCCTTTTGTTTATTGTGAGGGGTGGAAGTGGATTGAGGGGTAGGAGTGGGGGTGGATGGATCAGCCACAGAAGGGCACAAATCAGCCAGCTGGGTTGAAGAATTACATATAGCACAGGACGGGGGCCTCAGACCAGCGAAGTGGCAACAGAATAATTCCGACACCAGTTAATTCTTATATTGAACTGCTTCAAATGGGTCGCCGCCTTTGCTGATACCGATTTATGATAACCATAAAAAGATGAGCCCCCCTACTTAATGCCCAAATCCACCACCTTATGAAGATAGAGGTCTAGTTCCTCTCTCCTGTGGGGATACACCGAGCGAATGATGTCTCGGTATATCCCGAAAGCTATAACGAAATTGGGAATAGATAATTTCTTGTTAAGCCTTGGATCTCTGGTTTTAAGCACCACAGAAATATCCCCGAAGTTACATGCTCGATTCTCCAGCATGTCTTGGGAGGCTATAAGTAATGACACCAGACACACATCCTTTCCGTCCAGGATTTCTTTCCTAATGGAGTCTTTGACGGAGTGAGCTGGTGACACAAAAGGTGACATATCTGTGGCCAGAGCTGAAGGGGGAAGTATAGGGGCTGGTGGTGGTGCAGCAGAGACTGCCGAGTTGAGGGCTGAGAGGCCAGGGAGGTTACCTGGGGAGGCGATGGCACTCTCCACCTTGCTTAACCTGCTGTTCAGGGTCTGCAGGCTGGCCAGGATTGTCGCAAGGGTTCCGGGGTGGGATCTTGAGACATTCTAGAAATGAATTAGTGAATTGGGTTTAGTAGGGGCGTGGAAAGAATGAAACAAGGGGGGGAGGGGAGGATTCCTAAGGTGAACTGGACTGTAAGGCTATTGCATAAAAGAAAAACTTAACTGTGACTATTGACAAATGAGGCCCTACTAGTGCCAAGTGGCAGTGAGAGGCTCTAGCTATGATTTGGCCGAGGTAAGTACTTTGCCACAGATGTGGTGGCGGAATGTTGGCCTCTCGATGACATTTAAGAGATTCAAAACGAGTGGCCGTGGAAAGTGAGGCCCTGTCTGCGGCCCTGTAGAAGGGCGAACGAGGCGTTTAACTATGGTTTGGGCGTGGGGCTGTACCTCCTTGTTGAGGTGGGAGATGACCTCATGGGACCTGGAAATGCCTGGCTAAGCTAGGTCCGGAGCCCAGATCCTGGAAGCCAGTTCACGCACCTACTATGGGATAATTGGCAAATTATGTAATGGGTGGATACTTAACCTTGATAGTGGAATATATCCAGGAACTTGAACCTTCGAGTATTTTAGTAGAGAGGCACGGCAGTTGGTGATATCGTAGCATATGCCTAAGGGTTTGAGACAGATGTAGATCTGTGTGAGCATGACGTATGAGCGCAACGTGAAATCCTGGGGGGTCTGAATGAGTGGTTCGAGACAGCGTGACAAGTTTAGAGTGAAAGGCTGCCTGAGTCCTTGACAATACAGAAACCTGAAGTGAATAAATACCATACCTGGATTGTAAAACTATAGCCAGGATTTGGCAACTTAGATGTAATATACGACAAAACGGACGAACTGTGGAGACCAAAGAAATTTAACCGAGCCAAGATCAACATCAGCACATAAAGAAACGGTAAAACATTGTGTAATTAGCATTTCCTGGTGAACAGTCGAGTTAGTGAAATTGCTGCTGCTGCTGCTGCTAAAGTTTTAGGGCAGGCAAGCTACAGAAAAACTTTTTTTTATTTTTGTTATTTTTTTCAAGAAGAAAGTAACCAACCAATAACGTTAAAACCACAGGGTGGCGATAACAGCCCAATAAACTGGCACATGCTAACTGACACAAGACGAAATGTGAAAGCATGCATGAATGTTTTACTGATAGAAGCACTAAGCCATAAAATCTATAATGAATTATGTGTAGAAAACTGAGAGGTTACATATGTAACACAGTCTTGTAAAAAGCATAGTAGCATAGACTCTGATATAACCACAGACGCTAACCCAATGTGGTTTCACATGAACAATCAGTTACCTATGAAACGAGTATCGGTAAACAAAGCCGGTACGAAGCATTAACGCAAGGGTATTTACGAGTTTGTGGGTAGGGGGGAGGGCAGGTTATAGGTACCTGCGAAAAAAGGAACCAAAACCCATCCCGAGGTAACTTAGCGTGGAGATTGTGAGTGGTCTCTGCTAACGGTCACCGTGATTATATGTGCGTTCCGGTCCCCCGATAATGCCACCGAGCGGTGTGGAGGAGACCAGAATGTGGACGTAAGTAAGACTCATGGTTAGCTGTTACCCGGTTCAACAGTAGACCCTATTAACAGTTTTTACAGTGTTTTGGAAAGTTAAAGGGTCAAATATAGCACATTCCATATTTCAGTTTTTTCACATTGAAATTTGCCAGATTAGTAATGTCACCTTTGAGTCCGTGTGGTGGCCCAGGAATGAGATTTACCCCCATAATGGCATACCATTTACAAAAGTAGACTACCCAAGGTATTGTAAGTGGGGTATGTCCAGTCTTTTGTAGTAGCCACTTAGTCACAAAGCGGGGCTTTCTAATTGCTCGTGGCGGAGGGTCATGGGAGGAAGTACTCCTTCCATCAAAACATGTATCTTAACCCCTAAAATAGGTGTGGGAGTTATGGTGCTATGTTCAGGTGAGAATAGAGGGTGTACCTTTTATATTATATGCCGGTTAGGTTAGTAACTCAGTAGGTATAGCAATGCTATGATAAGGTTTGTACATTTTAAATAAGTTGAGCTTTGTGTGGGTATAGATATAGAGTAAATGTTAATTTACAGGAGCCATCTCCCATATGGAGTGGACAAGTCCCTCTGGAGGCTGTTCTTCACCCTATGCCTCTTCTGCGGGATCTCTGGATCCATGTGTTTAAGTCCCTCAGAGTCTGGACCTTCTTGGTGTCGAGAGCGTATCTTGGGTGCTTTACAGGGTACCTTCCGTGTCATTGCGACGGCCTTTCGCCGGTTGGGAGGTAAAGGGGGGATCTTGCTGCAGTAGCGTGTACCTTTACCCGGTGCCGGGCATCTGCCTGTCTCGGTTGGGAGGCAAGCGTGTTGGTGTGTACTGGAGCTGTGGTTGGCTGATGACCTGGTGCATTTGTCTGTACTCTCCTCCACGTGGGTGCCTGTATTCCTGCTGGATAGTTCTTGCGGTTTGCGGCAGGGGGTTGTTTCCGGCCACCAAGCCCCGTTGGGGGTCAGTATCCGAAGCCCGGTGCTTTTATTTTCTTTTCGCCAGGTGGGAAAGAGATGGGAGAGCTTGTGGTTGTGGTGCACTCCCCTCCCCAGCCTCGGCTGATTGCCTGTCTCGGCCGGGTGGCGAGAGGGTTGTTGGGTGTCTGGGCGGTGGGTGGCCGCGACCGTGGCGTACCTGCTTTTCTGCCTCTTTTTCTGCCGCTGGAAGGTTCAGTATGTTTGGCTTACTCGTTTTCCTCTGCTCCCTGTTGGTCTGTGCCCCTCTGTCCTGCAGCATCCGCCAGAATTTAGTGAACAGCCTGAAGTGTGTGGGTTGGTCAGTGCCTCCGTTTGTGAGTAGCTGCTGGTGCTGGGATATCCCTCACCGGCGGGGGGTGGGGAGGAAGGCTCGTGGGTGGTCCTCCGCAACGTTAGGATCTGCTTCCAGGGAGCTCCGGACTGGGTGATCGGCCGCCTCACCTGCGCCCTCCCCCCTGTTTAGGCCGCAAAACAGGCTGTGTGTCGCTGCAGTAGGCAATAGTGATGCCGCCCGTGTTCCCGTTGGCTCAGAGTTTCTTGAGTGATCCCTTTGTGATCTCCCTTGCATCCCCTTTGTGGGTGGTGCAATTTTGGGAGAGTTTGTAGCTTGAAAGCCAGGTTAATTTCTTGTAGTTTAGGATTTTTAACGGGAGCTCGTGCTTCACGCATCTGATCGGCTCCACAGCCAGGCTCTGCCCCCTCATTCTAAGTGTATTTTAATACTAATATGTGTACTTATATTAACATTAAAATACACTATGTATGCCGTTACATATATATATATATATATATATATATACACACACACACATTTAATTTGTTTTAATATGTTACATTTTTTTTTACTACTTCCCACCAGCAGGGGGACTGTCTGACATTTCATACAGTACCCCTGCTGGCAGATCCACAGCCAGCTAATGGAGGATATGTGATCGCTCTTTGAGAGCGATCACATGGCCCCTGGGGGCCTGATTTGCTGGGGGAGGGCTGCCTGGGCTGTCAGGCAATCCTCCCGAAGAGGATCGTGGCTGAGGTGAGTACCGCCGAGCTCCTGGGGGCTTAAGCCGTTACAGTGTTCTATGCCGCCGCAACGGCTTTAAAGCCCATTTAAATGGGGACGGCATAGAACGCCGTAACAGTGTTGAGGGGTTAATTAATTAGAAAGACACTCACCACTCAGGTGTTTACTTCATTTCTCCGGCATCCCTTTATTCCAAATGCGCATGTGCCAGCATATTGCAACCCGGAAGTTGCGTGATGACGTCTCCCCCTGTTGCCTTGGTAACCTGATGCGCCGGGACTGTGATACACCTAATCATGCATACGATCATACCTGTTTACAGTGACATAATATAACATAATACTGCATATCCTCATAGGAAAGGATTAAATAGCATGCTTATAATGAACAATGCTTTTTTGCTGTATATCAAATGCTTAGTCAATGCACGTTACATACAACTAAGTGCCATTAACTTCTATATCTGACTGAATTAATATGTATCTCTCCCTAAAGCTAGTCTTTATCTAAAGTGACACGAATGCTTCTATGTACATTAAAGTGCATGGAACAACTCCTAAAGTGATTTATATGTACAATAAAGTGCTTAGAGTGACAGAATGATATTTACATAAAAAGATACAAGATACAAGAGCTAAATACAGTTGCACCCAACGGTTTAAACGAGATGATATCATATCATCCGTTTATATGAATACAACAAAGCTTGATGGCCTCCTATAAAAAATATGTTTTTAATCGTGAGATGTTTATGTTAGAGTATTTATGTGTATAATACTCGTAACGAGTTTATGTATAGAGTATGTATATGTAAATTTAGAGATACCACAGTGACTAATAGGAGAAATTGTCAATGAGACGGATGAGATGGCATAAGCTTGATTGAAGTCAAGTAAGGTAACTCAAATCCATGTCAGCACTACTAATTACAAACATAGGTTCCCATTTAGACAGCTAGTCTCTAATTAATATGAAAATAACCTGACATGGATATGTACATTAAACACTTCATAGATAGATTGATGCACTTTAATGTACATAATGGCAGTAGTTACCACTTCAAATTTTTGAATTATTCACTTTATTGTATATAATAGGCACACTATTCACTTTCAATAGGCATGTTCTAGCACTCTTCATGTACATAGGATATACACGTGTATCACTTTAAATTTGTATGCACTTTACATTTTTATGCACTTTAAAAAAATGTTTTGCACTTTAAATCAATATGTGTCTCTAAAAGGTACTTTGTAATGAGTACTTAAAAATATACATACAACACATAAATGGATCACTGTAAATAATGGCAGTATATATGTAAATATCATTCTGTCACTCTATGCACTTTAATGTACATATAAATCACGCTTGTCACTTTAGGAGTTGTTCCATGCACTTTAATGTACATAGAAGCATTCGTGTCACTTTAGATAAAGACTAGCTTTAGGGAGAGATATACATATATTAATTCAGTGAGATATAGAAGTTAATAGCACCTAGTTGTATGTAACGTGCATTGACTAAGCATTTGATATACAGCAAAAAAGCATTGTTCGTTATAAGCATGCTATTTAATCCTTTCCTATGAGGATATGCAGTATTATATTACAGTTGCAAGAAAAAGTATGTGAACCCTTTGGAATGATATGGATTTCTGCACAAATTGGTCATAAAATGTGATCTGATCATCATCTAAGTCACAACAATAGACAATCACAGTCTGTTTAAACTAATAACACACAAAGAATGAAATGTTGCCATGTTTTTATTGAACACACCATGTAAACATTCACATACTTTTTCTTGCAACTGTATATTATGTCACTGTAAACAGGTATGATCGTATGCATGGTTAGGTGTATCACAGTCCCGGCGCATATTTAGATATGTTTACCCCACTAGCTATGGAGCCCGAGGACACATCAGGTTACCAAGGCAACAGGGGGAGACGTCAGCACACAACTTCCGGGTTGCGATATGCTGGCACATGCGCATTTGGAATAGAGGGACGCCGGAGAAATGAAGTTAACACCTGGGTGGTGAGTGTCTTTCTAATTAATTAATCAATTGTTTTGCTATATAAGTTTGGTTTTATCATATGTATTGTGTATGATGTACTGATCCTGAGGAAAGCCACGGATGGTGGCTGAAACGTCGATCGGTTTTTAATAGATATACAATAAAGGAGTCTTTTTCTATTTAAAAAAACGTGCTTGCAAGCCTCTTACTACTTATATTATATTGTTTGGCAATGGCTTTAAGAATGCACCCGGTGAATATTTGAGTTAGTGTGCAAGGACTTTTGGAACTTTTTATATATATATATAGATATGTAAAAAATACAACACTTAACATTTTTCACACGGCTGGGTTTCCTCAGAAGTGTGGTTAGTCCTGTCAAGTCCTGGTTTATAATGCTGTCTTTCTGCACTCAGTTTAATCAGTTGTGTAGAGTTCATTTCCTGGTTGATGACGTCACCCGTAAGTGACATATCGCGTTCAGTTCCTGGTTGGGATTTATGGGACATGTAGTATTCTGTTATTTATTGGTCCACGCGTCACCCAGAAGTGACGTATCGTAACTTGTCCATTGCTGTAGTTTATGGGATCTGGAGTTCTTCCTGCAATACTGTGGTTGCGAGCGTCGCCCAGAAAGTGACGTAACTCGATCAATACGCTTGTGAGTTCATGATAGATGTAGTTCTACTCACTCTAATGTTGAATGCTAGAGTATCAGGAGCTAATTGTATATGACAGTTCCAGGAACTCCATATAAGGAAGTATATATAGAAAAGAGCAGAGTGCAAAAAATGGACATAATGTTAAAAAAAAACAGTAACATATGGACTGATTGATACATTTGTATTATCAATAAAATAGTATATAGTGTAATGTAAGGATCACAACAACAATGTAAACACAATAATTGACTAGCAATAAGTTAATAAAAAGAAGACAGAAAAAAGAGAGAAGGAATGGAGCCAAAAAAGTTGGGGGAAACACCTCTTTGTTGGGGGATAACCCCTGTGTAGATATAAAAGATAAAAAGGGAATGGAGGAAGTAACTAGGACCAGATGTAAATAGAATATAATGCAAAAATAAAAAATTTAATCAATAAGCTAAAAAGTCCAATTGGACAAAAAGGAACAATATAAACCACAAACAAAAATACAAATAGTACTATATAGAGAGAAAAAATAAACACACACACAAAAAAATGCATACAATAGCTAAAATAGCCCACAAGGAAAAGTATAGACTGGCACCTTAATGCACTATCATAAAAATATGAGATAGGTAATACATAGGTATAAAGTGTCAGACCTCTATATCTATGGTATTGTGGTGCAGTGGGTAATATACTCCTTCATACTAGAAACCAAAAGTGGACTCCTGTATAAATAAATATACTGGGTATAAAGTGCAAAAATGTAGCTAACCAGAATAGATAGTGATGTCACTATGTCATTCTACTGTAGCGGCAGTGGTATATTTGTTATAGCTCCCAGTGTTGAGTCAAATCGGCAATTGCAGTCATCGTAGCCATCAAGATAATTGCACAATTGACAATCAAGTCTGCATAAAAATGTTATTAGATTTATATGCACTATCCTTGATCTTAGGTATTCAAGTATTAGTATAAAGTATTGACAACTAGTTTTCAGCAATGCCGTTTGGCAACAGTATCACTCAGTACTGCTACAATGTTCCGATAGATAAAATGTTGCAGATATCGTCAGTGAGTATGTGGTGCTGTCAGGATTACTGTTTGATCCAGCACGTAGAACTGTACAGCACGGATGACAAATAAGTAACGTATTACCGGTCCTTAGAATGGCCGGATTTAACGTACAAAGAATAGTCAAAAATACTAGCCGAGGTCAGGGAACACAGAAAGGGACACAGCGATGAGGAAAGCCAGGAGTCAGGATACCAGAATATAGAGAAGTCAATAAACAAAGCCAAAGTCAAAAACCAGGTAGAAAACTATAAACAGGAACGCGCTCTCAGACAACCACAAGGGAAACCACGACAGGGCACTGAGCAGGCTGAAAACTGGGCCTAAATACCCCTCCTTTCTTTCTGATAGGCTGTAACCGGCCTTTGACCCCAAAGTCAGTTACCAGGTTTCATTTGCATAATTGCTGCTCAGCATTAACCCTTCAGTGGATTAGGTTGCTGCTCGGCACAACTTTTCCTGTGTGGACAGTAAATGTCATTAACCACATTTCTATAAGCGGATGAATACGTGACAGGTGCGCAGTGAGACAGATGCAGTCTTGGTGTCATTTTTTTAACTTTACCAACCTATATGGGTGGTAATGAGGGAGAGTTGGTGAGTACAGGACAGGGGAAAATGCAGGGTATGAACTATCTCACCCTATTGTGCCTTCAAGGGCACCCCTTATCCCCACCAAAGCTCGCCCTATACTGGTCATTAGCAGAGAACACCCTCCAGAATTATAAAGAAGACAGTATATTCAGTAATCGATAGGTAATAACTAACTCAAATAGTCAAGATAGCTTAGTGGCCTGTAGATATAAAATGCTGATTATAGTGACACCAGTCTAACTGTCAAACAGTAACTCAAAAAGCCGTTGTAGAGATAGTTGGTAAACTTCTCAAATAAATGCCTGAGATTGCCTGGTAGCACTTAAATAGTAGGTGGTAGCTCTCAAAGAAATGCCTGAAATTGCCTGGTAGCACTATGATAAGATTGGTAGTATGAGCGAAGCACCAATGCACATCGGAGGGGAACCGGGAAACAAAATTTGCCGGTTTTAAATAAGGGATACTGTGAAAGTGAATTTAAATGCACCAATAGACTCGAAATATATCGAGAGGAGTGGTTTTGCTTAATGAATGGGAGATCGTGAATACATGGCAAGGATGAAAGTGCAAGTGTCCAAAAAAAAAAAAAAGATAAATATTGTGAAAGTACTACACAAGGACCCTATTAATGTTTGATGACACACAGGGAAGAAAAATCAAGGAAATAAATAAAAGAAGAGTAATTAAATAATACATAATAAAATGGGGCATGCAATTACCAGTACTTTATTGTATAGTATAATGATTAGTGACTAAAATATTATATATGATAGGAATCATGGTACATTTATTGATAATACACCCATAAATAGCTAGCTGATAGTGTCAGGGAATGGGAATATGACCAAATAGAAACATAGAATGTGACAGCAGATGTTGTGGATCAGAAATGTTGATGTTTGTTAAATTCAGAGGAAGCCCAAATTGTTTTTACAAGTGCACTTGGAGAAGCGAGAATTAGATACCAGACACCTGTTGGTATTCAAAATAAGCCTCTGACGTTTTATTCATCAGCTGGGTTTTATACATTAAAAAGTAAGTGCTTACGTGCAAATACTCTTAGAACAGTAGTAGGAGGAAAGTACAGATAAGAACCATTCGGCCCATCTAGTCTGCCCAATTTTCTAAATACTTTCATTAGTCCCTAGCCTTATCTTATAGTTAGGATAGCCTTATGCCTATCCCATGCATGCTTAAACTCCTTTACTGTGTTAACCTCTACCACTTCAGCTGGAAGGCGATTCCATGCATCCACTACCCTCTCAGTAAAGTAATACTTCCTGATATTATTTTTAAACCTTTGTCCATCTAATTTACTCGTTTTCCTGGCACTATAGTGCCCTGAGGGTGCCCCCACCCTCAGGGACCCCCTCCCGCCCGGCTCTGGAAAGGGGAAAAGGGGTTTAACTTACCTTTTTCCAGCGCTGGGCGGGGAGCTCTCCTCCTCCGATCCTCCTCCGTTCCTCCCCGTCGGCTGAATGCGCACGCGCGGCAAGAGCTGCGCGCGCATTCAGCCAGTCACATAGGAAAGCATTCATAATGCTTTCCTATGGACGCTGGCGTGCTCTCACTGTGAAAATCACAGTGAGAAGCACGCAAGCGCCTCTAGCGGCTGTCAATGAGACAGCCACTAGAGGATTAGGGGGAAGGCCCATTCATAAACATAGCAGTTTCTCTGCTATGTTTATGAAAAAATGGGTTAACCCTAGAGGGACCTGGCACCCAGACCACTTCATTAAGCTGAAATGGTCTGGGTGCCTAGAGTGGTCCTTTAAGTCATCAGATGTTGTATGGAAAAGCACAGTATATATCTGTTGGATGTCAGCAATTTAAGCTGTTTAAAAACTTTATTTAAAAAACGGTGAGATACAGTAGAAAGAGGATTGTTTCGGTTCTAACTTTGTAAACTAAAATAACTTGTTGCTGAACAATAGAAACAGTATTCTATCAGATGGAAGTACTGTTTCTAACTTATTCCAGGTGAGCTGTTTGAGTTTATTTCCTTGAGTTTACTTTATTAATATATATATGATATATAAATAAAGTGAAGTAATAACAGATGACAAGCCATAAAAGCTTATCTGTTAGGAAAATAACCGTTTATCTTGGAACAAAATAAATAAAAAATACCAACGTCACTTGTCATAAGACAAGTAAAATTCCCTGCACACTGCTATAGTGGTTCTAGTTTAACCCCTTAAGGATACAACTTCTGGAATAAAAGGGAATCTTTACAGAATATTTCCGTCATGTGTCCTTAAGGGGTTAATAAAGAACCAAAAAAATGTGTATAAGCACACTAACTGTAAACACAGCATGCAAAGTGGTAATAATAAGTAAAAAATGTGAGCCGTAGAGTATAGTTGAAAGATCATAAGTCTTAATGTGGGATAAAGAATAGCTCTAGGTATAAACAAAATAATAATTAATATTGTACTGAAAATATATTTAAAAAAAAAATTACTTAGGAGATCATTAACCTCTATATGGGATAGACATTTGAGAATTCATTATACAGGTGGTTGTTAAAATGTATAAGGAAAGCTTTGTATTTGTCACAGGTTATGGGGACTAATGATGAATGAAGGGAGTAAAGTTGAACTCCTCATTTAAACCATGGGGTGCTAATGTATATCCGTTTAGATTCTTGTTTTAGAAATTTTAAATTAAATCTGCCCTTCCTGGAATTGAGGGTGATGATTTCAAGTGCCTGAGATTTCAGGTTGGAAAAGTCGCTATTGCATACTTGCCTAATATGGTTGGCTACTGGAGTGGTGATGTTAAGATTAGTGACTGTATTGACATGCTGTAGGATTCATCTCCTAAACTGCTGATAAGTTTTGCCCACGTATTGTATCCCACAACTACAGGTGTTAATGTAGACTACTTTGGTGGAACTGCAGTTTATGAATTGTTTGATTAAAAATTGTGTTTTATTTTGAGTACATTCCATGATTTTAGATGGTTTAACAAAATCACATACCTTAGAGTGTCCAAACCTATAAATACCATTAGTGGTGGTGAGCCATGAGCCAAGTTTGAGGAGCCGACTCGGTTCCATGTGGCTATGAACCAACATATCTTTTACATTTCTGGGTCTGCACGCTGTGATGCTGGGAAAAGGTGGTAGATGATTAGCCAAGTGTCAGGGCTCCGCGGGCGGCTGTGAGGGGATGCTGCACGCCACTTGCAGCACTCACCCTCAATTCATCGCTGACCGTGGTCTCCCCTACCTGTCGGCGAGCGGCGTCCTCTCTGCGCTGCACGCCGCTCGCAGCGTCCTCCTCGCCTGCTGCACGCTGGGAGTCCCCGCATTTGTGTAAAGGCCAGGGTCACTGAATAATCACAGTGGGAGGTATAGATATCTCCCACGTGTGATTATTAATTCTGATTGGAAGTTATCCAATCAGAATTAAGCAAAGCTTACCTTCTTTGTCTCTCAGTGCCCTGTTGTGGTCTTGTGATACCTGTATTGCAGTTTGCTCATGTTTCTCTCTGGTTACCAATTATTTGGCTCGTTATTCTGACTTTCCTGTATTCTCCATTCCTTTGACCTCGGCTTGTTTCTCGTTCTCCTGTTTTCTGGCTCCCTTTACTTGGCTTGTCTCCTGACTATTCTTAGTGTGCTTTAACCCGGCCACTCTAAGGACCGGTATAACACCCTTCCTCTCTGTGACCTGTTAGCGTGTTAGGTTCCCGAATCGTGACATTACAACAGGGCCACCATGGAACCTGCTGACATTCCACAGCTGTTAGCAGATCAGGAGGCTAGAATGGATGGTTTAGACCACCGTATGGATCAGTTTGCCAAGGCTTTACAAACCATACTGGCCCGTACTGCCCACTTGCAACCTGCCGTTGAAGATGCTGTTACTGCTGTGCCAGAACCCATTCCCGATCCAGCACCCATTCCTGCTCACGTGGTTCACATGACGCCACCACAGCGCTATAGCGGTGATCCAGCGTTGTGTCGTGGTTTCCTCAACCAAATTGATATTCATTTAGTGATGAATCCTCGTTCCTACCCCACTGATAGAACCATAATTCCTTTTTAATTAACCACTTGTCCGGGAAGGCTTTAGTATGGGCTAATCCCATGTGGGAGAATACGTCCCCAATGTCCTTTGCAGATTTTTTGACAGCTTTCAAACGCACATTTGATCAACCCGGTAGGGTTGCTTCCTCTGGCAAAGCTCTGCTTAGGGTCCGACAAGGTAATAGATCAGTAGCGGATTATACTATCGAATTCCGCACTCTAGCAGCTGAAATAGTTTGGAATAACAGCCTTTCAGGAGGGTTTGGCTGCTTACATACTAGATGAAATAGCGTCCAGGGAATTGTCTGTTCTCCTGGATGATGTAATAGATTATATCATTCTCATTGACAACCGTATAAGAGAG
This sequence comes from Pelobates cultripes, assembly GCA_933207985.1. Classification (NCBI taxonomy): domain Eukaryota; kingdom Metazoa; phylum Chordata; class Amphibia; order Anura; family Pelobatidae; genus Pelobates; species Pelobates cultripes. The sequence goes on from OW240918.1 coordinate 87,001,249, forward strand.
AGGCGTAGTCAAAGATGGATGTATACACAGCTACCACCTGCTTTACCCAGTATTGCATTACCTCCTCCTAATCAACCATCTCCCAAACCCATGCAGTTGGGTGCTACAGGGTTGACTGAAGCTGAAAGAGCATATCACAGGAGGGAGAGGTTATGCCTTTTCTGTGGAAAGAGGGGGCATCTCCGAAGAAACTGTCCTAATTTGCAGGGAAACTTCAGCACCTAAGGCCTAGAGAGGGGTCGGCCTTGGGTGTTATGACTTTTTCCCCTCATGTCTCCATCTCTAGACCATTTATTACAGTTACTCTTTTGGTCAATAAGACTACGATAAAAACCAAAGCCTTGATCGATTCATGCGCTACAGACAACTTTATGGATGAGAACTTTGCTAAAACCGTCTCCTTGACTCTGATCCAAAAGGCCACACCCTTGGCCGTTGAGGCCATAGATGGTAGACCGCTTGATAAACCTCTGGTGACCCATGAAACCCAAGGAATGGTTATGACTGTGGGTGCCTTACACAAGGAAAGGTTAACCTTCCAAATAATTGACTCCCCTACAGCTTCCATCGTTCTGGGTTTTCCCTGATTAGTTAAACACAACCCAGTACTTGATTGGAGTTGTTTGGATATACTCTCCTGGGGGGAATCTTGTCAACAAGACTGTATGGCCCGTTTACGTTCTGTTTGTTTACTTAATGTGCCTACAGCTAAACCACTTTCTGTTTCTGTCCCTTCTGTGTATGCAGACCTCGCATTGGATTTTGAAAAAAGGGAGGCTGATAAGCTACCTCCACACCGGGATTATGACTGTGCCATAAACCTGTTACCAGGTACTATGCCCCCTAGGGGTAAGGTCTACCCGCTTTCTGAGAAAGAAAATCAGGTCATGGAGGAGTACATACGGGAATCCTTACGTAAAGGTTTTATTAAAAAGTCCTCCTCTCCTGCTGGTGCTGGTTTCTTTTTCGTTGCCAAGAAAGAGGGTGATTTGAGGCCATGTATAGACTACAGGGGTCTGAATAATATAACGGTTAAAAACGCTTATCCTATCCCTCTCATCACTGAGTTGTTTGATCGTGTTAAAGGTTCTAAATATTATACTAAACTAGACCTCAGGGGGGCTTAAAACCTGGTTCGTATAAAAGAGAATGATGAATTGAAAACAGCGTTCAATACACGCAGTGGGCATTACGAGTATCTAGTCATGCCTTTTGGACTGTGTAATGCTCCTGCTGTGTTTCAGGACCTCATAAATGATGTCCTTAGAGATTTACTGCATATCTGTGCCGTAGTTTACCTTGATGACATACTTATTCTCCTGATTTGAAGTCACACCATACTCATGTGAGGATGGTACTTAAGAGATTGTTGCAGAATGGTCTTTATTGCAAATTAGAGAAATGTTTATTTGACCAAAAATCAGTACAATTCCTAGGGTATGTCATTTCTGAACAGGGATTCAGCATGGATCCTTCTAAATTAGAAGCCATATTGTCTTGGCCTCTTCCCCAAGGCCTTAAGGCAATACAGCGATTTATAGGCTTTGCCAATTATTATCGGAGGTTTTTTAAAAACTTTTCATCAGTTATTTCTCCAATCACGAAACTGACTAAAAAAGGTTTGCACCCCAGGGTTTGGACTCCTGAAGCCGTTAAAGCCTTCGAGACTCTCAAAAAGGCATTTGCCACTGCCTCTGTGCTACACCATCCTGATCCTTCCCTTCCCTTTGTTATGGAAGTAGACGCTTCAGAATCAGGTGTAGGAGCCGTGTTATCACAAAGACAATCGCATACCGAACCCCTCCATCCCTGTTGTTACTTTTCTAAAAGGCTGTCTGATTCGGAAAAGAATTACGACGTCGGGAATAGGGAACTATTGGCTATTGTGATGGCTTTTAAAGAATGGAGGTACTTATTAGAAGGAGCTTGAAACAAAATCCTGGTTATGATCATAAGAATCTCTCCTATATAGCAGATGCTTAAAGGTTGTTATCTCGTCAGGCCAGATGGTCTTTATTTCTTTCCCGCTTTCAGTTCATTATCACATATAGGCCTGGATACCGTAATGTCAAGGCTGATGCTATCTCCATACAGTACGAACCTTTGGAGTCGATTGCCCCCGCTCCTGAACCCATTGTACCTACATCTAAGATAATAGCTGCTACCCGTTTGGTTATTTCATCTCTTTTCCTTGATGGTATCAAGACATACCAATCCCAAGCACCCTCTGAGACACCTGTTGGTAGATTATATGTGATCAAATGTACCAATGCATCGTATAGTTGGTTGCTCCTGTTTAGGTTGCCTAGTTCTTAAGCACATAGTTCTCTCCATAGAGACCACCCATTTTACTACTCTTTTCAATACTTTGTTTGGATAGCCCTGAATTTTCAAGTGTTTTCTCAATTCTTTAGCTTCCTTGTAAAAAGACTCATCATTTGGAGCAGTTTCTTCCTGAGATATTGACCTGATGGATTTCCCGCTTTTAAATTATGCAGATGGTGGCTATGCCAATGAAGTAAATTATTGGTGGTGGTAGTCTTCCTAAACAATTCTGTTTCCACTTTACGTCTAGACCTACAAAAAAAAATTAAGTCCAAAATTTCTAGCTCTTTGTCATCAATTATGTGTGTCAATTTGAGCCCTATGTCATTCTGGTTTATTGTCTGTACAAGTTCTTGAAACGTACCAATGGGGCCTGTCCAGAATAAAAGGACATCATAGATGTACTTAGGCCACTGGAGGATATAATCCTCGTAGTTGGTAGCAATAACCTGATGTAAAATAGTCTCCTCCCACCACCCGAGATATAGGTTGGCATAGTTCAGGGCACAATCATGGTTGTCCCCCTGATTTTAAGGTAATATACCCCATTAAATACAAAATAATTGTGTGTTAATATGAAGTGAAGTTGCCTCAAAATAAATTCTTTTTGAGAAGGTATAAGCTTGTCAGATGTATTTAAGAAATATTCAGTTGCTTTTAGGCCTATCTCATGGGGGATATTGTTAAAGAGGGACACCACATCCAAGCTTGCCAGTAGGGTGTATGGTGGGACTATCAGATCTTCCAAAATGAACAGTGCCTTAGTATCTTGAACATAAGATGGTAGCTTTGTAACATATGAATGTAGCAATTTCTAAATGAACCTACTTGCATTTTCAGTTAGAGAACTGTTCCCAGATACAATTGGTCTTCCTGGTGGTTGTTGTCTATTTTTGTGCACCTTAGGGAGATAGTAAAATGTTGCATTAGTTGGGTTGCAACAAGCTCTTAAAGAGCTTAGTGATTATAGCCAGGGGAGTGTACAGCGTATAGCAATCCCCAGTGTAGATGCAGCCATAGACGAGGCTCTATGTTGAGGGTAAAACAGGAACTCAGCAGTCTGAGGGTTTATTGTCTCTTATATACAGCTTTTCCCACAAGGTTACCACCCACGTGGACCTTGTGGTACACAGGATATAAAGTTACAAAACCAATCAGGACAGACTTGTACATTTTAGACTCTCCCAGACAATGTACATAAACCCTCCCCTCTGCCTGTGAAAGAATTAACAAACACAATGGGCTAACATAATTACTCACAGGCAGAAAACACACATTTTCCCGAAAACACAGAAAACACCCCAAAACACCACATATCCCCACAAATTATACATCCCTGATAGCCCTGATCTGGGTGAACAACATATTCAAAAATCACCCAGATCAGAGCAGGGGTTCACGAATTCCATGGAAGTCACATTTGACTGACTGCAAGCATGGCTTTCCTGCCCAAAACAGTTCCACAGATTTAGGCTGTGCAGCCGGTCTATCTTCTCGTCTATCCTGGATATAATTGGCTTAAGTGGGTGTGGTAACTTAATTATCTCCAGGTACAGGGAATACCTCTAAGTCAAAACTGTTGCAAAAACCACATCAAAATACATAACTCTTATAATACAATGTTTAACCTATATGTCCAACATATATGAGTGCTCAATATGTCCGAAAAGCGCTCAGATCTCACAAATACAGTTGGAACGCCATGTGGTTAAACAATAGCAAGGGCTGATGAGATATTGAGGAGGAACAAAGCAGCCAGTTTCAACTGGTCTGGCAGAGTCCCTGGGACAATGCACTGCTGGAGAACAATAGGACAGGAAAAAGGGGGAGGAGAAGAGGCACATTTCCCATGGATTTAAAGAAGCAGAAAAAGTGTTTTAAAATCCAATAAGCCCAAATAGACTTTTTAAATGGCAATATACCCCAGGGGCCATAGTCACAGAGCAAGAGGCTGGCAAGCAGGCCTCTCCAAAACCCAGTGGCGAGGTTATTTTCGCCACAAAAGTATGTTCCGTCGAGGCCCCCGTGCTCTGCCAATGACCTACGCATATCCTCTGTCCGTACTCCCACCTCTAATGGTCTCCTCCAAAATTTCTCCAGAGCTGCACCTCATCTGTGGTACTCCCTTCCCTACTCCGTAAGACTTTCACCCAGTCTCCACTCATTCAAAAAATCATTGAAAATTCACTTCTTCAAGAAAGCAAATCAATTAAACTGTTAGCAGTTTTTTATCTCCCACCCCCCATGACTCATCTTGCAACTTTCAAAATTACCTACTAAACCCACAGTGAATACTTTTCTAACAACCTATTTCATACCCCTACTTTTAACCTTTGTATCACTATGCCCCACTCCCTCTAGCATGTAAGCTCATTGAGCAGGGCCCTCCACCTCTCTGATCCTTTACGTCCATTTGTCTGGTTACAATTACATGTCTGCGCTACGTAATCTGATGGTGCTATATAAATAAGAAAATAATAAATAATAAACAATATGTATTATATATATCTTTATGTACATATGGTTGGAGTTTAGGATATCTGTAACGCACAAAAATAATATATGAAAATAATGTGTTGGATTATAAGGACAAAAGGCTGCTAGAAATATATATATATTTTTTTCATTTATGTGATAAAACTAATAGATGGGTCTAAGACAATAAAAGGTTATTATAGACATCCTTATGCATATTAAGCAGAGAAAGTACTTATAAAGGTTTCTATTTATGCAAATAGGCAGAAGAACCCATTCAAATTCTATGGCATATGTAATTTACAAACAATAATTATAAGAAAGAACAGAATTTATTATTATAAGGATATATTAGAATGGTATTTCTTATATCTTTATGTGCATATGGTTGGAGTTTAGGATATCTGTAACGCACAAAAATAATATATGAAAATAATGTGTTGGATTTTGCTAGAAATATTTTTTTATTTTTTTTATTTAGCAGTTTGTGACCTATAAAATAAGTCGATGAGGTAAAAGAGGATATAAAGTTATTATAAATATTTGCACGCATATTAGTTAGAAAAAAATTATTCACTAAGGTGTTTATTTATGGATACATGGAAATGATGTGATAGACTATGTCGATAAAAATGCTGCTTAAAATATTCTTCACTTAATTTATATTTATTTTAGATTAATTTTATTCAAATTGATTATTAAGGTTTTTTTATTTTATGTTTAAATTAGAAGAATTTGTCTAAAATGTGTGATAGATATAAAAGATGAACATTGAGATGGGTCTTTCAAGATTGAAGATAGTTTATTTACACTCTAAGAATTAGAAGTAAAAGAAAAGGTGAAGTTTTTTTGTTTTTGTTTTTTTATTGTTTAGCAGTTTATGATCTATAAAAAGTTGATGTAGTAAAAGAGGATAAAAAGTCACTATAATTATTTGCACGTATATTAGTAAGAAAAAATTATCCACTAAGGTGTTCATTTATGTTAGAAGTAGAGGAATTTATTCTCAGTCTATGACACATGTAACTTATAAACAATATTAATTAGAAATAATGCGATGGTTCATTAAGGATAAATTTGATAGACACTTATATATATTTGTATGTGCACAAGTTTGAACTAGAAAAATTGTATGGATAACACATAAAGGGAAAGAAAAAGATAAGAAAAAGAAAAAAAAAAGGAAAGAGAAACGATATATGGAAACAATGTGATAGAACACGTTGATAAATAGGTCGTTAGAAATATTTTCCACGTAATTTACACCTATTCTGGATTAATTTTATTCAAATGGTTTATCAAGGTTTTCTATTTTATGTTTATACTAGAAAAATCCGTCCAAAATGTGTGACAGATATAATAGATGAACATTGAGATGAGTCTTTTAAGATTGAAGATTACTCATTTATACTTTATTGCATATAGGCTAGAACAACTAGGAGTAAAAAAAATAAAAATAAAAAAAGTGAGTTTTTTTTTTTTTTCCTTCTTGTTGTAAAACAGATTAAGGGGTTTCATTATGCAGTATCACCCTAATCCGGACAGACCTACTTAGTGTCTATTAATTAGACACAGGATTAGACTGACTCCCCAGTTGGTGAGTAAACAGTCTATGTGGTTAAGGAGGACGATATCCTCCTATAGTTTTAGATATATGTTTTTTTGTTATATGTATGTTTGTGCAGTAATGGAGAAAAATAGGGAAGATTATTATGTCGAGATGGAAGGAAAGAGGTCTGAGAAATTCTAATGATAAGAATGTTAACTCTTAATGTCCAAGGTATGAATACAACAACAAAAAGGTCTTTAATATATAAATATTTAGCTACTGAACATATTGATTTGGGATTTCTACAAGAAACCCATTGGAGGCAATCAGACAAACAAACGTGGGGTGGAAAAAAATTCCCGTTTATTATACAGGCCTCCAATAGAGATAAAAAAAAATGTGGTGTAGCCATAATATTCGGTGAAAAAATAGAGGTAGAAATAATCCAACAATTACAAGATGCAGATGGTAGATTTTTGATAATAATATGTAAAATTAATTCTAAGATATTTACACTCTGTAATGTCTATCTCCCAAATTATTCACGAGCTTCTTACTTAAGATCTATTCTAGAAAAAATAGAAGAAATAAAAGTAGGAAATTTAATATTGGCTGGAGATTTTAATGCGGTCATTGATCCACAATTAGATAAGAAAACAATGAAAGGTGTTAAAATAAATAAAATGGTAGTTAAGCTAAATCCTTAAAAAACATCAAAGACGAATTCAATCTGTTCGATATTTGGAGAATTCATAATCCAAATTTGAGAGATTATACACACTTCTCTAAAGTCCACTTTTCCTATTTAAGGCTGGACATGATTTGAATAGATCCTAATCTTATTGATAAAGTTCAAAAAGTAAATATAAAGGAAATAGTTTGGACAGATCATAATGGTGTAGTATGTGCAATAGAAATTGGAAGAAATTTAAAAGAGCCATACAGTTGACGTTTAAACGATAGTTTGCTCTGTTCTGAAGCGAATAAAAAATTTATGGAAATAAATATAAGCAATTATTTCAAATAAAATAGTACAGAGGATATCGATCCATCCACTTTGTGGTGTGCCTTTAAGGCAGTAATAAGAGGTCATTTTATTAAACTTCAAAGTCAAATTGATAAAAATATCAGTCTATCTTACCTTTATGGTCAGTTAGGGAAGTTGATTCAAAATAATAAATATAACTATAACCCAACAGTTGAAAATTCTGAGGAAATATTAGAAATATTAGTAATAAAGGATAAGATCAACCAAAAATTAATGGAAAGAATGGTTAAAAGTTTAGACAGATTAAAATTAAAATATTATTCCAAGGGCAACAGAGCTGATAAATTGCTATCACAAAAACTCAGAAAACAAAAGGGTCTAAATAAAGTAGGAAAACTAACAAATAATGGAACAACTGCAATAATTCCCAAACTAATAGGACAACAATTTAATGATTTCTACAGTAAGTTATATAATATACCTCAAATTACGACAGTTGAAGACATAAAAAAATATTTAGAAAAAATAAATAAGTTTCAGTTAACAGAACTACAAAGTGAAGCAATAAATAAAGATATAACTATAGATGAAATAATGAAAGCTATAAATAATCTGGAAGAGTATAAAACCCCAGGTCCAGATGGATTTAGCAATTTATTTTACAAAACATTTAAAGAACTAATCTGCCCTTATATGACTAATACTTTTAACAGTGCAGCTAAAAGAGGATTTCTTTCAACAGAGATGTTAAAAGCTAACATCCTACCAATTCTAAAACAAAATAAAAACCCTACTGATGTTAAGAACTATCGTCCAATATCCTTGATAGATGTTGACAAAATAATAAAGAGATCTATGGCTATAAAACACTAGATGTAGAACAGAAATTAAGTTTATATGCTGATGATATCTTAATTACCATAATTAACCCGGAGATCTCATTGGATTCTCTAATGTCCGAAATCGACAGCTATAGTAAAATATCTAATTATAAATTAAATATAAATAAATCTATGATTTTGGATATTAATTTGGATGAGCAAACCAAAAACAAGATCAAGGATAGATATAATTTTTTATGGGTTGAAAACAGCGTGGATTATTTGGGAGTTAAACTGATTAGAGATGTAAATAGAATTATGGAGATAAATTTCTTGGATTTATTACAAAATCTTAATAAATGGCTAAAAAAACAAAGAAATTTAGAAATATCTTTCTGGGGAAGGATAAACGTAGTTAATTCATATGTCATTCCAAATTGGAACTATATGTTCCAAATGTTGCCATTATACATTTCTAACCATTGGTTGGAATTGATACAGAAAAGCTTCACCCAATATATTTGGAAAGGTAAAAAACCAAGATTGAGTCAGTCAATATTAACACAAAAATTAAGTAGAGGAGGATTGGCTTACCCTTTAATATCAAATAACTACAGGGCAGCTGTAATTTTACATATATACAGGATGCAAGCAGAAGAAAATAAAAACGAAGGTTGGTACAAAACAGAACTTACTGCAGGAGGAGTTCCTAGTCTGGACTGCTTAATTTGGAATATTACTAAATCCTCTCAAAAAAAATAAGACTATTCCAACATAATTTTAACACATTTAATGAATAGCTGGCTTAAAATAAAAAAAAATAAAAACTCTAAAAATAGAAAATAAAATCCCAACCTATTTAAAATTGTATTTTGTAGAACAACAAGTCGCAGACATAAACCTAAAAAATTGGAATCAAGTAGGAATTTTGCGACTGTCCCAACTACTTGTAGAAGATAAAATTAAAACTTTTGCTCAATTAACACAGGAATACAATCTACCATCAAAAGAGTTGTTTAATTTTTTAAGACTTAAAAGTTTTTTGATGTCACACTTAATAGCATCAAAAACTAGTTTGAATAATGCGTTAAATATACTTTTCAATACAGACAAGATAAATAAACCACTCTCAAAAGCTCTAGTATTAAGTAAAATGTGTAATAAAGAAAAAACTCCAACAGCTATAACTGCCTGGAAAGAAGAATTAAACATGGATATAAATATTAGGCATTGGGGTTTATTAGAAACTCATTTTAAAGTCCTAAATAGATGGTACTTAGTACCAGATAAATTGAACAAAATGTACCCTTCAACAAACCATCTATGTTGGAGATGTGGTATAGACACAGGTATCTTTAAGCATATTTGGTGGGAGTGTAGTAAATTGAATAATTTGTGGTCTAATATTCAAAAGTTTGTGTCTGTAGATCTGAACCTTGAGCTGAGGCTCTCTCCAGAGATCGTTTTGCTCCATCTAAATTGGCCAGTAATGACATACGATTCGAAAATTATTCTTATTCACCTTTTTTTTGCAGCAAAAATTGTGATTGCGAGAGGATGGAAAAATGACAGGGAAGTTCCTTGGGATCAATTTAGAGCCCAGCTTAAGTTTCAAATAAAAATGGAACTGTTGTTGAGCAAACAAAAATTAAGCAGGAAAACAACAATTTGGATGAAATGTTGGGAGAAGATTGATAAATAGAGTTTTTTTCTTTTCTCTGCATGAGGCTTGTTAAAAAATTAACCCCTACATAAATTTAAAGAGAAACCGGGCCTGAGTGTCAACACTTTGGACAATATAATATAAGATATAAGATACAAGATATACATTCTTACTCAATATGTTTCCTCCCTTCTCTTTTGCTGCATTGTTTTGTCTATGTAGATATGTAAGTCTAAGTATTGTTCGTTTTTGGTTAATCGAAACGTATAAAGAAAATTCTTATGGATGTATGTTTCAAATAGGAAAAACGTTTCTTTACCATTTGTATGTAACTGTTGTACTGTATTGTTTTTTTATGAAAAAAAAAAAAGGGAGAACCTTTTTAATAAAGATTATTAAAAAAAACAAAAAAAACAATATGTATTATAAAAAAAATTAATATATATATTAAAAACTGGTCGCAGTTTATCACTCTGTTTGCCACTATTTGTACTATCAGTGAGATCTTGGGAATTCTCACAGATTTACTGCTGCCCATCCATTCCTTGTTTGTGTAGTGAGCGCTTACTCCTGTCTATTTTATACATTATATCTAGTTACCCTTTTATTAAACATATCTATTAAACTACTCCTTTGGGGGGAAGGCAAAAAATCTGCACTATTGGGCTCTTTTTTTGTTTAATCGCCCTCATGTCCCTCTACCCCTTCCATTTATGTGTCTCCCCTCTCCCCTCCATGTCCCCCTACCCATCCATCCATGGCTCTTCTCCTCCTCTCATGTCTTCCTTCTCCTTCCATCTATGTCTCTCCCTTCTCCCTCCCCACCTACCCCTCATATCCATGTGTCTCACTCCTCCCCTCCATGTACCCTACCCCTGCCTCAATGTGCACTTACCCTTTCCATACGTGTTTCTTTCCTTCACGAAGTTTCAGGCAGCAGCTTTCCTCACAGCTATTTTACTCTCTTCTGGAGCCGCATGCTGTCGGCAGGCAGTGGGGAGCGCAAAAATCACTTGTGAGACTGACAAGTGATTTTTGTGCCCGCCGGTTCGGCGAACTTGTTAAATGTTAGTAACAGGTTCACAACGGCTCGTTCTATGCCGTCCCGCTTTAAAGCCGTTGCAGTGGCATAGAACGCCGTAATGGCTTTGAGCCCTGGAGACTCAGGAATACTTACCTTCCCGGCGCTCCGCTTCTGGAGGACTGCCTGACAGCCCAAATCAGGCCCCCGGCAGTCATGTTATTGCTCTCAAAGACTGATCACATGGCACATGGTAAGCATAGCTGCCTGCATATCTGCCTGCAGGGGGACTCCCTTGGCTGTCAAGCAGTCTCCCTGCTGGTAAAAAAAAAAGTTTAAAAAAAAAGAATCCTAACCCTTATATACAATATCTCACAAATAGGTGTAGGTAAAAGGAAAATAAAATATACTAAAAGTAAAAAGTCCAAAAGAAGAAAGAACAAAGAAAGAAGGAATAAAGGAAGTAGATACTAAACATGGCTAAAAGAAAACGCAAAAATAAAAAACTTCAACAAATAAAGATAAAGAAAAGAAAGAACAAATTCAGGATAAAAGCCTACCAACATACTTTTCTCTGCAAAACCAAAGAGAGAAATCAAATAAACTAAATAGAGATTCCCTTAGAAATTGGGATATTTCTATGATGGACACTAGAAAAGAAAAATAAACAGTCACGATAGATCTGCTAAATGCAAGCTTACAAAACATTTTTGAAGAAATTGAAAAATAAATCAGTTCTAATACTTTAGAAAGTAAACAGGAAATTAAAAACAAAATTAAAAAAAGAAAAGAAAACGTGCACAACCTATATACACCTGTTCAGAGATTTTATATGTACAAAACTGTATGTTTATTTGTGTATACGGCTGTATTTTTGTAACCACTGCACTTAATAAAAATAAAGAATTAAAAAAAAAAAATACAATTAAAGGAAAAGATTCAAAACATGAAAGAACAATATACAGATGTGGAATTTCAAATAAACCAACTGAAAGAAGAAAATACAAAAATATTAACCAACATGTCCATATTAGAGCTAAAGATAAACAATTTGGAAGACCGTCAAAGAAGAAAAAATTTAAGATTCAGAAATTTGGAAGAACAAAAAATCAAGAAGACCTGAGACCATTTGCAATAGATAAAAATATTATACTCACCAAAATATCTTATAAAAAAAAAGTAAATCACATGTCAAATAGAGAGAGAAATAAGGATGGAAAAAAGATTACGAACTAATCTGCATTTTTTACCATAATCTTAAAAGGATTTTTTTCTTCTTCCCTCTCTATTCTACTTTCAACACGCTTCTGCCCTCCTCTCTGTTAAGAAGGCAAGAGAGGAGAGAGAAGGAGAATGAAAGAAAGATAGAAAATAGGAAAAGAATAGTAGAAGGAGAAGGCAAATATACTCTGAATGCAATGAAAATTTGAAAAATGAATACACTCCAAATTTTCACCCCACTTTGTGTGGATTACATCACACTTTTCCAAATAGCCTTATGTGCTATCAGGGAAAAAAATTGAACTATGTTCCAAAACGGTTTATGTTAAATGTAAATGGAGATCAGAAGGTAGACCTCCATCGTTTGTTATATGTTGTTATGTTGGTTTTAGTGCTCAGAATAGGAGCACAAATGTTATCTAAAACAATGATCTCACAATGTGTTTAAGTTAATGTCAGTAAATGCTAGGGATGTGCATGGGCAAAAAATTTGGTTCGGTCAAGCACTTCTGAAATTTGGGACATCAGCAATTCGTCACTTTGGTTCGGTTCGACACTTCCGAAATTAGGGAATTAGGCAGTTCGGGAATTCGAGACTTTGGCAATTCCATAACCCTACCTTTACCCCTAACCCTACCCCATAACCCTACCTCTACCCCTTACCCTAACCCTACCACTAACCCTTCCCCTAACTCTACCTCTAACCATAACACTACCCCTAACCATACCCCCTAACCCTGCCCTAACACTAACCCTACCCCATAACCCTAGCCCTACTTATACCCCTTACCCTAACCCATAACCCTATCTCTAACCCTACCCCTCACCCTAACACTACTTCTGACACTAACCCTACCCCATAACCCTAACCCTTTCCCTACCCCAATCTTAACCCTACCTCTACCCCTAGGTTTAGGGGCAGGGTTAGGTATAGCGGTAGGGTTAGGGGTAGGGTTAGATTCCTGTCATCATTCCCTTCATTTTACCTCCATCTCCTGTTTTGTCACTTTTCAGAAATCTGAAGCACTTCTTCAATTTGTTTCGGACTGGCACTTCTGAAATTTGGCACTTCGGCAATTCAGGACTTTGGCAGTTCGGTTCGGAAATTCGTCACTTTGGAAATTCAGACATTTGGAAACATCCAAAGCGAATTGCACATGTCTAGCACAAGGTTTAAATACTCCAATCAAAAGGCACACAATATATAATTCTTTCATTACCGAAAATATTCAAATAGGTTTTATACAAGAAACCCATTGGAAACAAACTGATATACAGAAATGGGGAGGGAATAAATTCCAAACAATTTTACAAGCATCATTAGAAAATAAAAAAAGAGGCATAGCAAATGTTTTTTTTTAAAGTAAATTAAATGTAATAATAGGGAACACATGGGATGGGCGGCAGCATTGTAACCTAGCTGTGTGATACAAAAAGTCAATACAAATACAAAAGAAAAGTCCTGCGCTCACTCCCATCACTCATGGGCGGCAGCAACAACCACAGTACACATCAGCTCCCATACATATCGTAAAAACCAAAGAAAAAAGTTACCTGTGCTCTCTCCTTAATCCCTATGTAGATTTAAACAAATCTTACTTACTCCAATGGCCACTGGAGGGAATGCCTGCCTGCCATTATACTCATGTGTCAAAAAGTTTATGGCTCATATTCTAGAATAGACATGTGCCTAGTAAAAGCAAATGCTATCTGTCAAATAAATAAAATACAGTTGAAAGAGAATACTTTGTCAGACCACAGTTTTGTGATGATAGAATTAGGCAAATAAAATAATACGATGTTTCACTACATGGAGATTAGATGACGCTATAATTAAAATTGAGGAAAATAAGGAAGAACTTCTCAGAATGTCAAAACTTTTTACAAAATGTCTCCACATACATTTTAGAAGCTACAATCTGGTGCACATATAAGGCCGTCATGAGGGGTACTTAATAAAAATGTCTAAAACACACACAAAAAAAAGGCAAAGATCTATCAGATCTATATATAGCTCTCTATAATCTTTCAAATTTAAATAAACTAAATCCATCAAATAAAAAAAGAGACAAATTAACGAACTTCAATATAAAATCAATCTGAATTTAAATAATTATTACTGTACTTGATTACTTAATTATTAAGTAAAAACTTAACAAAAAAACTACATAAACAAAGAAGAAGAAATAGGATAGATAAACTGATAGATGAGTATGGCACATATACTACTCCAGGTAGAAAATTTCATGAATTTTACAATAAATTATATAGTCTAGGGACGAACCCAAAAGTAAGTGAAATACAAAATTATCTCACAAAGACCAATATACCTAATATATCAAAGATAGATCTCAAAATGATAAATACTAATTTCACTTCTAACGAAGTTGAGAAAGAAATAGCTAAGTTAGATATAAACAAAACTCCAGGTCCTGATGGGTTTAGTAATATGTACTATAAATGATTGAAACCTAGATTGATTGATCCTTTGACCTTGTTGTTTAATGAGATAGCTCATAGATCAAATACTGCAAAAGAGCTCCTACAGGTAAATCGTCTGGCAATACTAAAATCAAATAAAACTGGAACAGCTGTAGGTAATTATAGACCAATTTTGTTGATAAATACCGACATGAAATTATATACTTCTATTATAGCAGAAATAGAACAAGTAATAAAAAAAAAAAATATACACAAAGATCAGATTTATTTCTGGGAGACCAGCAAATAATTCTACAAGGAGAATTCTGAATATTTTGGATCAATCTAGACGAAGATGCGAACCCCTGCTGGCCCTGTTATTGGATGCACAGAAAGCCCTTGACAGGGTCAGCTGGAGATACTTGGAAAACGTATTAACACATTCTGGCTTTGAGGGGTGGATACGGGAAGCCATTATGGCACTATATTCTGCACCCTTAGCAAGAACAATAGGTGCAAATATATGTGCAGGATGGTTCGATCTCCAAAATTGTACAAGGCAGGGCTGTCCTTTATCCCCTCTACTGTATGTACTATCAGTAGAACCATTGGCTATAAATATCAGAGACAACAAGGATATAAAAGTCTTCCCCACTAAAAACCAAGAGATAAAAATTTCCCTATTTGCAGATGATACGTTATCATTTTCATCACCCACGTCTTCTCTACCATGTCTGCTACAAGAGATAAAAAATTATAGTGAAATATCAAACTATTTATTAAATGTTACTAAATCTACGGCATTATCCATAAATATAAGAAATCAAACCATTGATTGATTAAGTAGAAAATTAAAATTTTTATGGATGAAAACATTTTTCAATTATTTGGGAGTAATATTTTCTGCATAAGTAAAGACAACAATGGAAATAAACGTCTTAAAAGTATTAAAATATACAAATAAGACACCGAAAGAGTGGAGATCAGTAGAGACGTCTTGGTTTGGCAGGATAAACACCATTGACTCATATATAATTCCAAAATGGTCATACTTATTTATGATGCTTCCATTTAAAATTTCAAATAGTTGGTTACAAATGATTCAATCTAATTTTGTATCTTATATATGGAAGGGTAGAAATCAATGGATAAACTCGTCAGTCTTAGCAAAAAAATATCAAAAAGGGGGTTTATATTATCCTATTATTTAATCTATATATTATGCAAACACAATATGTCATGTATACAAACTACAGGAAGACCAAATGCTAACAGAGCCATGGTATATTATTGAGTCAGAAGCAGTGGGTGTTGAATGAGTAGAATATTATTTATAGTGCAATAGTAACAAAAAAAACATTTCAAGACAAATCACAAATTTTAGCTCAAATTATTCAACTATGGGAAGAAATTTAAAAAATGTTAGGTTTAAACCAGAAAATACCAAAATCATGTAGACTGATTGTGTTAGAAGATAATATGGAAGAACTGCAATTAAAAAAATGGCCAAATACAAACGTAACTACTGTAGCAGATAAGCAGATTTGAGAAGATCAAATAGAAGCATTTTCTGATATTGTGTTAAAATATCAAATTCCAAGTAAAGACATTTTTACTTATATAAGGATAAAACATTTTTTAAATACAACTCTACTAAGCGGTTCTTCACAATATTCTAAATATATAGAAGAGATATTTTCATTTTCAAGAAAATTAATGTCTAGGGCCAACCAGATGATAATTTCATTAAACAATAAACCAACAAAAATAATAAACTCATGGAATAAAGAACTAAAATTAGAAATAACAGAAGTAGAATGGTTCACCATACTAACCCAACTGCATAAGAATATTCATTGTCTAAATCTGATAGAATGCCAATTTAAAATTATGTATGAATGGTATCTGGAACCCACTAAACTATCTAAAATGTACCCTGAATATGCTCCAAATTGCTGGAGATGTGGCAATCCAGCTGGATCATTTATTCATATTTGGTAGCCATGCCCTTTGGTTAAACCTTTATGGATTTGGACCTATAACTATTTTAAGAGTCTATCAACTAAAGATCTAGAATGGGGACCTGAAATAGCATTATTGCATACTAAATGAAACATAACAACAAAATATCTAAAATGCCTAGCAACTCATTATCTTATGACCTCCAAAATATTGATAGCCAGAAATTGGAAATCTAGTAAACCGTTTAAAAAGATTCTCTTTTTCAATCAACTAAAATACCAAATGCATATGGTTAGAGATCTCTCCATAAATATTATATTCTCAACTGAGAAGCAAAAAAATTTTTAAACGTGGCTGACAAAAATGAAATATATAAATTTATTCTTGTGCAAAAATATCAATTAATTTAAATATTGAAATGAAGTACCGTATTTTCTGGCGTATAAGACGACTGGGCGTATAAAACGACCCCCAACTTTTCCAGTTAAAATATAGAGTTTGGGATATACTCGCCGTATAAGACTACCCCTCTTCCAATGCACACCAAATAAAAATTAGCAATGATGTACAGTGAGCAGACAGAGCTACACAGCAAAACATTAAAGGACCACTATAGTGCCAGGAAAACATACTCATTTTCCTGGCACTTTAGTGCCCTGAGGGTGCCCCCACCCTCAGGGTCCCCCTCCCGCCCGGCTCTGGGGAGAGGAAAGGGGTAAAAACTTACCTTTTTCCAGCACTGGGCAGGGAGTTCTCCTCCTCCGATCCTCCTCCGTTCCTCCCATTCAGCTGAATGCGCACGCGCGGCAAGAGCTGCGCGCACATTCAGCCGGTCGCATAGGAAAGCATTTACAATGCTTTCCTATGGACGCTTGCGTGCTCTCACTGTGATTTTCACAGTGAGAATCACGCAAGCGCCTCTAGCGGCTGTCAATGAGACAGCCACTAGAGGAATTGGAGGAAGGATTAACCCATTTGTAAACATAGCAGTTTCTCTGAAATGGGTTAATCCTAGCTGGACCTGGCACCCAGACCACTTCATTAAGCTGAAGTGGTCTGGGTGCCTAGAGTGGTCCTTTAAATAATGATAATCTGAAATAGCATTTAAAGCCCCTCCATTCTTTTTAATCCCCCTCCATTCTTTTTAATCTCCCCCTCCATTCTTTTTAATCCCCCCTCCATTCTTTTTTAATCCCCCCCTCCATTCTTTTTAATCTCCCCCTCCATTCTTTTTTAATCCCCCCTCCATTCTTTTTTAATCCCCCTCCATTCTTTTTAATCCCCCCTCCATTCTTTTTAATCCCCTCAGGCTCTTTTTAATCCCACCCTCCATTCTTTTTCCCAATCCCTCCATTTTTATTCCCCCAACTGTTTTACACCCCCATTCTTTTTAATCCCCCCATTTTTACTCCCCCCCCCACCCCACCTTCCATTCTTTTCTCCCTCCCACTCCATTTTTGCTCCCACCCCCACCCTCCATTCCTTTTTTACTCCCCCCACCCTCCATTTTGGGCTGCGGGGCATGTTCTATACACTGAACTGCTTTGTAGCTAAAGGTGTTCAGGTGACTATAGTGTCCCTTTAACCCTAACTGGACCAGGCACTGGAAGACCACTTCATTAGCTGGAGTGGTCTGGGTGCCCCTTAATCGCTAAGAAAAATAGCAAATAAAACAAAACAAAACCATAAATTGGGAAATAATGAATAAATGTTTCCAGTTTTCATTGCATATGTAGATTATATTGCTTGTGTTATAGCCATTGTGCCAATTGTGCAGTATATCTAACAACATATAAAATATCTCATATATACTTTGTCTAGTTTTATTTTGTTTTATTATAATAATAAAAAAATATTAGATACTATCTGTTTTAGTGTCTAGTCAAACCAGGCGGTGTTAAAGTAGAATATCTTTTTCACGACATCCACTCCCCAGAGTCTCCATTCATACCTTAAGGTTTCTAGAGTGTATGAGGATGGAAGGCCAGCGCACTCTTGATCTCTTTTTATGTTATTTGTTATCACCTCCAGTCATAGAAGGAATAGTATTTCATTATCCTGTATCGATGAATGACTGAGGTTGCTGATATGAGGATGTAGGCGTGAGTATAGTTTCTGTAGCTTTTGGACAAACCATCCGGAGGTTTCTTCAGGAGACACATTGTGGGTGACAAAGTTGGAATTAAAGTGGTAAGGATTCAATTAATGTGTGTATATCTTTCAATATTGTGTGAGTTTTGGACGCAACCACCTGTCCAGCATTTTGTTAAAATTTATTTAATAGTTTGGGGGAAAAGTCTGGACTGATGTGAAGTACCACCTGTATATGAGTTTATATAGTGTGATTGTACTAGGGCAGTGGACTCTAGGCTCACCAAATGATAAAGCTAACGCAATCTCATGCCATTCCCTCAACTGTGAAGGTTTTGTTCAGTTAAAACTCTCCCATTTTCATGTATTCCAATTTTGTACCAAGTGTCGGCAAGATAAAGCGTAGCACATCCAGACGGTTTTGTTTCTGAGATTTGAATGATAAAGTCTTGTTTCAAAGGGGAAGTGTTCAATGCGTGCTGTGGGACAAAGGATAGCACCTGAGTTTTATTAGGTATTTAGTTTATAAATCACGTGGCTGGCAGAGGAACAGGGCTGGCAAGGGAGGTGCAAAGGGGCTGGCCGCCCAGCGGACTTTGTGGTGGGGTCTGTGGTGGTGATTTCAGCCCCGAGTGCCGCTGGCTGGCGATGGACCGGCGGTGGGCTGGGGCACTGCAATGAGGAAGGGCTGCGGCATCCCCACCTGGGACTGTGCTGCAGCGGAGACATCGCGAGGGCCTCCCTCAGGACTGCCAGTCAGGAATAATTTTATTTTCTAAATGCTCCCTCTCATTCTGGGCATTCAGTTACTGTCAGCGCCAGATGGCTACACTCAGTGTTGAGATATAACCAGTTCACAAAACGAGGTATGCTGCTTATGTAGCAACTTTTGCTTTGTCAGCATTTACTTTAGTGACTTATACACATCAGCTTCAGAATGGATTATGCTATGTATTTGTGGCAGTGCCCCGCGAATAAAAGCAGCGCCATTCATTTATGCCTACTTGAATAGCCAGAATGTTTGTATTATCACGATGTATATTAATATGCTTATATCTTAGCCATAAATTACCGCACAGCTCATCTAGTCATATAACATCGCTAACTCTGACATTCTGAGGGCAGCTCAAACAGGCTCACATAGGCACCCTAGTTTATTTCTGATATATAGTAGAACCCATGTACATAATATAATTTGTTTTGTTTATGCATCCCTCTACCAGTATGTCATCAATAGCTTCAAGGCCATCAACTTGTATTATAGGATGGTCATTTCTTTTAACTTGCATTAGTTTGCCTATATACTTCATTACATGTATTTAGCATGATCAGCTACAGTCTACCTGAATTAGGCGCATTATATAGGATGTTGTTACCTCCATTTTGTTTCTTATATACAGAGCTATTGCTCCAGGCGGCTCGATAGTATTAGCCCTATGCAGACTGGAACCATAACGTAACACACATCACTGCCCCAGTGTAAATCTTAAACCTACATACTCAGGCTATATCTTACCATGCTGTTATAGTTCTTATAATTGATCTCCATTTCTTTTGCATTCATTGTGGTTGCAGGCCTATGCCATAATTCATTAGACAAACGGCTATGACCTATCACAGCCTTACGATGCTTACTTAATATATTGTAATAGGCGGGGAAACGCTGTTTATGCTGCAGTACCTAAACATTAGTTTGCTATGTTACACAGGTTTAGGCCTAACTAGACGCAGCTGAATTGCACCCATCTGTGAAGTACTACACTGAAGCACCCAGGATACGGCGGTATACCTTTGTAACCATATTAGCTTATCAAGGAACAGCGGCATATCTTATCTACATACACAATTAACCCAGCTGCACACTTTATTTTCTGCCCAGATAGGCATAACTTAAATAAGTGGTAATATGCAAAGATTGCAGCTGACCAACAGGTTCAGGTCTAGCTAGACGCGGTCAAACTGCACCCACCTAAGATTTATTAAACCGACTCACGCTGTCTGACCGTCATATCACACAAGCTGTATCTGCCTCATACAGCTGCGTGTGATCATGATCAGCCACCGCCGGAGCGAAATAGGTCCATAAGACTCACAAACCGCTGTTATAAGGTAAATGACCAAGAAGCTTAACATTCAAGTGTAGACAGCCTGATGTGCAGCACTAGCTCAGTACATGCAATTTATGCTGTAATGCTTTGAAATTTATTCCTGCAAAGTTCAAGTACGCCTATATGTTCTGATCATTACGCCTCTGCGCAGGCTTTAATCTGCATTTATTCCTATTTGCTAACATTTAAGCCTCTACGTAGGCGACCGTTCACCTTAACGAATGCTATAAATTACTGCTTAAGCCCCTGCGTGGGCAACCTCTGGCTTTATTACGAACCAGTTCGCAATATGCACTTATATTGTGAAAACAATAAAAATATTCAAAACAAAGCCAGTCGCAGACACTGTGGCCGTTGGATTACAGTACAATGCACACACAGCCCTGACAAAAGAATCCGGAATATGAAACCTCGACATAACCTCTTTTAAAAAATCCCAATGCAACCTATCAAACACCTTCTCCACATCTAAAGATAAGAGCAGAGAAGGCATGTGATTCACTTTAATATGATTGAATAATTTGAATCAAATTAATGTAACGTCTAGTGCTATCGGCCTGACAGTTTAGAACGAAGCCCACCTGGTCTTAATCGATTAAAAGTGGTAGTATTTGAGCTAATATTTTGGAAATAACTTTAGTATCATTATTAATAAGTGATATCAGGTGGAAATTTTAACACAAATTAGGTGCTTTGCCAAGTTTATACAATGTTATAATTTGGGCGCTTAACGCCTCTTCCGGCATTTCTCCCTGAGACCAGTAATGATTAAATAACTTAAGTAGATGAGGAGCTAGAAAACCAGAAAAGGACTTATAAAATGCCATCGTGAAACTGTTAGGTCCCGATGCCTTGCCAGCCGGTATCATGTTAATAGTACCCATAATTTCTTTGTGGGATATGGGAGAATTTAAAGTTTCCAGTTGATCAGTTGATATGTTTCATAGGGATTTTATCTAGAAAATAGTTAATTTTATCCAATGTGGGCTGCTACACCGTTGGATCTAATGCCAAATTATAAAGTTTTTTATAGTAGGCAGCAAAAGCGTTGCTTATTTTACCCAG
This sequence comes from Pelobates cultripes, assembly GCA_933207985.1. Classification (NCBI taxonomy): domain Eukaryota; kingdom Metazoa; phylum Chordata; class Amphibia; order Anura; family Pelobatidae; genus Pelobates; species Pelobates cultripes. The sequence goes on from OW240918.1 coordinate 87,022,959, forward strand.
GTGTGTAATTTTAACACCATCCTCTGCCAATAAATGCTCAATTCTAAACTGCAAAAGTTTATGTAGAAGTTTCGAGGCCAACAAGAAAGAAGTCTTGTTGCCTTTCAAGTTGAAAATTTGCTTTAGTTTCCAAAATCATTGCTGCAAGAGAGGGGGGAAGGGCCAAATTTATTTGCCTGATTGAGATTATATAATTCTTTCTCCAATTATTTTACATTTTTGGATATAATTTTCTTCAGATATGAGGCCCGCTGTATAAAGTGACCTCTCAGGACAGCTTTATGGGCGTTCCATATCGATGTAATATGAATATTTGGGGTCAAATTGTTTCTAAAGTACTCCTCAAGCGCCTCCTCAGCTAATTACTTATTTTTTGTAACTAAATAGTCATCCATAGCCTCCTTGAATTCAACTGGAAGGACTCCTCAATATGTTTAATCACTGGGGCATGATCTGACCATGTAATATCCTTTATTTCAGATCTTAAAACACAAGAAATATCTTGTTCACCCATTAAGAACCTGTCAATAAGTGAATGCATATTATACCTGGTTAAGTAGTAAGTGTAGTCCTTTTCTCCTTCATTCTGAATCCGCCAGCAGTCGAAAAGGCCCTGAGAAAAACAATATTTTTGAACAGGAGTCAGCTAATTTTTCACTAAAGTTATTTCGGGGAGTTTGGTCACTTTCTCTGACAATATCTTGATCGCAATCTAATACGAAATTCATATCCCCTCCTATGATCACTCTACCCCTGGCACCGTCTGAAATAGTTTTTTTTATTTTCTTTAGAAATTAATGCTGTCCGGTATTAGGGAAGTAAACATTTGCCAATGTATAAGACACATTATTAAGCGTACCCTTCCAGATCACGTACCTACCCTCTGGGTCATTAACCATCTTGTCTGTGTGACAAGCCACACCCCTGTGAAAAAAAATGGAAATGCCTCTCTATAGTTTTTAGCTAAAGTAGATGGAATCTTACCTTGTTTGAAATGTGTTTCCTGAAGAAATAGGACATCAGATTTACGGATTTTCATCTCCCATAGCAATAGCCTACGTTTATGTGGCGTGTTTAGGCCCCTCACATTTAGTGAAAAAATCTTCATCACCATAACTTTTATTTAAATGATTATGAAGAAAGTAAAAAAGACAGGTAAAAATCTGTGAGAGGCCCAAATCACATAAAAAAAAACTTGTAATTGTCTAGGGAGAAAAAGGTCTTACCTACTCAGCTGACCAGAACCAGTATAGCATCTGTATATCAAAGCAGATAGTTACATTTAAATTATGTATCGAAATCTTATATATGTATCTGGGAACATTAATATTACGTTTCAAAATAATAATAACCTTTTTTAGGAAAATAATGAAAAAAATATTGAAACATTGTTCAGGAAACAAATAAGGGGGAAAAAATTGGTCGGGCCCCCTTGAAGGGGCATGAAAAAATAGAACAAAAAACAAAATAAACAAAAAAAGAAAGCATATACAGATTGTAAGGCCATGAGAGGAGGAGTAAAAAATGTCTACATCTCAAAATATACTTACAGGCCTACGGGGAGGGGGAGGAGGGTTATGGGAAGGGGGAGCCGGGACATTGGGTATTGAATCAAAATAATATTAGAACTAAAAGTTCAAAAAAATCACTTATAATGAATTATAAATATAAAAATAAACATAAAATAAGAAGAAGAAAAAAAGGATGGGGGAAAAAAGAAAATAAGAGAAAAGTAAATATAAATCAGAGGAGTTCTAATGCTTATGTAATAAGCAATACAACCACTTTTAACTGTCATCGTTAACAGGAGCCAGGAACCAATATCCAACTGAAAACGTGTAGAAAGATTTAGCAGTCCGAGGATCAAAGCTTCTAAAACAAGAATTAGGATTAAACAACTGTATATCCGTAAATAAATCCAGGACTCAGGAACCAGGAATCAGCAGAAAAACAGACAACATAGGAAAATTTCCTACTGGAAGCCAAAAACAGGAATCAGGATCAAGATCAGGAGTCATATTTTGAGGTATCATCTCCAGATGTCTGAGCTTGTTTGGACGATGCAGCATCATCATGGGTTATCATTGTAAAGTTGTACTTTTCTATTGTGGCAATGTTTGGATTATATCCATTCCTTCTTCTGGGAAGACCTGTAACGAATATTCCTTCGACATAACTCTGAGGTGAATTGTCCAAATTCTCTCCTTTTTTGCATTGTATAACGGGAAAAGTCTTGGAAAATGTTTATGTGACTAACTTTGTTTGCAAATTCAGTGAATCTTAATGCCATCAGAAAGTCTTCTTTCACCGTAAAAAAATTAATCCTTGTTATTATATCTCTAGGAGCATTATCCTAAAAAATGATAAAGCGAAGAGGAAGAAGGAGAGGTTCTCGAGTTACGAGAAAAGAAAAGACAAGGAATCAAACCCATGGGAATTTTCAATTTAACCGATATGATTTTATAAGTAGACCAGATTACACTCCTTAACAAAGGCTTCAATTATGTACCCACTAGTAATTTCAATAAGTAAGTAGACGTTCAAAAAAAATTGAGAAAACTGTCCATTAAAAATTTTTTTGAGAACAATTCTTATAAAGATAAAATAGAGGAAAATATCGAAATAGAACATTTCCAACATACAATATTAAGAACCAAGTCGAAATTGTATCCAAAACATCTGGTAACAGGCCCTATGGAGGCATTCAGCACTTTAGTGATACAAGATTTGGAGAAGATCAAAATTGATAAGAGAAATTACAATCTAAACCCCCAAGAAAGAAAAGCATTGAAGGAACTCAGGGAGAATCCAGATACAGTGATAAAACCTTCTGACAATGGAGGGGTGGGGGAGATTTCATCATGACCCTGGAATATTACCTAAAAGAGGCATATTCACAGCTATTGGATGAAGAAACATATGGGAAATTGGGCATAATCCAACTCTCTAGATGCAGAAGATTCTAGAAGAGAGGATTAGACATCGGCATTATAAAAAGAAGGGAATTTGATTTTATAAACATAAAGAATCAGAGAATGGCGATCTTAAATTTTTGACCCAAGATCCACAAAAGCCTGACAGAACAACCAGGACAACCTATCCCAATATATAGACCACATCCTCCAGCTGTATGTCTTTAGGATGAAGTCACATCTTAAAGACACAACACATCTTCTTAGAATTTTAAAGGAAATAAAGTGGGAGGAGGGAATGATACTTGTTACATGTGATGTCAATACGTTATTGTGACGAAAGCTACTTTGGAGAGGACTACTTGTCAGCCTTTTACCCTGTGACTATAGCCCCTGAAATAGAACTGACTAAAATTCTTCAAACAGGCTCTGCAATTGGGACTATATGGTTAGTTTACCGAACAACCGCACGAACAGAGACCAACCTGGAGCTTGTTAACACCTATTAACAACTTGGAATGTTTCTCAGTGCAGTGTTCTCATCATTCGTCTGGGTGGCCGCAATTCCTATGAACAACCACGAGGTGGCAGCCATCTTGTTCACATGGACGCAGGCAGCAGTGTTTGGGCATGACTCTCATGGAACTGAAATCGGATAACAATACTCCCGAACACCGCTGGACTTCCATTATTGCCTGCGTTAATTTCTATTCAGTTTAGAAGGGCACTGTTCGGTGAGATCATTCGTCTGGATGAAGCGAACAAGCTCCAGGGTAAGACTTTTGACACCGTTCGGTCGTTTGTTCATTTGCAAACTACCAAACTAGACCGGCCACACAGCCTAATTCTATGGAACTGTTTTGGGCGTGGGACCAAACCTTTACCTGGGCAAAAATATGACTTCCATAAAACATTTTCTAACCCCTGCTCTGATCTGGCTGATTTTTGGATATGTTGTTCACCCAGATCAGGGCTATCAGGGGATGTGGCTTATGGGGATATGTTGTATTTTGGGGTACTTATGAGTCTTTGTAAAATATGTGTTTTTATTCTTGGGGATAATTACATTAATACATTATCTACCTTAATTGTATCACAGGCAGATGGGGAGGGATTGTGTGCTGTATGTGGGAATGTCAGGCATTGTTACATTGTTTCTATTGGTCTGTACAATTTGTGTCCTGGTGCCCCATCAGGTCCAGTGGGTGTTCCTCTGGCCTGAAAAGTTGTATAAAAATCCAACCTGTACCATTAAATTCTCAGATCTTCTTACCCTCAACTCGCAGCCTCGTCTCGTGTTATAGGCAACTGCTATAATCACTACAGGGATTGCTATAATCATTATACTCCCTTGGATTCTATTAGCCCTTGTAAGAGCTCTACAGCTGATCCTGCTATACTTTCTTGGAGGAGAGTGTTACCCACTGGAACCTGGAGCCTTGTCGTAGGTCATGGGTGGGCAGAAGATGGCGAGACCCCAACCAAGCTGCAGCGGTTCGTGGGGTCTGCAGTGCTTATGGTTTCTGGAGCGGGGCTGATGGTCCTTGGTGAGCACTAGGAGCATCCGTCGGCGGAGGGTCCGTCACAGTTATATATGTGCATCAGCCATGAAAAAGGAAGAAATATCACCGAACTACAAATTGAGAAAGTATTTTTAATTTTTTTGGAAAATCTTTGTTTTATTGAAGCAAATGTGAGTTTGTTACAGAAGAGAAGAAAAGGGTGAATAATATATCAGCGAGTAATCATACATTTGCAATAACTATTAACATTGATACACATTCACAGGAATGTCTGCTTAATTTTATATTTTAAAGGATGTCGCTATGTCTGGTTAGCTCGTCATGTATGATTGATAGTGCAGTGGTAGTGTAGATTCACTCGGCTGCAATGCCCATCTAGGTGGGTTAATGAAAGAGTGATGCAAGACTAAGTGGGGTCTCAGACACACATTGGGCAAGTAGTTTGTGAGTCAGGCTGAAGTCGTTGTGTTGGTAATACGATATGGTTTTGGCAACAAACAGGCTAATCGTGTTGTTTCGTTCAATGTCGCTGCGGTTTGTCGGTTGTTGCCACATGCTAGTTTTGTGAACACATATGCTAGGTGAGGGGGGCAGCTTAGCGGCGACCATAAGAAAAGCTGTGCTTAGCTGTGTGACCTGAACAGGTGTGTTATGTCGTGTTATGTGCAAACTAAATTCAATAGCTGGTGAGCCAGGCACTTGTATGGTCTGTCCTCCTCGCTAAGTACCCCCCATTACTCGTTAAAGACACAGCAGAATATACATCTTTTAGGCTAACACTAGCAATGCCTGCTTAACGATTCAGTTATCAGGGTGGCGGTCCGGTGCCCGGGACCCAGACACTGTCCGGGCAGCGGTGCGAGGACCGGGACCTAGTATGCCTGATGTTCAAAGTAGGAGTCACAGTATGGAGGTGGATTAGCAGGGTCTGGTGCAGGGTAACTGCACGCTCCCTGGTGTTGAGCACTAGCGTTTGTGCAGCCACATACCAGAACCCTGATTCAGCTTCTGCAGATCCCAGGAACTAGGAGCAGGAATGAAGCAGACCTCCCGGAGCTGAATATGGAGGTACTGCAGCAGGAATGTATCCAGTACAGTATCAAGGAAAGACTAGGAAAGGCACCAAACATGAAAACAAGACAGAACTAATAGAACCCAGAACCAGAGACGGATAGGAAGCTAAACCCAGAACATGTACACAATACATTAGGGAAACATAGACATAACATAGGCAGGACAGGACTGTACATGGACTGGGAATACAAACTAAAACAAGACAAGATAGGATAGGCAAAACAAGAGGAGAAATAACTAAGTACTATATATGACAATCATGGGGATTTAGTCACATTATATGATCATACATTGCATAAGCCTGCCAACAACGCCAATGTGGGGTATATCTGGCAGGTCCTGCTCTGCCTAATGCAAGCTAAACCAACCAAAGAAAACACACATAGTACTTACCTGCAAGAAAGGGCAGAAGACTTGAGCAGCTGCCTGCAGGAACACTGAAACAAAAGGAATGATGGAAAACAAATGGGTGCGGCAACATAAAACAAACATTTAAATGAAACCAAGAGACTGGGAAATCCAGGAACGGAATTAAAGGAATGAATTTTGGATCAACAGCAAAAAACAAATGTGAGGTAGGCTGAACTTGATGGACGCAAGTCTCTTTTCAGCTATGTAACTATGTAACTATGTAACCCAGAACCCAGCATAAAGAAAACCAGACATAGAATAGAAAACCAAAAAAACAAGAAAAACTAAACAAGAATTGTAAAAAGAGTACTGGATACCAGAAGCCATTGCCAGAATGATCCGCAGCAGGAACAGGATGTGACATCAGTTATTTAGCTAACGTTCAGGCTATAAGGGATAGAGCAAAACGTAATACGCTGTGGTAACAAGGGTGCCCAGCAGGTATAGCCGTGCAAGCTAGATTACACGGCAGACATAATATGCATGCTAGTAACAGTAGCATGGGTTCAGGTCTCAACAGTTCCTCACATAAGCTGTGGGAGTCACCAGCCTGTCTCATTGTGGCAGGGTAGGGGCTCTTGCCATTTGGCCACACGGTCTACCTCATGGATGTACAGTACCAGTCCGCTTTTGTGTTCATGTTCATGTGCTTTCCCTGCCGACCAGGCTCATCAGGTCCCCGATTCAGCCGCTTCCTCCAGCCAGCACGGGCTTCCGCAATGTTTCTGCTGTCGTGGTGTCTCTGCACCCAAGGACCGCTTGTCTTCGGCCTGAGGCCTTAATAGGCGTTCGCGCCCGTTCGCCATTGATCCCATCAGCAGGATCGTGGGCCCATGGTTTTGCCGGATCCATAACTTATGGCAGGGTGTATGGCAGGCGGTGGAGGAGTTCCTCCTGGAGAGCGCCTAGCTCAGATGAAGGGTGAGCGGTCCTTTCGGTAACAGTATCCACTTGGATGGTGCGTTGTGTTAGGTTACGGGCGCCGTGCGCCTGGAGTGTCTCCGGTCTTGGGATCTTGGGACCCCGGTCTAGAGGGGGGAGGATCGAGACTGGGTCCACGATTGGTCCGCGTGTGTGGCAGGCTCCCTCGTGCAGGATAGTGGTGCCGCGGCCGTCCACTCCACTCACCGCCAGGCGAGGTCCCGTCTGATGCAGCAGGGATCTCTCCTCCGAGGGACTAAAACTCCAGGATCAAGCCTCTCCTCAGCTCACACTTCAAGGGTCGCAGTTATTGGTAGGTTATTTCTCCCCAAATCTCGGTTTGCAAGCTTTATGAGTCTTATTTTGCAGAAGCTGATCTTTCTTGCAACCGCTCAGCTGGGCGGTCCGGCACCGCCCCCCGATTGAAGGTATTTTAATGAACACATATACAATATAAAAAGCGGATTTGAAGGCCATAGTGTCTCGACACATTTCAAATTTAAACATGAGATGAACCCAGGCCAACTAAACTTCTGTGGAATTGAACAAGTGAAGAAGCATATAAGAGGAGGAAATTACAAAAAAAAAATTGGCTATTTGGGAAATGCAATGGATATTTAAACTGGGGGCTCTAATGCCCATGATTTAAATATAGATTTTGAATTCACACACTTTTTAGAATAGATTCCCATATATTTCGCAACTTGTACTCTTCAAGATACCCATCTTTATACTTCTACACCCTCCAAGTACGCATTTTTTATATATTTTTACACTTTCATATTTTCATAATCTTAATTACAGTTTTCCAATATATATATTCTTTTTATATATGTTTTAATATATTTTTTAAAAGCAATAGAATCAAACTTAGGTTTTCTTCTCTATAGCAGAGAGGACATAAAAAATGATTATCTAATTTAAGAAGATGTATGGTGTAGAACAACCAATAAGACACGTAATATACAGTAAAACACTCCCATTCATTCCCACAAAATCCTGCCCTCTGCCTGTGATATAATTACTGTACACAATGGGTTAATGTAATTATCACAGGCAGGAAAAATATACTTTTTACACATTTACTATAACTTTAAAACTATACATTCAATCTCCATAAAAATATATCATATAAAGCATATATTCTTACTTAGCATACTTCAAATACAAACATACCCAAAAATCATACAAATCCCTCCAGTAGTTAAAAAATTAGCTGGAAGTCCTTTGTGACTGGCTGTGCGGTCGGTCAATTTTACACTGAAAAAATGATTAAGTCCTATTTGCATGCACGAATGTGGCACCGTTAGCTTAGTCTCACTTTGTGTTCAAATCGCCGAACAGGACTTAGACGCTGCGGCTGAAAACTGAGTGGAGGAGAAGGTAAGGGTCAGCGGTGTTCGTGTAAATGTGTAGCCGATTTCAGTTCCATGGATTTGGCTGCACACATCGCTGACCACGTTCGACTGAATAAAGATGGCCCTGCCACGTGTTCGTTTGTACAAATGGCGGCCACCCAGCGGTCGGCAATTTACCTACAGCAGCCTCCCAGCCTGGGAGGTAAATTAGCCGCACACTTCCACTTCTGTGTGGTCCGCCTGTGTAATACTTGGTTCAGTAAGCCCCAGTTACTGAACCAAGTGGGAAAAAGGTACGAACAAGTTTTTTTACAGGTCTTGGAACAGTCTTAAAGGGGCATTGTTCACCAAAGTCACAGTGTGCCCACAGACGGTGCCATACACATCAGGGCCATAGTCATAAGGAAGTAGGCTGGCAGTTAGGCTTCTCCATAATCCAGGGGAACAGGGCAATTTGTCACTTAAAGAAAGAGTGACAAAAGACAGTTTGTAACAAATGGCAACTTCTTTTGTGAAACATTTTTAAAGAGAAGTACCCCTTTAAATCCAATTTAACTTATTTGGATATTTAATATCATATTGTTGATTTATAAGGAATACATGTGTGTGTATATTCACATGCATAAACATACATTCCTTTGCATTTGAAACACTATAAGAAAATAACCACAATGTTTTCTGGGAAATGTACCCTTTTAAAATCCTTTCCTAACTATAGTTGTTCTATAAGAATCATAACAATAACCCCCTACACATGCCCTTATGCTTTATATGTTTCTTAAGCAAAGTGGGTATCTATAAAATAATGCTGTTAGGATGTAATGAAAATAGTACTGTATTGATTGTATATATGTTTCAATAATTGGTAAATTAAGCAGGAAGAACCTGTAGGATATTTTGTAATTACGGATAGCTGCAATATTGCATTTAAGCAAGATCGGCACTCGGCATCCACAGACTTTGAGAAATCCCATCCAGGGCAAAACGCGTGGTGCCGATATTATGTACACCGGCGTTCAGGGGAGAGGAGAATCAAACGGCAACATCAGTGGACGGTGGACCTGCATAAGAGATTTGAATTACCCCATGAACAGTGGGCTGGTTTGACACAGCTATACAAGCTGTATACTTTTTATGGTTTATATTTTATTATTTTCTATGATCAATTTTAAACGGAAATAAAGTCTGAAAATTTTGAATATTTTCGGAAGATTTATTGCTTACACTGTGGGATACATTGCTAAGCTGATACAAGTGTATATACTACAACATGAGTATAACTAATAAGGTGAGAGCTCCACACAGGGTGCATATGGCACCATTTAAGCCTTTTATTACCCAGATAAAAGATTAACCCCTGAAGTGCTGAAAGAAAAAAAAGGGCTACTATATTTGAGATCTGGATTGTTCATTCTTGGACTCTTTGTGCTGAAAGCAATTTATATGTAATGAGGAAAAGTATTCTTTCTGCATGATTATATGTTCTTTGCAAATTGCATTACCGTGGTGAATAAGTTATATATATATTTTTTCTATTTTTTTTAATTTATACTTTCTATTTGGAGAGTCCTCTAAAAACTGTGTGCTAACTCACTGATAAATATATAGGAGCATTATCCGGCTTTTGTAGGCGATGTATACGGTCAATCCTCAAGTCAGTTTCAGTTAGATTTGGACGTACTGAACGCATTATAGCTCTCACCCTCTACTTGTGTTAATGTGTCTTTAAAAGGTTGTAAAGCATCCATCTTGGTAGGGGCAATCTTCCTTTGTCTTAAAGGACCACTATAGTGCCAGGAAAGCCAAAGTTATGCCCAACATATTTAGGCTTGATTGTGCTTGTCCCATTCTAAATATAATAAAAATGAGGCTTAGTTATTATTCTGTGGGTAAGTATTAATGTTTCTTTTGGATATGATACTGGAACTCAAGAGTTTGCCTGAAGGCTAATGATCATTAATATATCAAATAAATTAACTCATCAATTAGATTTACAGGCCATATGGTTGAAGTCAGTATGTTTACATTGGAACTAGACATACAGGATTTTCACGTGTAGAATTTCACACCTTGCACAGCTGTTGATTAAACAAAAGATCAATCCATGTTGTAAACCATCTGACCCCTTTCACATTCCTATAGAATTTACATTACTCCTTCTGTCATCTAGCCTCTACCAAGTGGCCAATGCACTACACAAATTACATTAAATGGCAATACTGTATTCTATAGTGCAACAATGAATTATGCATCCTTGGCGTGACAAACAGTATAACATTCACAGTTAAAATGCCACGCAAAACTAAGAAAAAAAAATCTTAATTTCTCACACTTTTTTAGGTTTTATTCAAAATAAATTGTTATATATATATATATCTCCTGGCACCCCGACTGGGTACCTCCGTTGAAGGATGCTCCTAGCACTTCCTGAGGACTCCAAGCAGTTCAGCAGACACCACAATCACCGCAGACTCCACAACAGCCCTAGCTTAACTGGAGTCTCGCCGTCTTCCCTCCACCCTGTATGAACCTCCAGCATCCAGGACCGTGTGGGGAAGACCTCTCCTCCAAAGAGAGCGTAACAGGAGCAAGCTCTCAAAAGAGCTAAGTGATTAAAGCTCAAGGGAGTATGCAGCGCAGTATGCAGCGCACAGCAATCCCCAGTGTGAGACAAGACTACGTGTTGAGGGTCAAGAAGAACTCTGTTTACTTGGCACCAAAGGGCCTTCTTTTATGCAGGTTTAACACATACAGGACTGCCCACAGGGGTTTACAGAACAACCAATAAACACGTAGTATACAGTACAAGCACTTCCATACATCTCCTCCCCTCTGCTTGGGAGATAATTGAGTTTCTTACTGTATCTACTCAATTATCTCCAAGCTGAAAAATAATACTTTTTATACATTTTTATAACTCCCTGATTTTACATCACATACGAATAAAACTTATATTTCTGTGATCAGCATAACGTGAGGAGCAACATATGTAAAAATCACATGAATCTGTCCAGGGGTGAAAAAGTTAGGTTGAAGTCCCTTTATTATCAATTGCAAGCATGGCTTTTCTGCTGGAGAACAATGGAGCTGGTTGAGGGGAAGAGCCTCACCTTCCCAGGGATTCAAAGGGGAAGAAAAAGTGTCCAAAAAGTTTTCATGTGTCCATAAACTGTTTTTAAAAGGGCCAGCATTGTACAATAAAAGTCCATAAGCCCAAATCAGTTCTTAAAGGGCAACACATCCCAGGGCCATAGTCGCAGTGCAGGAGGCTAGCAATCAGTCCTCTCCAGTGACAAATGGCAGTTTGTCACATATATATAAATAGTTGATATGAAATTAAATGCCCTATTTCTCCTGAACAAAATGATATATAATAGGTGTATAAGAGGTGAATTACAGTTGAACAGACATATAGCGCAAATTCCAGGTTTTGTTTACATTTTGTTTTTAACAGAACGTGTACCATCCGTCCTTAAGGGGTTAATGATAGATAATTTATCCTGTTTAAAATAAGGCAACAATAAATATAATACTAGTAATGTTTATATAATTGTAACTCACAATGTAATCTAAGTAACAAGAATCAGTGACATTCTCTAATTTATTTATTTTTACTTGGTTTTATAAATGCAGGGCTCTGAAATCAAAACAGACTATGGACCCCTTCTGCACACTCTGGCAGAGTTTGGATGGCTCCTCACCTGCGTCATAGCAACTCCAATAATAAGACACAACAGGTGAGAGCATTTTTCCTGTCTATTAAAAGGATGGCTCATACAGGGTGTCTGTATATTTACCAGACTATTTTAAATATAATTGTTTACTGACACCCAAAAAGCAACTTAAGTGACTTATGCACTGGAATACAAGTAAAGATGTATTCACTAACTAGAAATTGTGGAGAAATAACAAGGGATTTGGAAAAATAATAAGTAGTTTAATAATATTTCCATTCTGGCTATTTGACCTAAAATCTGCAATTTTCCACAATTTCTAGTATAATGAAACAACCTTTTTATGTCTCATTGGAATGAACACATTGCAAAGCTAATCTGAACAGTAAGAATTTGTTTTCTTGACTCTTATGAATGAGATTAGAATAAGCTTTTCGTGTTATCATATTTCAGAAAACCAAGAGAGATTGTACAGTTTACTTAACGCCTTAAGGACTGGACTGTTTTTGCGATGTGGTACATTTGCGACCAGGCCTCTTTTTACACTTTTGTGGTGTTTAGCTGTAATTTTCCGCTCTCTCATTTACTGTTCCCATACAAATTATATATTTATTTTTTTCAGGACAAAAGGGGCTTTCTTTACATACCATTATTTATATAATCTCATGCAATATAATAAAAAAAAAAAAAAAACATGATGAAAAATGGAAAAAAATACATGTTTTTTTACTTTTGCTTGAAAAATCTTTTACTCATCTACAAAAGCGAATGAAAAAACTGCTAAATAGATTAAAAATTTTTTCCTGAGTTTAAAAATACCCAGTGTTTACATGCTTTTTTGCTTTTCTTTTTGCAAATTATAGGGCTATAGGTACAAGTAGGATATTGCGGTTTCAAAACATACATTTTTAAAATTTATCAATAGTGACATTGTAACACTATTATCTGTCATACATCTCTGAATAACACCCCACATGTACATATTTTTTTAAAGTAGACAACCCAGGGTATTCCATATATGGTATGTCCATTCTTTTTTAGTAGCCACTTAGTTGAAAACACTGGCCAAAGTTAGCATTCATATTTGTTTGTGTGTTCAAAAAGTAAAAAACTAAATTGAACGCTAATTTTAGCCAGTGTTTGTGACTAAGTGGCTACTAAAAAAGACTGGACATACTCCATTTGCAATACTTTGGGTTGTCTTCTTTTGCAAATGGTATGCCATCATGGGGGTAATTCTCATTCCTGGGCTACCATATGCTCTCAAAGGCAACGTAACCAACCTGGCCTTTTTCAATGTAAAAATATTTGACCCCGTAACTTTCAAAAACGCTATAAAACCTGTACATGGGGGGTACTGTTATACTCGGGAGACTTTGCTGAACACAAATATTATTGTTTCGAAACAGAAAAACGTATCACAACAATTATATCATCAGTAAAAGTGCTGTTTCTGTTTGAAAAATGCAAAAAAAGGTCACTTTCACTGACAATATCATTGCTGTGATATGTTTTACTGTTTTGGATCACTAATATTTGTGTTCAGCGAAGTCTCCCGAGTAAAACAGTACCCACCATGTACAGGTTTTAGGGTGTCATAGAAAGTTACAGGGTAAAATATAGTGCTAGCAAATTTAATTCTCTGGACTTTGGGCGTGGGTTGACAGGTAGGTCCCTCAAATTGCAATCAATAAAATTACTTAATTATGTAAAAATATTACATAAATACGCACGTAGAATTTAAATATATATGCATATTTATTTATTTGAAGTCTACGTGTATATTTATATAATTATTTATGTAATTTTGTATATGGACATATGTATATTTTGTATTATTTTTATTTATTTATATATACATAGATATATATACAATTTCATTCTAAGTGTATTTTGATATAAATATATCTATATTACTATCAAAATACAGTTAGAATAAAATTTCATATAGATATATCTTTTTTAAATTTTTGTTATTTTTACATGTTTTTATTTAATTTAAATTACTTATTATTTGTATTTTATAATAATATTTATATACAATATATATAGTTATTATATATATTATATATATACGTGTGTAATTTAATTATAAGTTTATTTTTATATTAATATATGTACATATTAATATAAAAATACACTTAGTATGACATTATATATATGATATATAGACATATATTTTATATATGTATATATATATATATATAATAAATGTCTATATATCATATATATATATACACATATATGTATATATATATTTTTTTTATTAATTTTAACTTAAATTTTTTTTTTATGATTTTACACTAGCAGGGAGACTGCCTGTCAGCACAGGCAGTCCCCCTGCAAGCATACACATGGACACCTATTGTGACCATGTGATCGCTCTGTTGAGCGATCACATGGTCCCAGGTGTCCTAATCCGCCATGGGGAGACTGTCTGGGCTACAGGCAGTCTCCCCACAATGGGAGCAACACTAATCACCGCCGGGGGAACGACGGCAATCGGGTAAGTACATTGGATCGTTAGGACGGTTCAGGGCCGTCACCGGTCGGCAACGCAAAAATGCAGATGACGGTCCTGAACTGTCCTCGGTCCTGAAGGGGTTAAAGGACCACTATAGTGTCAGGAAAACAAACTCGTTTTCCTGACACTATATAATCCTTAGGTCCCCCCCACCCTCAGAGCCCCCCTTCCGCTGGGCTGAATTAATTAAAACCCCTTCAGCCACTTTCCTTAATCCAGCGCTGGGCTCCCTCGGCGCTGGTGACCTCTCTTCCCCCTCCGACAACAGCTTCCTAGTGGAGCCAAATGCCCATGCGCGTCCAGAGCCACGCGCGCATTACAAAACGCCCATAGCAAAGCATTTCTCAATGCTTTCCTATGGACGTTCTGCATGCTCAATGAGATTTTTGCATTGAGCGTCAGGGAAGCGCCCCTAGTGGCTGTCAGGAAGATAGCCACTAGAGGCTGGAACTGCTATGTTTACAGCTGCAGGGTTAAAACCTTGGGGACCTGGCACCCAGACCACTTCATGGAGCCTAAGTGGTCTGGGTGACTATAGTGGCGTGTTTGTGTGAAGTACGGTTGCTAGGAAACCAATATACAAGTAATTAGACCGTGGGTCTGACTATCCGTGATACTATTCAGGAGGGTCTGTTGTAACTGTGCTTAGAGCATATCAATTATATTTGGTGTAGAGTCTCTTAATAGACTGCATTGTGCCAACCCAGTGTAGTGCAGTAAATGTCAAAGGGTGTGTAAAACTATTGTGTACAAGTAAAATGTGCAATCAACCAGTGAATGCAAGTGTGAACCTACACCAATAGTATTATACCACAAACATTTTGTTAAAAACATTATTAGAAGCAATGCATAGGTTTGCAGAAAATTATTATCATTATTAATTATCAATTAATATTACTCAATCATTCATGTGTATAAATCAATTACAACCAGTGGTACTGTGATATCTGTATCTGGCCAGGAAGCATAATTTATACAGCATATAATAAAAGTTATGTCACTGAATGCAAGTGTGAACCTACACCAATAGTATTATACCAAAAAACATTTTGTTAAAAACATTATTAGAAGCAATGCATAGGTTTGCAGAAAATTATTATCATTATTAATTATCAATTAATATTACTCATTAATCATTCATGTGTATAAATCAATTACAACCAGTGGTACTGTGGTATCTGTATCTGGCCAGGAAGCATCATTTATACTGCATATAAAAAAAGTTATATCACTTAGAAAAAGTGGAAAATACATTGCAGAGGAGTTCTAACAAGTTAAAATATATTATTATTTTTATTTTTTTATATTTGTTTGACTAATGGCCCTCTAACACATGTTGAGCACAGTAGAGATAAATATTCTCCAGTTATCTTTTGTTCATCTTGTAATTAGGTGATTTATCAGTGGGTCACTCAGAGCCCTGTCAACAAAGGGAGGTTCAGTAATGAGATATATAATATGTGTATATTATCTTATATATGGTGTCATACTAAGTGTATTTTTTTTATTAATATATACATATATTAATATAAAAATACACTTAGAGTAAACGTACACATGTGTGTATATATATATATATATATATATATATACAATATATATACAATATATAACTATATATATTGTATATATATATTATACAAATTCAATAATAATTAATTAAAAATAAATAAAAAACTGTAAAAAAATTAAAATTTTAAATATATATATATGTATGTCATTTTCTTCTAACTGTATTTTGATATTAATATATATATATATATATATATATACGATACGATACGATACAGTCTTAAAAACAACATTACTAATTTGGCAAATTTCAATGTGTATAAACTAAAAAAATGGAACATGCTATATTTGACACTGTAACTTTCCAAAACTTTTAAAACATCGCTGAATACAAATATGTGTATTTTATTGCAGTAAAAGCTAACAGTGTCATGAACGCACCCTACCTCAAGAGTGTGCATGATATAGTTGTGGTGGTGAAAGAGGTAAAGTTCACTATTTGTCTGTACTAGACCGGAAAAAATTATAAGACCCCACTTAACACCACCCACGCTTTACCATAATAATATAAATATTACTATTTTAGCAATGCCACCACCAAGACAATTTATAAATGGGGTGCCTTGGTCCTCCAGGTAACCTAATAATAAAAACCCACTAGATACAACTTAGCACAATACCTATGCAATTGCAAAACACTCATTAATTAGTCTCTTAACGTACCGTGATTAACGGTCTTTACCAGACAAAGGCAGAACTAAATAAAGGAATCTTTATTATGAGCAAATAATAGTCACATTGCATACAAAAATATAGATGACAATCAAATTAGTTACACTAACAACAGATAAAAACAAAAGGGATAAAATAACAGAAGTCCTAATCACTTACTCCTTAGGTTTTCAAAGTAAAACTTCTGCCCAGGGGGTCTCTGGCAAGGAAGATGGAGATGGACAAAGTGATTCACTCAAAATTAGATTTTGGCACCAAGCAAGTACAAACACATTTTAGAATCATTAGATATATACCCTGTGGATTACTAAGCTTGACCTAGATGTGGAGATAAGGTGGACCTATGGAGACAATAAGTGACCATCCCCTTGTGTCCCAGACCAACATCAATCCAAATAGAAACTTTTTCTTCTATCTCCTCTTTTGTACTTGCCACAGAAATAATAATTGCATCTATGAATATGTTACCATTTTTCCATTCCATAGATATTCACATTTCTTACTTGTGACCCAATATTGCAGACATCACAGTCACTCCCCATATGGTTAAGTTACGCCCAACAAGTTTAGGCTTGATTGTGCTTGTCCCATGCTAAGTATAATAAAAATGAGGCTTAATTATTATTCTGTGGGTATTAATGTTTCTTTTGGATATGATACTGGAACTCAAGGGTTTGCCTGAAGGCTAATGATCATACCAAAGCCTCAAAGATTTTAAACCGGAGATGCATCCAATGTTTGGGCTGCATTACTTGTAAACATATGTTGCAAGCCAAATTTTTTAACTACCCACATTCCAATAAGAAGTATTAAATCAGGCACACCATTACCTGTAAGACACTGTATGTTGTCTACAAGTTGGTATGCCCATGCAGTTTAAATTACGTGGGCAAAGCGGAGACCCCGATGTGTGAAAGAATACGTAGCCACCATTCTAGTATTAGGTTGGCATACAGGGATGGGTCTTCTGAAAAACCAGTTGCCAAACATCTTTTGGCTGAGCAACATCCCTTATCTACATTAAAATTTGTGGGAATCGACCATATACCCCAGCCCAAAAGAGGGGGTGACAGGTGCAAAATGTTGTTGAACAGAGAAGCGTATTGGATCCACAAGCTTAACACAATGTCTACCAGAGGATTAAATGAGAACCTATTGCTTCATTCCTATCTTTGATAATACCCAGCTTTTGCATGAAATATTTGATTTTATCAGTAGTTATGGTGTTTCTGTTAACCACTTAAGTACGCTGGATGGAAATTTTCCGTCATTGCAGCACTCCCCTTAAGGATGCTGGATGGAAAATTTCCGTCCAAAATGAAAATTAACCCCAGATTGCCACAATCGTGGCAATCGTGGGGTTAATGTTCCTGTAGTGTGTCTCCGTGTCGGAGGCACTCTACTGTGGGCAGTTTCACTGATTCAACCTGATCTGTTTCCCTGCAGCTTCGTGTGAGCTGTGAAGTGCAGAGAGACAGATCAGTGCTGATCTGTCTCTGGCTGTAAAAAAAAATAAATAATAATAAAATCCCACCCCTTCACCTCTTTCATATAAAATGTAACCCCTTCCCTGCCCTTTGATCCCTTTCTGCAGTGATCAAAATACAGATCACAGTATTTCACTGTGATCTGATTTTTTTCTTTTAACCCCTGAGGGTTAACTTTTATTTTTTATTAATCCTCAGGTGTTGAATTTATTTAGTTAGTTACTTAAATATTTGTAAAATATTTACTTATTTAGCTAGGGTTGGTAGAAGTTAGTGGGGAAATTGAGGGATTTACTATTAGGTAGTTAGGGGTTAAAAGTAAAAAAAAACCTTTGTTTAACCCCTTAAGGACCAAACTTCTGGAATAAAAGGGAATCATGACATGTCACACATGCCATGTGTACTTAAGGGGTTAAACAAAGTTTTAAAATAGTAAAATAAGTTGTTAAAAGATAAATAAAACGTTTTAAAAGTAAAAAAAAAAACGTTTAAAAAGGAAAAAGTAACAAAAGTTTAAAAAAGTGGGAAAATGCGTATTACCTCTACACTTGGTACAGGCTAGTGAAAAAATAATACCACGCTAAGGTTTCAAACACCCTGGGGTGTCTTCTTTAAGAAATGGTATGCCTTTGTGAAGTAATTGGAAAACACTACCTATTGAAAAAAATCCAAAGTGGGGCATGGACCCACCGTAAAAAAATTCTAACTTAAATGGCTGTGTCTCAAATGTGCCCCTTCAACATTATCATATACCTGGCCAAGCTACATATGGGGGTATTGCTGTGCTCAGACTACATAGCTGAGCAGCATATGAAGTATTACAGACCCATAGCACACATAAGGTTTGCAAAATACACAGTACAAACTCACTGTGTGTGTCAAAAAGGCTAGCGGAAAAATGACTTCAGGCTAAGGTTCAAAATATGTCTTT
The DNA here is from genome assembly GCA_933207985.1 of Pelobates cultripes. Classification (NCBI taxonomy): domain Eukaryota; kingdom Metazoa; phylum Chordata; class Amphibia; order Anura; family Pelobatidae; genus Pelobates; species Pelobates cultripes. Next base: position 87,042,018 of record OW240918.1, read on the forward strand.
TGAATTACCTTGGGATGTCTTCTTTAATAAATAGTATGCCTTTATGGGATAGTTGGAATATATAGCCTGCTAAAAAAAACTTAGAAGTGGGGTAACAACACAGCGTAAAAATTCAAAGTTTGAAAAAGAACTGCAATGGCTGTGTCATAAATGTGCCCCTCCAACGTCAACATATATCTGGCAAAGGTACATACGGGGGTATTGCTGTACTCAGACAACATAGCTGAGCAACATATAAAATATTATAATGCCGTAGCACACATAAGGTTTGCAAAATATACAGTACAAACTCACTGTGTGTCAAAAAGGCAGAAAAAAATGCTCTTACCACTACACTTCATACAAGCTAGCGGAAAAATTATCCCACACTAAGGTTCAAAATTTGCCTTTTAAAATACTCTCCGGTGTCTTCTTTAAGAAATAGTATGCCCTTTTGGGGTAGTTGGAAAAAGCAACCTGCTAACATATTTCAAAATAGAATACAGACCCATTAAAACCCTCCATGTAAATTCACACTTAAAAACCGGAACTTGTCACGTCTCTTTTACAGCACTGTAACTTCACAAAATAGTGTCTAGGTCATACATTGGGCTTATTGTTTTACTCAGAAGAGGTAACCGAGCATACTTAGGGGGAATTTATGACAGTGGCACTTCTCAAATGTAAGAAATACCCAGCAAAAATGCAACATGTATGTACAAAATTAATTATTTTTTTCTCGCCACAAAATTTGAAATAGATTGGTGAAAAAATGGTGGCAAGTTAAGGTATAATATATGCCTAATAAGATACCCTGGGGTGTCTGTTTTCTCAAATGGAAGGCCTTCGTGGGGTTATTTGAACAGTCAAATGGCTATAATGCCACAAAATCAGACATATGACCATCTATGAAAATTCAAACTATAGAAACTGAAATAGCATGGTCTCCTATATGGCATTGTAGCTTCACTGAATAGGGACAAAGGTATACAATGGGGGTATCGTTGTACTCAGCAGATCTAGCTGAACACAATATGAGGTTCTGTACAGGGATAGGACACACTAAGTTTACAAAATACACATTACAAAAACCTTGTTATATGTGTATATGCCAAAATAGAGAAAAAACACAATTTTACTCCAATATTTAGCAGAGATTGGCAGTGAAATGGCTACGTAAAAAGTGTCAAAATAACCTTAGTTAAATAGCCTGTGATGTCTACTTTATATAAATATATACTTTTGTGTGGCAATTTTGTTTCCTGTAATAGGCATTACACTTCCAAGACAAACATACCAACTTCTAAAATTGTTTCACATTGAAATTTTATTTTAGACCTTGTAGTCTGTGACCTATAACTTTTAAAATAAACTGAAATCCTACACATTTTATGTACTTTGTAAATCAAGACACATAAATTGAATTACTTTTCCTAAGCTGTACATATTATGCACACATTATTATTGCCAAAACTTGTTGTCCCCATTATTTTGCATTATTTTTGTAATAAATGAGAATTTATATATGTATATGTCACATTAAATTAAAGCCCTTTTTGTTGTCTAAAAAACGGTATATAATATGTGTTGGTTCAATAAATGAGAGAGATGCAAAGTGCAGTTGAACACAAACAGCAAAAATTGCTTGTGTCCTTAAGGGTATGTCCAGCTTCTGAAGCTGTGTCCTTAAAGGACCACTCTAGGCACCTAGACCACTTCAGCTTAATGAAGTGGTCTGGGTGCCAGGTCCAGCTAGGATTAACCCATTTTTTTTATAAACATAGCAGTTTCAGAGAAACTGCTTTGTTTACAAATGGGTTAATCCTTCCTCCAATTCCTCTAGCGGCTGTCTCATTGACAGCCGCTACAGGCGCTTGCGTGATTCTCACTGTGAAAATCTCAGTGAGAGCCCGCAAGCGTCCATAGGAAAGCATTGTAAATGCTTTCCTATGCGACCGGCTGAATGCGCGCGCAGCTCTTGCCGCGCGTGCGCATTCAGCCGAATGGGAGGATCGGAGGAGGAGAGCTCCCCGCCCAGCGGCACCCTCAGGGCACTATAGTGCCAGGAAAACGAGTATGTTTTCCTGGCACTATAGTGGTCCTTGAAGGGGTTGAACTGTTTTTATGTCTATATATGAGTTACGGTTGCCTCCAGGCTATCTGGAAGTTGGACCATAGAAAGGATGCTCCTAGCACTCTCCAAAGGACCATCAGCACCGTAGACATTATAAGCACTGCAGACTCCACAAACCGCCGCTGCTGGGCTAGGATCTCGCCGTCTGCTATCCACCCTGGACCTACGACCAGGCTCCAGGTTCCAGTAGGTGAACCTCTTCCTTCTGTAGAGCGAAGCAGGATCAGGAACAAGAGCTCTTACAAGAGCTCAGTAGCATAGCAATCCCTCTAGTGATTATAGCTGTCCCCTACAAACATGAGTCGAAGCTGCAAGTTAGAGCGTCAAGTCATTCTGTTTAATTGGTACCAAAGGGCCTTCTTTTATGCAGGTTTTCCTTTCATATGACCACCCAAAGGGTTTTACAGAACAGCCAATAACAAACGTACATTACAGAAAACACTCCCAGCAATTACACATAAATCCTCCCCTCTGCCTGTGATATAATTATGGTACACAATGGTTAACATAATTATCACAGGCAGGGAAAAATACAGTTTTTATACATACACTGTAACTTTAAAAATATACATTCAATCTTCATAAAAATTACATATTCAGAATCAGCATACTTTAAACATAAACACTCTCACAAATCATACAAATCCCTTCAGTAGATCAAAAGTTAGACGGAAGTCCTTTATGACCGACCGAAGGAGCACATTTTCCTGCCCAAAACAGTTCCATAGATTTGGGCTGTGCGGTCGGTCAATTTCACACTGAAAAATGACTGATTCCCATTCTAATGCACGAACAAGGCTTAGTATTGCAGTGAGTTCAAATTGCCGAACGGGACTTAGTCTCTGAAGCTGAAAACAGAGTGTAGGAGAAGGTAAGGGTCAGCGATGTTCGTGAAAATGTGTAGCTGATTTCAGTTCCATGGATTTGGCTACACATACCGCTGACCTCGTTCGAATGAACAAAGATGGCCGCCGCCACGTGTTGGTTTGCACGAACTGCGGCCACCCAGAGGTCGGCAATTTACCTACAGCAGGCTCCCAGCCTGGGAGGTAAATTGAAGGCACACTTCCACTTCTGGGTGATCTGCTTGTGTGGTACTTGGTTCAGTAAGCCCCATTTACTGAACCAAGTGTGAGAAAGCCAGGAACAAGTTATTTTACAGCTCTGGGGACATAGTCTTAAAGGGGCATTGATCACCAAAGTCACAATATGTCCCCACACGGTTCTTAAAGGGCCATACACACCCAATAAAAGTCCATAAGTTTTCAGGAGCACAATCTCCCAGGGGCCATAGTCATGAGGAAGGAGGCTGGCAAATAGGCTTCTCCACAACCCAGGGAAGCAGGGCATTTTGTCATTTAAAGGGCCAGTTACAAATGGCAGTTTGTAACAATGTGTTTTATGTGGAACTATATGCTATGTATTAGGGATCCTTACCCTTTTATATGAACTTACTTTCACTTGTAGCACTTTGTTGCACCAGCACTTTTTCACAATGATTGCACACTTTTTAAATCATGTCTTCACTTTAAGCACTTTATATATACTAGTTCAATTTACATTGGTAATAACTAGTTCGTTATTTACACAGTTCCAATCAGAACTTTACTGAGAGTTATGTTACTTTAAATTAGTTCCAATAGCATTTTATGAAAAATAATATTATACTTCCTGCTTTATTATGGACTTTAACTCTTTTAATATCACCATTTCACTGGATTCACCAGTTTCTATCATCCAGATCACCTCTATACAGCCCTAATAGATAGTAGCACTTGCAGATTAATTTCTGTTATGCACTGAGATGGGTATCGTTTGCCCGTTGCCATGGTGATGCACTTGAGTCCAGCATTGCTATGGCAACACGTACAACGTGATGATGTCATGCTGTGTGGGCAAAGTACTTTTGCACACGTACAGAGCACTTGGTGGGACGTCAGCGGTTCTCCTTTTCGGCTGGCTTCGTTCATTAATCGTATGTTGTCTAACTTATAGTACATAGGTGGGTTTATGATTGTGTCTGTATTTTTTTTGATCCTGAGGAAAGTCCAATGAGGGACTGAAACGTTGATCATTTTAATGCATACCTAATAAAGTATATTGATTTTTTAAGAAGACCGTGGAGTGCAGCCTTACTTGTGGATACTCTCTCTATATATATGGGAAGGCGGAGCCTTTAGTTGTGGGAGCGGTTGATCCGGCCTATATAAACCCAAACATACCTCCATACCATGCCAACGTCAATGGGTCACGGGTCACTTCCGGATTTGCCAGAAGAATTTTCCTCGTGGTTCCCAGTCCCAGACGCCGCCTCTGTCTTAGGCAATTCTTGCGTTCATGTGGCAGTGGTCCTACCTACTTCCTGGCTTCAGCAGTTTGTGTGTTTGTGTGGTAGCCATCCTATAAACTTCCCGGCTCAGGTTGTATCTCGAGTTTCAGCAAGGTTTTCGGACCACCGCATACCTACATGGAACAGGCACTCGAACGCTGGTTCCCGCACTTTTGGGAGTTATGGGACATAACCTTACTTCAGTCCAGAGAACTGGTGAGTACTTAGCCTCTTAAGTCCTGATTCCCATGCCCCTACTACGGCGTACCGTGAGTACCAGGACCTGCTTGATGCAGGCTCTATTGCTACAGTTCTTACTCTGTTCCGATTTTCAGCAAAACACTTACGTTACACAAATCACTGCAAATGCCCATGGGAAAACCTGCCGCTCATAGCAGCCGACAAACACTCTTTCTTACAAGCCTGCACTGGCTCGGTTAAATAGGGACAATGTGTTTTCCGATATCAAAGCTATCTTCCAGGCCACGGCACTCTCGTTAACCATAGGGACAATGTGTTTTCCAGTCTCAAAGTTAAGGTTTTTGTACAAATTCTGCATATCAGATGAATATATCAGCTTCCCTCTGCATGTTCATATTCTTATATTTTCAAACCTTTCAGGCACAAATGCGGTTATACATCACCAAGTACTCAGTATTCGTATGGTACAGACCCATAGGCTACTCCTACGCATAATTATCATACATTTCGTTGGGCTTAATCTGTGTTACTTAGGTCCATACAAACAACACAGCTCAACACCAGCACCTACCATGGGAAGCGCAAACTACACCGTAATATTAAATTTGTAGTCAGGCACAATAAGCCATATTTATAATAGGTTAGATATATGAACAAGTCGGTTGTGGTGTGCCGAAACCGACGTATCGGGTAGGCCTGTAATAAAAGAGGGCAAAAAGGTTGAATTAAATTCACTTTATTATACATCTTTACATGGCAAGATACTTGAACGCTTGTCTTAATTCTCGCTCTGGTTGTGGTATGTATGTGGAATACACTGCGGATTTCCATCATCTTAATCTTTTGATGATGTGAGCTGGTACGTTTTGTCTTGATGTGGCGGAGGCTGCCCCTATTCTGAATGAGTGTCCTGTAAAGGCATTTGGGTTAAGATGCAACCTAGTTAAGAGAGTTCTGATGTATGAAATGAACTTGGATGTGGTGAGTAGTTTGCCCTGTATTGTGAATAGGGCCTTGTTCGGATTTATATCAATGAGTGATGCTACATACTGGTCTATTATTACCACCATTTGTTGGCCGTGGGATAGTAATTTATTTCGGTAGGTGGTCCTGATTGGTTGGTTTTAGTGTGAGTGATGGTGAGAACGTAATGGTCTGAATGTTTGTTTAGGTCGTAAATTTTCAGATATTTTTTGCAGGATGTGATGTTGTCAGCGGTGAACTCGTTGGGTCGTAGGAACCCATAAAATGACAGTTAAACTGTAGTTTTGATGGTGAGATTCGTATCTGGTTTGAAGGGTTTGGTGTCTAATATGTCGGATAGTGCCCGGGAATATGGGACCGTCTATAGGTTGTCTTTTAGATGTAGTGGGGTTAACGCTGTATGCCTCTGCGTATATTCTTCACTGGGTAGGAGGACATGAATGGTTTGATGCTAGGATAGGCACTTAATATATGGTGTTGTATACCCGTGATGTAGAGTTTTATGGTGTTTAGAGAGAGTTTTAGGTGAAGGTGGCAAAAGGATATAAATGCTACTATGGAATCCAGAGAATGTACATTTGCAACTTGATATTCAGAGGTAAATTTGTTATAGACTGCAAAGGCTCTATTATATGATTTGGAGGTGTTGACTGAAAGGGCAGCGCTAGCCAGGAACCTGCTGTGCGTCACTAAGCGGGTCAGTCCAGGATTAGGTCTTGGAACAAGGGGATTGGCACTGGCGTTTTGTCTGCCAACAGGTGGACTTCGAAGAATCTCTGAAATTAAGAGCGAGACAGGGTGTCAGCTGCTATATTTGTTTGCCCTGGTATGTGGAAGCATGTGATATGGAAGTGTAAAGTGGCTGCGAGCCAGGGAGGAGGATCTGCCTTTGTTTAGGATCTCGCTTGCAGGTTTGTTATCAGTAAAGCATTTTACTGCTCTACCTTCCCATAGGTGCCCCCAACTGTGGGGTAAATTTCAAACAAAGCTGAAGTCGTATGGAATGAGGGCAGATTCGTGGTCTCCGGTGGCCAACTGTCTCTAAACCAGGCATTGTTAAAGATAGTGGCAAACCCGGTGTGTGCTGCAGCATCTGTCCAGATGGCAGGAGAATGTTCTGAAACAGGGGGTATGAGCATCGCTATACCGTTCCAGTGGGACAGAACCTGAGCCACATGCGGAGATCGGCTATGGCGTGTTCATCTAATGTTATGGTGCTGATGTCATTTGTCAGTTGGGGGAGAAGACTCAAGAGCCTTGAGATGAATGCTCTGCCTTGAGGTATTATCCTCATAGCAAAGTTTAGTGTACCTAGTAATGACTGCAGCTCGGTTTTGGTACACTCATAAAAAAGACTCTACTGATTGTGTGATTCTGACGACTTTCTCCCAAGGGAGGCTAGCTTGTAGTGCTACGGAATCTAGCTGGATTCCTAGAAAAACCAAGTTGGTGGTAGGTCCTACTGTCTTCTCCTGGGAGAGTGGTACCCTAGTGTTGCAAAAAGCGCCTTTGTTTGGTGGGTGTTGTATGTGGGGTTTCTATAGTGAGAAAGTCATCCAGGTAGTGAATCACAAAAGGACAATCGCATGTATTGAGAAGGAGCCAACGTAGTGTGTCCGCAAACACGTCAAATAGTTTTGGACTGCTTTTTGATCCGAATGTCAGTCTTGTGGCAAAGTAGTATTTACCCCCCACTTAATGCCATGCACATGCCATAGGGAAGGGTGCCAAACACCTACCCCGGCTCTTAATATGGCATGTATAGCATTATCCACTGTGGCATAGAATAATGAAGACTCTGGAGAGGGGATTAGAGAGTTGATACTTGGAGTAGACAATGAATGTGGAGCCGATAAATCGATAATGAGCCGTAGTTTAATGGAGAATTTACCCGTGGCGATGCCGATGGGGTTTGTGCGCCAACAGGAAAATGGTGGGTGACTGAAAGGTCCCAGTATAAAGCCGCTGTCTAGCTCTTTTTTGATCAGAGCTTCAGTGCTCTGAGGGTCTAGTAAAGCTGACTGCAGGTTTGGACATTCGAGGGTGCAAGTAGGGAGTGCCATTATACCTGTGTGGAAACCTACGGTGAAACCTTGAATCAAAAAGTGTACAAAGGGAGGTGAAGGGTGTACCTGGAGATAGTATGCCAGGTTGTCTATATTTACTTTGGTCAGTCATTGCTTAGGATACAGGTGGTTAGGGCATATGGTTTTAGTGTGTGCCCTAAAACAAATTGAGCAGACGTGCAGTAGCCTGCACGAGCTAAATCCGCAACTGCCAGAATTGAAATTTTTGCAGATTTCCTAGAAATATGATAGGCCTGCCCAACTTGTCTTTCCATGGATGACGATCTGAAGGGGATACGGCTGGTGGTGGGGAGATTTGGAATCCGCCGGACACAAGTTGGTGGAGTGGGACCCAGAGGAAGATATGGTGCAAGATGGGGGACTTCAAACCCGCAAATTGGCAACAGAATAGTTCAGTGTCAAGCCTACTCCAGTTTGTGCGGATGTTAAATTGTGCTAGGGAAGCTGCAGCTTTGGCCGAAAAAGATTTATGGTAATAGTAATATGCAAAACCACCATACTTATGTCCCAGATCAACCAACTTGTGCATGTATAAGTCAAATTCTTCCCGACGGTGAGGTGGAGGTCACGGTATAGTCCAAAGGCAAGCACAAATTCAGGGATAGTAAGTTTGCGATTGAGTCTGGGGTCTCTGGCTTTTAGCACGACCGACAAATCCCCATAGTTGTATGATTTGTTCTCTGTGGGTGGAAGTGCCGGGAGTGGGGTCAAAAAAGATGGGATTACCGTGTGATGGAGAGGGGGTGGGGAGGTCCGTTGCGGGGGAAGGTATAGGCGTCTGAGGACTCTCTAGTTTCTCTAATCTGATGCTGACGGTATTAATGGAAGTTAGTAGTGCCACCATCATGTTCTTCACTTTGGTAAAGTTGTCTGCGTTGGACAGCGGCACTGTGGCACAAGGCCTGGGAGTGCCAGAACTTGAAGTTAGAAGGCGGTACAGTTCGGCTTTTCACGCAGTGGCAGGGAAAGGAATGCTTAGGCTTTTAGCTTGCTGGCGAGTTTGGGGATAGTCTAGGAGCGGAGGGAGCCAGGGCTAGCTGTCTCTAGATGATCTGTTGGGGTACTGGGACCAGGTGGGGTGAGGGTCTGGCTGGGGTGCCAGACAGAGAGAGTTCTTCTTCTTGTTCTGATATTTGGGACATTCTACAATAGAAGAATTTAATAGTGAGTCGTGGGCTGGGCTGAGTTGGCCTATGCCCACTGGCTTCTTGCTAGCTATTGTATACATCGTGTATATACCTAGTCTTAGTAGGGGTGATAGGGCCTGCGTTAATGCTGATTGGTTTCGCTAGGCCCTACCCATGCATTTAAATGGGGGCCTCTTGGTGACAGGTATTCTCTCCGTCTTTAAGAGACTAAGAGAGGGGGCATGATCGAGGCGCCCCTTAATACCCCATAGGGACTGATGTGAAGCATTAACTATGTATTGGGTTGAATATGGGGGGAGGCATGCTTCACAAGGTTAGTTTAAATGACAAAACAAAATCTTAATGATGTAACCAGTGGGTACTCTTACGGTGCTGACTGTGGTAGGGGAAGAGTATCCCAGTGAAGAATGGGATAGGGCTTACTTGCCACGGGTTTAAGGCAGACTTACCTAGGTTTTATGATACTGCTAGAAACACAGGGGGAGGGGGGGTTGTCTGTACTGTTGGGAGTACCTAAAGAGAACATGGATGACGGCCCTCTGAGGTGAGGATAAGGAGCCCCCCCCCCCCACAACGTATTGGCATTCTAAACCTGAATCGTGGTACCGGGTGGATCCTGTTGCTGTGAGGATGGGAGGATAGTTTGCGATGTAGTTGTCACCTAATTTGGTATAGACATATATCCATTAGGGTGGATTAGGAGATAAGAGTATATGTACAAACGTATGGCAGTTTGAAAAATAGAGCAGCTTATGTTTGTGACATAACATGTGAAGGAAATTTGGCAGACTTACATTTATGGTTCTGATAAGGATGAAGTTTGGTTTATTGAGAGTAAATATTGGCCGTATAGGCTGTGGAAATCAGTACGGAAATAAAGGTTGACCTAGTTACGAGGAAATAAATTAATTTTGCATACATTTGGTGAGATAGTTAGTGTCAATGGCACAGAGACGTAACGATTATGGCAGCTCTGTGAGGCAGCGTGACATTTATCCATTATCTGTACGTGCATAAACCATTTAAACAGTAGTCTGAGTAAGATTGGAATAGCAGTTTTATAAGGCGTGACAGAACCAAATTTTTTATATGCATAGGGGATTTTACAGAGAGTTGTAATACCCATATGTGACCATTAGTTGGCAGTGCAGTAATGATTGGACCTTAGCGTTCGACTAATTGGTCGGTTGCCGATCAGGTGAATTAATTTAGATTGAGTGGAAAGCGTGGGAACAAACGGTTTGTGCGGTAAGATTTATGCGAACAAAACACAAAACGAATTTGGGAGCCCACCCATAGTTTCTGTCTTCCATCTCCAGTGATGTTGACTACCGTCACATATCTTCCCCCCCAATGGTAGACTAACCAGGTACCAGACCTCCAATCGGTGGGCTCCCAAATTCGTTTTGTGTTTTGTCACATTGTGCCTATTATTTGTGCAGGGTATGTTGAATGTATTGATGGTATGTGCATCTCCCTCTCCCCCCATTTTCCGGTCCTATTTTTTCCCCAGCAGGGCGTTGTCCCAGGGACACTGCCAGATCAGTTTAATCTAGCTGATCTGTCCCTCCTCAATCTCCCATCAACCCTTGCTATTGTCTGACCCACCCTTCCTTGTACTATGGTAATCTATGTAACCTATTGTATGTAAATGAGGCTGTTGGGGGCTTAAACTATGTGTGCTGTGTAATAAACGTTAACTCGCAAATTGGAATAAACTTGGAATTAATAACTAAAAATAATAACTTAAAAACCGAGTGTAAATTCAGAGTCCACACTCCTTGCTTTCGGCAATTCAATAATATTTATTAATAAAGGCTTAATCAAACAAATAAACAATACATATACATTTGAAATAGGCTAGTATATGTTGCTACTAAAACTAACATTGACTGAATGGAAAGTAAGCTAAATTAACATAGTAGAACAGGCATAGACACGTGATACAGTTACCACTCCATCGATCAGCAGCTGAGAGTAAGAGAGAGAGGGTGTGTACAGTGGGGAGAGGGGAGAGAGGAGAGAAGGTGAAGAGAGGTAATTCAAAGAGAGAGAAAATGTGCTATTCACAGGGCTTTAAACAGGTCAGCCCTTCCTTCTGCTGGACACACCTCCTTTAGTCAATCCCTTAGGATGTAACAGAACCAGAGTGCCTCCTGGGGGAAGGGGGTTTGCATTGGAAGGGAATGGAGGAGGAGTTTATCAACAAACCAACTGATTTTGCCTGGTGAAAGGCCATGTGCTTCACAGAGGACTCCATTATTGCCTAAGGGTAGAATGGGGGCTTGAATCCCTGTATTAGAACACAATAACACTTCATTGGCATACAGTTTGGCTGTTAATCACATCCCCCCACTTATTACATGCTGTATTCAAAAGAGTTGCTGTTTAACCTTCACCATAGGTCGTCTGGTGTTTGGTCCAGGGTGGAAAAGTCTCTAAGTGATCCCAGTCAAGCCTCGGCGTCTGTGTTTCAGGGTCCCTGATAGCTACAAGGAAGCAGACTTGGTGGAGGTACTTGGTCGGAGTACTGGAGCTCCGTTACATTGGTGGCAAGCGGCGGGACGGCGTCCTGGTGTGAGAGGAACAGCACCCTGGAGACAATGGAATTATTATGGAGCGGTATAGAGCCACCGAGTCCCTGGACAGCGCTCGAGGTGGAAGATGAGTTTAACCAGAGGTTACAGAGCATCTTGGCCCCACTGGATAAGCCTATAGCAGAGGCAACCAGGTTGGCATGCAGAGAGGACGCCTGACAGGAGATGTGGGAAGAAACCCTAGAGGGTGTCCAGCGTTGGCGGGGTGAGCGTCTCCCCAGCAAGGAGCAGCGACTACAAGCCCGAGTGGCCCTACGAAAGATGAGGGAGGAGTTGGTGATCCAGCTTGATTCACTCGCATGGAGGGAACTGGGTTTCGATGATGCGTACCAAGCGCTACGTTGGTACGCGGTTCAGCGTGTTCCCGGACTGGCTAAATTTGACAAACCAGAGGGCAAGGATTACAATGGCCCTGGTTTATTAGGGGGGGGCCTTTGCAGAACCGTAATTTGGGAGTGCGGCAGAGTCACGGCTTTGGGACATATTTTACTACAGAGAGGCCATGCTGGATCTCCCTATGGCTGAAGACCTAAGGCCAGACCTGATTGAATTGGCTGTCCAGGAATGGGAACTGGAGCAGGATTACCAGCACCTGATCAGCTCCAGTCAGTCACCCTATACCCTGCAGGTACCGCCAGCGCAGTGGTAGATCGAACAGGATTATGATTGCCTATATGATCAAGTGACACCGCTTGATGGGGCTTATGGACTGTACACCATCGGGAGCGTTGAGTTTCATCCCTCCTCCCCAGCAACTAAGCCCGTCACCCGGAGACCTAGGTTCTGTACCACCTACCTCCCAACCAGCCCCAGAGATGAGAGACCTTATTGACTGGTCCTGGGAAGACCCCCAGCTGGCAGGTGGAGCGGGGACCGAGGTCTCTCCACCGGCCCTGCAAGGATGCTCGGCAGCCAGCCCAGATCGCCAACCACAGATGGATATGCTAGGAGTGGGGACAGTCGGTCCCTCTCCACAATGTGCAACCCAGAGAGAGGAGAGTGTCGTCCTCCATCTCCAACAGCCAAGTGTGATGTTGGGAGAAGAGACAGGCGGTCTCTCTCCCCAGCAGCAGAGTGCCTTACAGGGAGGGGAGACAACTGGTCTCACTCCCCAGCGGCTGAATGTGATAGTGGAAGGGGAGACGGTCGGTCTTCCTTCCCCACAGGACAGTGTATTGGGAGAGGAGACAGTCAGTCTCCCTCCCCAGCGAGGGGAAGTGTTTCAGGGAGAGGAGACAATCGGTCTCTCTCCCCAATGGTCATGTATAGTACCGGGAGAGGAGAGTGTCGTCCTCCATCTCCAGAAACCAAGGGTGTTATTGGGAGAAGGGACAGGCGGTCCCTCTCCCCAGTTGCAGAATGTCTTACAGGAAGGGCTGATCCCCCATCCCAACAGCAGGACAATTTATTGGAAGGGGAGAGAGTCGGTCCCCCCCTACAACAAGGGAGAGTGTTGCAGGAAGAGGAGCCTGTTACCCCTTCTCCCAAGCGGCAGTGTAGCCCACCAAGGGAGACATTAAGCTCCCCACCGATGCAGATGGGACCGTGATCTCTGTGCCCAAACCACAGGGAGTACGGACGGACGGTCCTGTCCCCCAGCAGCAGGGCTGTTTATCCAAAGGGGAGACAGCCTGTCTTCCCCTCCAGCAGCAACACCCTTCTCCTCAGCTGGGCTCCAACCAGGTTACTCTGCCCACTCAGCAACCCACCGATCCGGAGGGCTAGTACCCCCCAGAGACGAGGTGGAGCGCCTGGACATGGACAAGCGACCCAATATCCCAGGTGTAGTAACCAATTTTCGTGGGTGGGTTATACTACGGATTCTGTTTTGTGGGTGGGTTTCTGGACTAACCAGGGAACTGACCGGCAGGAGGTCAGATACCCTGTTAGTCTGTTTGGAAAAGGGGAGAAATGTGGCGGAACCAGCCTCGCCACTGGGCATTGGAGAAGACAGATTGCCAGCCTCCTGCCATGTTACTAAGGCCCCTTGGATGTATTGCCTGCTCTCCTGTACTGCTGAGGATTGCTACCAACTAGGTGGATTTGGCTATGGAGCTTGTGTAGTGCCCTCTGTTGGTAGCAACAGTAATATGTACTACCTGAATAGCAAGACTGGTAATTTGCATATTCGGGTAGATTTGCATATCGCTAATTCTGCATGCAGGAGAGACATTTTGTGTTAATTATGGTCTTCCCCACCCATTTATAAATATGTAATTATGTTAAAATAAGTCACTGTATGTTGCCTTCTATGGTTTGACTGTTTGTAATTTTATAGCGTTTTCACAGCAATGTTAATGTAATGACCAGATGGGCTAGTCCCAAGTAAAATAACGTTTTAGACAGTTCTACTTCACCCTCAATTTGGAGTCCTGTCTCTTATTGGGGGAATCTGCTACAAGGGATTGCTATGCTCTGCATATTCCCTTGCTATAATCACTCCTAAACTCTTTTAAGAGCTCGTTCCTGCTTCGCTCTGAAGGAAGAGAGGTTTGGCCTGTGGTGATTGTGGTGTCGGCTAGAGTGCTTGGAATCCTCTAGGAGGAGGAGCGCTAGGAGCATCCTTCAACGGTGGTACCCAGTCGGGGTGCCAGGTGATCCGTTACAGACCTAATGCTGTATTGGTTTTAATCTCGCGTTAGATGCTGTTAAACAATTATATGACACCTGGTTAATTCTAGTAATTTATTCTAAATCTTCCTTTTTCAACATGATTACCCCAGTAGGCTACTTTACTTACATCCAAATTGTTTTGCAAACGTATTTATTGGGTTATCACTCAGATGTTTACTACAATTTTACCTTAAGTACCGTAGGGGGCAAGCATTCAGCATACTACACTTTCTCAATGTACAAGCTACTCCTTCCAGCTTTTATGAGGTGTTTCAATGATGATATACAATATGTAGATAAGATGGTGCAAAAATACAATAAATAAAATGAAATCTAATCTGATATGTAGCACCAGCTATAAACCTTGGTAGTAGGATATGAATAATATCTAACAAAAGTGCTGGTGCGCAAAGTATTTAGAGAAAAACATCTTAAGTGTTCTTATGCAACATAAAGTGCTCTTAATTTATATATAAAAAGTGGAGATGACATTAATCCACAAACAGCACATAGAACAACACACGTGCATATACTTGCAACTTTCAAGTAAGTACTGATGGTTTCTCTACATAGGAGACAAAAAAAGGGGGGACAAGAGAAGCACTCCTAGTGCAATAAAATTATGACAATCATATAAAATTTAAACCCTCTATAGGAATCAAACTCTCAGTTTTAGGGTGGAAATAGCCCCACTCACAGCTATAACGCCCAGGGAGGATCAGTCCCTAGAGTACGTGGGATCCAATACATGTTCTGGTCACCATAGATGAAGAGGTTCAGACCATACATCAACAGTTACAGCCATGTATGGGGACAGAAGATTTTAATGAACTATCAGAAAGAACTAAAAATAGCTTAGAAAAGATAGAAGTAGATATTAAGGAAACAAAAATTCGGAAATATAAAAGAGATAAGAGAGATTATGAAGGAGGAAGAGTTAAAGATTTTAGAAAAGAGCATTCAGTAATGAAAACAGATATATATCAAAGGACGAACAGAAATCCAACTAATAACACATTCCGTAACACTAACCCCAAACAATGGTCAGAGGTTCCCCAGAATAGGGATTGAGAACCGAGAGATGTTGAAAATAAGAGGGAAGAGTGAATCAGAGTAAAGAATAACAAGAAAAGGCAATACGGGGTAATAGGTACCCCAAGGGGGAAATAGAACAACTAGGAAAGATAGCCCCTATATAAAGGTTACAAATAACCGCTTTGACATTTTAAGAGATGAAAACACAGACTGTGATTTTTTTAGACAAGGTACCGAGGAGGCACGATTTTCCATTAAAAAGAACAAGGAGAATAAGTTTCAGGGATGTAGAGGAGGAAATAAAAAGAAAGGAAAAAAAGATACAATTGGTGATAACTATAGGGATCAATAATATCTCCACATATACCCTTAACAATAATGAAATTAAAGTCCTGAACAAAGGTCTAAAATTTGCACCTACAAGACATTTTAATACATTTCCGGCATATATAGATTTAATGACGTATGGAAGGAGACTATGTATAAAAACATTGTAATATTACACAGACAACTGAGGGGAATGATAATTTTAAACATACATTGTTTCAGAACAAGTTAAGTTTTTATCCTAATTATCTTAACACTGTAGTATAGAGGCGTTTGAAAAGGCATTTTTTAAACGATTTAAAAAAAAATAATAATCGATAATAGGCACAATCTCATTTTCGAAGAACAGCCTTGAAAGGACTCAAAGAAAATGATCAGATTGTCATCAAACCCGCAGATAAAGGTGGGAGTTTGGTGATAATGGATTCTGGAAAATATGTGACAAAATGTATGAGACAACTGGAGGACACTGAGGTCTACATTAAATTAGATGGGGACCCATTAGGAAACATGTGGAAGTCCTTGACAAGACTCCTAGATAAAGGCATGATGGAGGGTATTCTAACTTGTAAGGAATACAAATTTCGGAATATAAAAACACCTAGAACCCCAGTATTTTATGTTCTCCCAAAAGTTCACAAAGATCTGTTACATCCTCCAGGGATACCCATTGTTTTGGGTATTGGGTCTCTATCTAATAATTTGTCGAAGTATATTGACTCCTTCCTTCAACCTATTAATAAAGCTAGGTCTTTCCTGAGGGACACAACTGATGTCCTTAGGATGTTGAAAGATTTTGAGTGGAAGGAGGGATACTCTTTGGTTACCTGTGATGTAACCTCCCTATACACCTGTATACCTCATGATAAGGTTTGAGCGGCTGTCAAATACTTCCTTGAATTAGTTCGGATATTGGCTCCCAATCAGATAGATTTTTTTAATTGAATGCATCAGATGGACCCTTGATAATAATTATTTCTGGTTCAATTCTCAATCTTTTTTACAGCTGAGAGGGACTGCGATGGGCAGCACTTATGCGCCCGGTTATGCTAACCTTTTCATGGCCCATTGGGAGAATTTCTTCATATATGGACAGCATGACTGGAACACACGACTGCTAGCCTATCGCAGGTATATAGATGATATGATTTTTATTTGGGATGGACAGGAAAAAGATTTTAAAGAATTTTTATACTTTATGAATACTAATACATGGGGAATAGACCTTACTGATACTATCAGTACACAGTCCATTGATTTTTTAGACCTGAAGATTACAGCTGAGGAAGGAGTCCTAAAGATACAAACAAAAAAGTGGATGTAAATGGGCATGTGACCTATAGTAGTGGGCACTACTCTCCCTGGTTGAATAATATACCCATGGGCCAACTGCTTAAACTGAAACATAATTGCACGGAAGACACAGTGTTTCAACAGCAAGCGCAGGACTTCTTAAATAAATTTAGGGAAAAACAATATCCTGCGGAAATTTTAGAAAGAGCTTTGGAGGAAGTTAAACATGTAGCACAGGTAGAATTAATACAAAGGAAGAAAGAACAAAATAGTGGCCAGGATTCTTTTAAAGATATTTTAGTATTTGATTTTAATGACCAACACAGATCGAGTAAACGGACAATAACAAATATTGGCCAATAATGAAAACGGATAAAGATCTAGGTCACATATTACCACCCGAACCTAAGATCACGTTTTGGGGTGCCCCAAATCTTAGGAATACTTTAGTCCATAATTTTTATAAGGAAAAATCAAATAGACCATCAAGTACCTTTTTAGGACAACCAAAAGGTTTTTATAAGTGTAAGATGTGTTTTGCGGGGAGAGGGGGTGTGGCCTGAACTCCGAGCAGCATGGACGCCTAAAACCAGAGCTCCTCGCCACCATGCTTCTAATAGCCACTTGCCACAAATTCACTTACCCAAATGGGACGCACTAAAAAACCAGTGCACCCACAGATTCCCAGGGGTGCGAGCCCTATGGATGGCTTCGTTCAAACCCCGCTGGGGCCTACCCGTGAGGCGCACGGATCAAAGATGGCGCCCACTTGCTTTTTGGGTGGGGTACAGGGGATAAGCACGTTCCTGTAGCTACTCAAGAACAGGTGGATGGCTCCCACATTCAACACCTTTGAGGGTTAAGATACCAACTTACACCCCCCCTTTTTTTTTTCTTTGTCGGGACTATAGGAAATGATATGCCTCAGGCGAAAATGCCACTACCAGGCTTGTTAGGAAGGGGACCTGGGTCTGGCCTTGCTGGTTTGGAGGGGCTTTGCTGATCAGGGTGGACGGTAGGCATGGCACGATGAGCTAGACACCCACATGATACCTGCCTAAGCTCGGCCTTCTGATTAAGCCTGGAACGACCACGCTTGGCGGAAGACAGGACATTGCATCACAGGTTTATATGGGGGGGATAGATATAAGCATGTAAGGGGGGAGGGGAAAGGAAAAAGAAAAGAGGAAACAAAAAAAATAGAAGAAAAGAAAGAAAAAAAGGGAGGGGGGAGGCGGGGGAAGTTTCCACTTATGCTGATATGGTTGGAGCTGCTACACAGGGGAGGCTACAGAGCGGGGATGGGACCCCGTTATAGGGGGAGAGGGTGAGGGGAGGAGATGAGGTTAAAGGGGTTCACCAGGAGTCGCTCACAGCCACCATTACAGTCCTGCCAAAATCAGGGAAGGACCCCAATCTCCGTGACAGTTATAGGCCGATCTCTTTGCTCAATGTGGATGTGAAGCTACTCACTAAGATATTATCCACTAGGATCGGAGGACTGTTACCGAAACTAGTCCATCCGGATCAAACAAGATTCATCCCCGGGCGAGAGGCTAGGCACAGCACTCTTAGAGTCCTGTCCATCCAGCACCTGGCAAAACGATCGAAAGACAAACTCCTACTACTATCGACAGAAAGCATTCGACCGGGTGGACTGGTCGTTCCTTATGGCTACCCTCCGGAAACTGGGCTTCGGTGGGAACATGCTGAAGTGGATAGGGGCGCTATATCACTTCCCCAGTGCCAAAGTGAGGGTAAACGGAGCACTCACTGAGCCCTTCCTAATTCGAAATGTAACACGAAAATTGTATTTTATTATGCTGCTGCTGGCCCTTTAAGAACCATCTGGGGACATACTGTGACTTTTGGGAACAATGCCCCTTTAAGACGGTGTCCCCAGTGTCCCCAGACTGTTAATATACTGTGTTCCTGGCTTTCTCCCACTTGGTTCAGCAAATGGGGCTTACTGAACCAGGTACCACACAGGCGGACCAGCCAGAAGTGGAAGTGTGCAGGCAATTTACCTCCCAGGCTGGGAGCCTGCTGTAGTTAAATTGCTGACCGCTGGGTGGCCGCCATTTGACAAACGAACACGTGGCGGCGGCCATCTTTTTTTATTCAATGCGGTCAGCGGTGTGTGTAGCCAAATTCATGGAACTGAAATCGGCTACACAGTTCTGCGAACACCGCTGAGCCTTACCTTCTCCCACAATGATTTTGCAACCGCAGAGACTAAGTCCCATTCGGCGATGGGACTTAGTAGTTTTTTCAGCCTGAAATAGACTGACCGCACAGCCCAAATCTATGGAACTGTTTTGAGCATGAAAATGTGCTTTCGGTCGGTCAAAAAGGGACCTCCAGCTAACTTTTTAACCCCTGGATGGAATTGGCTGAATTTTGGATATGTTTAAAATTAAAGTGTGCTGAGTTCGAATATGTAATTTATGTTTCTGGCATGTATATTTTCTAAGTTATTAATATTTTGTAAAAACTGTATTTCTCTGCCTCATATCACAGGCAGAGGGGAGGATTTTGTGTGGGAGTGTCTGTGTGTATTGTGCGGATTGATTGGTTGTATTTCAAAACCCTGTGGGCAGTACTATGTTTGTGGATTGTGAATAAAAGAGGCTGTATGTGCCAGTACAGTCAGTTCTACTTCACCTTCAATTTGGAGTGTTGTCTCTTATTGGGGGAACCTGCTACAAGGGATTGCTATGCTCTGCATACTCTCTTGCTATATTCACTGCTAAGCTCTTGTAAGAGCTTGTTCTTGTTTTTACTCTCTGAAGGAGTCTACAGTGGTTATGGTGTCTGCTGCAGTGCTTGGAGTCCTCAGGAAATGCTAGGAGCAACCTTCAACAGAGGTACCCACTCGGGGTGCCCGTCGATACGTTACACCCTGGATTTCAACACAACAGACACATCACCATATGCATATGTTTTGCTTTCAGGGACATCTTGGGAGGCAATAAGCAGCGAGACCAAATTTACATCTTTCCCTTCCAAGATATCCTTTTTAATGTTTGCCAGTACCATGTGTGCCGGGTTAATGGTATGCAGAATTTTTGGAACAATTGGGTTATTACCAGATTGGGAGCCGGGGAAAATGGCAGCGTCCGGATTAACCAGGGACGCTGGGGAATTCAGCTGGCTTCCTGAGTCCATCCTAAATTGTAGGGAGGTATGACAGAGAACAGATAGACATACGTGGTGAAGCAACAAGATCAAAGAGGAGTCGGAGTAGGAGAAACGATCTTCAGTAACAACCTATGAGAGTAATGGTAGTGATGTAGCATCTATTAACGTGAGATACCTTCAGATATGTACACATAGGGATTGTCAGGAAAACTGGATGGCCTAGTACTTAGTAATGGACCATAACCTAGTGGGACAGTGAGTAGCTAGAACAACCATAATCACTAACCTAACCTATATAAACAGTGAGCAGTAAATGTCTGGAGTAAAGTTTGTTAAAAAAATGCAGACCGTTTCGTGGAACTGAAATATATAACAGCATGAAAATCAGTTCCTGAGCAGAAAGGTTTATTGCCGAAATTAAAAATTGCAGGGCATGAGAAGGCTTTTTTAAGCCTTTCCCTGCCCTGTGGAGCTCAGTCTGCAGCGTGCCCTCACCAGGTGTAGATGGATTATTTTTTTAGCGTCAGGATTTTTCTCTTTCATTGGATTTTTTTTTTTTTGCGCTCAGGTTCTTTATTTTATTTTTTACAAGTTCGACGGGTATTATGGTTTTTCTTTGGCCTTTTTTGGGGCTTAAAAATGAAGATTTTAGAAAAAAGAAGACATCTTGCCGCCTTCCCGATCTCCCGACTACCGCTGCCCTTGCACCAATGCACCAGACCCCTTGATTACTCTGGCCCTCTCTCTCTCCATTACCTTTTCTCCCATCACCGATCCGCATAGAGCTCTAGATTGCGTCCCGTGGTTGACGGGGGCGGGGATGGGAGTGCAGCCTACCACGTGGGAGCGGCAGCTCCCGGTCTTCTCCTGACCTCCTCACACGGCCCAGACATTCCTCTGCTGGAGTTTGGCCGCTGGTATCAGGTACTGGGGGGTTAATTTGGGGGTGCTTACAGCCTTCTGGTCCCCCTAAATGGTCCCCTCACACGGCAAATATTTCAGCTGAGTCATACTCTCCCAAGAGAGATCAGGCAAGGGCGCACATTCGCTACCAGAAGGGTGAAAGCCCTGAACCACGCTCCCAGAAGGAAAAGGCTCCGGCGAAGCAACAGATCTCGGATTTGCCTAACCAGCGCAGGCGCCTCTCTGACGAAGGGGAGGAGGATCCCATACCCCCCCCCAACCATGGCCATCCTAGACGAATGGCTGGTGGACCAATCTCCCTCAGATGAGGAAGACAGATGGGGCGAGGACGACACGTACTCAGGGGACGCTTCCACACATAGGACACCAGTTTCCCTACTGGACGACCCCTGTTCGACCCCCGGTCCATCCGACACCCTAGATCCTCTGAATGGTTGCTGCTCGACCAACTGGCACAGTTCGTGCATTACTGGGCCTGCAGACCTCTGGACTGGGAAGTGCACAATAGATTACAGGCGGAATGCCCCAGGCCCGTACTACCGGATAAGGTCGCCCTGACCCCTGAATTTGCCCCCTGGTTTCGACCTACATGACACGTACCGTGTGTGACCCTAAAAAAGGGGTCGAGCGCAGCCTCCGACTGCCACAGGATAAACTGCTAGACATACTGGGCCCCCTGGCCAGGATTCTTATGCTCGAGGACGAGACTTTTTCACAGGGTGCTGCCCTTGACCCAGCTTCCATACATGACTGGGCTCTGCGCTCTATTTAAATAAAAACAATAAAAGGCTGCGCACATAAAATAGAGTCCAATAAAAAAGGAGAAAGTCCAAATGGTATATTCTTACAGGTTTCCTTGGTTGGGTCTTCTATATTTATGATGGTTTCACTCGTTATGAAAAATAAAAAGAGGAAAAAGGAACATCCAATGGTGTAGTATGTAAAATACAGGTATAAGCGTAAAAATAATAATATAAAACTCACATTTACCAGAGCTAATGTCCAGCTCTGGAGTGCAGCGTGTACAGCGGTTTAATCCCCGCTTATGGGATATGAAGCAGGTTCCTCTCCGTGAATAGTGTCCAATTCTCGGGATAAAACAAACAGCCAATAGTGCTCACTGTATAGCAGATAATAGTAAAATAATAAAAGAAATGTACTTACAAAGAAAGAGCAGACCCACTGCTCTTTGATGATAGCTCGGGTGGATTAATCCCCACCTACGGATTTCTTTGGGTACAGGAAACTTCCAGGAATTTTTAGGTTTTATTTAAAACCATTAAAAAAAAAATAATTTTTAAAATAACAATAAAAAGGCCAGGGTAAAAAGAAGGATATGTGTCTTTAAAAAGATAATTGGCACAAGCAAATAACCAAAAATACTTTAATATATATAAAAAACACAATATTTAAATATCCATAACGCGTTTCGTCACAAAGGGACTTTATCAAATGGATTAACAAAGATTTACCTGGCACATAGGGTTTATATAGGAACATAATTAATTGAATTTTGGAGCCAAAACTTAGTTTGTCCAATCAAAATTAAAAGCATATATATAACTTTAAAATACAGAAATAACTTCATCCACACATAATTGGTGGTTATACAACTTGATTAAAATACATTTGAATATAAAAAGAAAATAAAAGAAAATAGTTTAAAACAGTTTAAAAGGGTCACGTGACCGACTATACTTCCGGGTTTCGGAAGTTACGCCTCTATGCCGCATGGGAAATGTAGTCAGAAAGCGGTGGCCGTTTTAAAAGTTGTCTAACCAAACTTATTGAATTGGTTAGATTAATAAAATGTGGTATCTGGTAGTTGAATTAAAAAACGAGGGGGCTACCTATGGGAAAAACCGCTTCTAAGGCGGACAGGTGATTTCGGCAGTAATGGCCGAAATGATTTATGGGAATAGTAGTTTAAAAGAGTCATTAGACCGGCGGCATTTACAGGAATACCGCCGCTATGCCGCATGGGAAATGTGGTCAAAAGCGGTGGCTATTTTTAAAAGTCTCCAAAGCAGACTTATTAAGTTGCCCAGGTTTATGTAGTGTGGTTGCAGATAATAAAGTATGAAAACGAAGGGGCTAACTATTGTAAAAAACACTTTTTAAAGCGGTCACGTGATTTTCGGCAATGGAAGCCGAAATGTCTTATGGGAATAGTAGTTTGGGATATAGCATGTAAATTAATGATAAGAGACATCAAATTTGAATAATAAAATAAAAGAAAAACATGACATGGCAATCTTAATACTTATTCATTGACTAAAAGGAGCTAATAAAACATAGAAAGGCACTACAAATTAAAGGAGCAAATTAGATAAAAAAACAATTTAAAAAAAATAAATAATTTTTTTTGTTTTTAAAAAACCATAGAAAATCCAGACATAAAAAATTCATAAAAAATTATGTAAATCGAAATCTGCATTGAGGCCATGGGGTATAAGAGTCTGAAGTTTATACACCCATTCCATCTCTGTTTTTCCAAGTAACTTTTTCATATCACCTCCTCGCCATGAGGTAGAGCATTTTTTTATACCAATACACTTTAATAAACGAGGATCTTTATTGTGCATAATAAAATGTTTGGATACTGTATGATTTAAGTATCCATTTTTAATGTTTCTGCAGTGTTCGCTTAGTCTTATTTTTAGGCACCTTGTGGTCATCCCCACATATTGGAGGCCACATGGGCACTCGAGCAGATAGATAACATTTTTTGTATGGCAGCTTATAAAATCATAAATATCATACACTTTTCTGGTTTGATTTGACATAAAATTTGTAATTTTTGATGAAATAACATGATCCACAGTTTTACATACAATGCATTAGTATTTTTGGTTATTTGCTTGTGCCAATTATCTTTTTAAAGACACATATCCTTCTTTTTACCCTGGCCTTTTTATTGTTATTTAAAAAATTTTTTTTTTTTTTAATGGTTTTAAATAAAACCTAAAAATTCCTGGAAGTTTCCTGTACCCAAAGAAATCCGTAGGTGGGGATTAATCCACCCGAGCTATCATCAAAGAGCAGTGGGTCTGCTCTTTCTTTGTAAGTACATTTCTTTTATTATTTTACTATTATCTGCTATACAGTGAGCACTATTGGCTGTTTATTTTATCCCGAGAATTGGACACTATTCACGGAGAGGAACCTGCTTCATATCCCATAAGCGGGGATTAAACCGCTGTACACGCTGCACTCCAGAGCTGGACATTAGCTCTGGTAAATGTGAGTTTTATATTATTATTTTTACGCTTATACCTGTATTTTACATACTACACCATTGGATGTTCCTTTTTCCTCTTTTTATTTTTCATAACGAGTGAAACCATCATAAATATAGAAGACCCAACCAAGGAAACCTGTAAGAATATACCATTTGGACTTTCTCCTTTTTTATTGGACTCTATTTTATGTGCGCAGCCTTTTATTGTTTTTATTTTATCTTGTTTTATAGGGTTTGAGGGATTCCCTTTTTAAGGTTGCTGCAAACAGTTATTTAGCGCTGTCTCATTCCTTCTATTTTCCATTATCTGCGCTCTATTTGCTTGCTGGGCAATACCAATGTGGTGCTCTCCACGGATCATAGGAAAGCAGTCTTCCTACGTATGGACGCCAAACTGTCAGACTTGGGGTCGAAGGAACTGGGCCCCCTGGCCAAGAGTCTACTCTTCTGGGAACCCTTCATCAAGTAGCTTCACAAGCACGTGAACCTCTTCACCACCCTGAGCAAAGCCCAGTCCTCAATGAAGAGGGTCTTCCGCCCACAGAGCACCCTGGTTTTTGGCAGGGCTGGATGACAGCGGGGTCGTGTCGCCAGCCGATTCTGGCCATCGGGCCACCGAGGATCCCATGTACCATCCTTCTTTCCATCCTACTACTCAAGAAACTTCAACGCCCAAAGGTCGGATCGAGCTAGAGGGAGAGCAAAGATGCCTACAGGTGAGAACCATTTCTACCAGTTCTCCTCCCACTCTGTTGCATGCGGGCAGATTGTTTCACTGTAGGGACATGTGGTGGGAGTTGTCCTCAGATGCGTGGGTGCTTCAGTTTGCTTGGGGCTATGTCATAGACTTTCATTCCCCGCCGACACAGGTTCACCCTCTCCCAGTTCCCGTGTCTTCGAGGGTGCAACAGTCCTTGATAGATGCAGAGATTCGAATGCTTTTCAAGAATCTGAGAGTGTCCGTTGTATCATCTACTGGATGATCTGCTGATCTATTGCGAGGAACCTTCCAGGCTGAATTGTCATAAGCGCTACGCTGTCTCCTTGTTCGAGTCACTGGGTTTTGTGGTCAACCAGGAAAAGTCGTCCCTCTCACCGTCGCAGGTGATTGAATTCTTGGGCTTCGAAATAGACGCAAGAGAGTGCCTCCTACGCCTCCCTCAGTCCAAGATCTCGACCATTCGGAGGATTCTGCATCATGGTCGGATCCCACTTAAGATGCTGCCTCCTCTCCATGTTGATCCAGGGGATCTACCCAGGTCCCCTTAACTACGGGGCCATGCCCACTTCCTCCACAGGAGACCCTCCTACGACCAAGTGATTACCCTCACTCTGGATGTCAAGATTGAACTGTGCTGATTGCTGCTTCACATTTCGGCCTGGAATGGCAAGACGATTTTCGGACCGACCCCGGATTTCGTCCTGGAGTTGGACGAGAGTCTCTGGGGTTGGGGAGCCACCTGCACAACCAGCTCCACGGGAGGACCATGGTCAGAAATGGAGATGGAGTTTCACATAAACTGCCTGGAACTGATTGCGGGCTCATTCGCAATCTGGAGCTTGGCGAGTCACCTTTCAGGTTGTTGTGTTCTTCTCAGGATGGACAACATCTCGGCGGTACAGTACATCAACCACCTGGGACGGTCCTGCTTCCGGATGCTTTCGGAGTGACGAAAGAGATCTACAGCTTCTGCTTCCAACACAACATCACTCTCCAGGCGGAATATCTCCCGGGGGTGTCGAACCTGGCGGCAGACTGGTTCTCCAGACGTTGGAGGCTCCTTCGTTCTGTTTTCCTCGAGATCACGGACCGGAGGGGCCCGTTCACAGTGGACCTCATCGCCTCCAGGACGAACTACCAGTTCCCAACCTACTTCAGTTGGCTTCCGACCCAGCTTGCATGGCGGTGGATGCTTTTCTTCAGGTGTGGGGTTTATATCGGGGAGCTTATGCGTTTTCTCCATTTGCTATGATCTCCAGGGTCCTGCTACAGGTATGACGTCAACGTGTATCCTTGGTATTGCTGACCCCCTATGGCAAAGTCAAGCCTGGTTCCCCATCAGGATCCACTCCTTCTGCCATCCACACGGACGCTCCTCTCAGACTCTCGAGGAAATCCTCACCCCCTCGTGGTGGACGGCCACCAGTGGCCTGGACTCTTTCAGGGGAACTTGGAATGTTGAGGCATTATCACAGTCTGCTAAAAACCTCCTCTGTGACTCCTGGGCTCCTGGAACTTGTCAGCATGGAACTCTTGGTGTCGGTGGTGCCTGGAACGGGATACCGATCCCTTTATGGCCCCAGTAGCCAGTGTTCTGAACTAGCTCTCGCACCTGTTTGACCTGGGGCGCTCATATCGTTCACTTAACGTGACAAAGTCGTCGATCTCGGCAGCTCACGTACCACACCAAGGTTTCCCCGTTGGTTTTCAGACTTCTCCGGGGCATGAGACTATCGATGTCAACGCTTTTTTTTTTCTCCGGACTGCGTGACCTTCGCTGTGTTTAGAAGAACTAAGTCAGACTCGACGGCTATCTTCTACCCGTATTTCCGCGACTCGCCTAAAATCTGTGTGGTGACGCTTACTTCTCCACTTCGCCCTTACTTCAATTGTTGATCTCTTAGGTTAAACCTCACAAGCCGGTCTCTTCTCCTACTCTGGCACGATGGATTAGATGGTTGTTATCCTTGGAGGGTGTGGATTCGACTTTCGGAGCGCATTCAGTTAGAGGCACGGTGGCCTCAGCCGCCTTCCTCGCGGGAGCCTCTCTCCAGGACATTCTACGTTCAGCTGACTGGTCCTGGGAAGGCACCTTCTGACAATTTTATTTCAGACTAGCGGATCATGCTTCTTTTGCATTGTTGTCTGTGCGTTTAAAAAACAGATGTAAAGCCTCCTGTCATGTTATAAAATTGTAGATTATACTAGTTTTAGTGTAACTATAATCTTAATTTTATTAAGGACAGGAGGCAAATATTTCCTTCCCAGTTTCACCCTATTCTTTTTTGTCATTACATTTAAATGCCTCTGGTTGATAGATTGTTCTTCAGGCTTCCGATTATGTATGTCACATGTTTATTTCCTTTCTGCGGGAAAGTCTGGGGTGAGATTTCTATTGATATTGTACTGTCTATATTTTATTATGGGGGCTTCATGTTTTTCACAGTACATTTCATTTGCTAACCAAACCTTTCAACTCTGTTTATCTCATTTCAGTTTAATGGTTCATCTACGGATCCATGTTCAAGTTCTTCTTCTGGATGAAGGTCATTGGTTGGTCTTGTTTGACTTCTACTACTGCTATATGTATATGATTTTTTCTGTTCTTTGTTTTTGTCGCAGCTTGAAAGAGGAAGTAGTTGGTTGGGAGGGAACTTTTATTGTTCCTTACTTTTTTCTGATTGGTTGTTTCTCTCTATGTTAATGTGCTGCTCTGGAGTTCTAGTAAAGCGAGACTTAAGCAAATATTTGCCTCCTGTCATTAATAAAATTAAGATTATAGTTACACTAAAGCTAGTATAATCTACAATTGTTATTTGTTGTGATTATTATAACCATTATTTTTCAGCTTTCTTTTTTAAATTATTTATATTTGAGGTCATAAGATTCATACAGTGAAATGCCAATAAAATGGCAAAAACATACTAGTGTTATATACAGTAGATAGTGCCTGTTACGGTTGCCTCCAGGCTGGCTGGAAGTTGGACCGCTTGGATAACCTGGTTCCCGAACTTGGAGAGTGAAAGCGCCACTCTGATCGGCATACAGTATTTATTCCTGGAAAAATAGAACAGCCAACTTGCTGTAGTAAAGCTAGGATACACCTTTCCCTACAACACAAGTTGAGGCTGTGATTTGAGGGTAAAACGAACTGGTTTAATGGGCACTCTGGCACAGTAATTTAGACAAGTTTTCAGGCCAAAGGAAAACCCCCCTGGACCTGATGATACACTAGACAATGTAATAGTAGTAAAGTGCATTTTGTGGAAACACTCCACCCCGGCCCTGGAGATAATTAGTCCCAACGGTTACACTAACCTAATTATCTCCAGGCCCATGAAATACCCACGTTTTATTACATACATGAAAACAGCATAAAAATTCATTAAAAAACGACAAAACAATGGCCGCCACCTCATGTTCGTCATTCGAACAACAACCACCTTGGGATAAGTGATTATACTGTGGTTAACCACAGAAACCGCAAGTTAATTGGAGACACACACCAGACTATAGGTGGTCGTTGTTCGGCAGTTCTTTCGTCAGTTTGGAGGAACTCCGTTTGGCTAATTGTATCCAAACAGTGACCACCTTGATGCCAGTCAATTAGGCTGCGGTTAACCGCAAACCGCAGCTCCCAGGAGGTTGATGGTCAGCACACTCCTCACGTAGGGTGGTCAGCCGTTCGCCACTTCTTTCAGTTGTTTAAGAGGGTAACAAGGCTCGTTCGTATAAACAGGGATAGAAAACTATCCATGTGGTAACAAAAGAAGCAATATTAGAGAAGTATCCATTGTAGTGACAAAAGTAGCAATCTTGTAGCAGACAGAGGGGGTCTCTGTAACATGGCTCCCTCCTTGTGGAACACTCTGGCAGACACTGTCTGACTCCTTTTCGGGGCAGACTAATGCTGTCCAGAACTGAGGTTATTCTGGACTGTTTGTCGGGATAACCCATCGGCGTTGCCGTTCTGCTTCCCGGGTCTGTAAGTGATTGTAAAGTTAAATGGCTGTAGGGACAAGCTCCAATGTAATAGTCTGCCAATATCTCCTGTGACCCGGTTTAGCCACACCAATGGGTTATTGTCTGTAACCAGAGTGAACTCTTGTCCGTACAAATAGGGAGTCAGTTTCTTTAGCGTCCACACCAGGGCCAAGCACTCCTTTTCCACTGCGGCATTGCTGACCTCTCGTGGCAGGAGCTTTCGGCTGATGTAGGCAACAGGATGCTCCCCTCCGTCTTCTCCTACTTGGCTGAGGACTGCCCCCAGCCCGAACATGGAAGCGTCTGTATGGACAATAAAGCATTTGTTAGGGGCTGAGGCAGCCAAGACAGGAGCATTAACCAGTGCATTTTTGAGAGCCTGAAAGGCGGCCTCAAAGTGGGGACACCACAGGACCTGTCGGGGAAGGTTTTTCTTTGTCAGGTCGGACAGAGGTTTGGCAACAGAACTATAGTATGACAGAAATCGCGTGTAGTACCCAGCAGTACCCAGAAAGGCCAGTACCATTCCAACATGAGCCAAGTGATCCTCCCAGGACTCACTGTGAATCGCTATATTGTGCAGGTATGCACAGGCAGAATCCTGGAAGCCATTAAGGAGCCTATCCACCAAGCGCTGGAATGTAGCTGGGGCATTCTTCATTCCGAGCGGCATAACCTTAAAGTGGTACAAGCCGAATGGGATCACGAATGCTGACTTGGGGATAGCCTCCCTGGCCAGGGGAATTTGCCAATAACCCTTGCAGAGCTCAATGGTCGTTAGGTAATTTCCCAATGCGATACGATCGAGTAGCTCATCTACTCTGAGCATTGGGTAGGCGTCCGTCACAGTATTATCATAGAGTTTCCGATAGTCCACACAGAATCGGGTAGTCTTAGGTACCAGAACTACTGGGGATGCCCATGGACTATCGGAAGACTCGATGACCCCTAATCGGAGCATCTCATCGATCTCCTTCTTCATTTCTGCCCAAACTGCTTCGGGGATTCTGTAGAGGGCTTGTCTTAGGGGTTGTTGTCCCAGGGTATCTACCTGGTGGGTAGTTAGGTTGGTGTACCCTGGATCTTGAGAAAAGGTGGAGCGTTTGACCTGCAGCAGCTTCTTTAGCTGCTCCCTCTCAGTCGGGTTAAGCTTGTCTCCTATCTGTACCTGTGCCACTAGGTCAGGATGGGGCTTCTTTTCTAATAAGTCGGGTATGGGCAAGTTGTCAGGGTCTTCGTGAGCTGGGTTACAGATAGCTGCCACATCTTCTTGTCTCTCTAGGTACTCCTTGAGCATATTAACATGTAAGATTTTCCGTAGGCTCTCATCGTGGCAGCTAGCTATAACATATGTAGGTTCTCCTCGCTTCTCTACTACCTGGTAAAGACCTTGCCAGGATACTTGTAGCTTATCCGCCTTAACCGACTTAAGCACCATCACCTTTCTCCTTAAGTCGGTTAAGCTCCTTCTCCGTGCCCCCCGTCATACCACACTTTCTGTCGCCTCTGGGGCAACTTAGCTAACTGTTCCATACGGTCCCGAAGCTCCAGCACGTATGGCATAATGGGGACTCCGGCGTTCTCGGTCTCTCCCTCCCAGTGCTCACGAATAAGGTTCAGGGGCCCCCGCATCTTGCGTCCGTAGAGCAGCTCGAAGGGAGAGAACCCTGTCATTTCCTGGGGCACCTTCTGATAAGCAAACAGGAGGTGCGGTAGGAAATGCTCCCAGTCCCTATACTCCTGGGTAAATGTTTTGAGCATCTGTTTGAGGGTTCCGTTGACCACATATCGAACTCTTACCATGACATAGTAGATCCGTAATGCATGAGCCAAAGCAGGCAACTAGTAAAACTCTTTCATCTTA
This sequence comes from Pelobates cultripes, assembly GCA_933207985.1. NCBI lineage: Eukaryota > Metazoa > Chordata > Amphibia > Anura > Pelobatidae > Pelobates > Pelobates cultripes. The sequence goes on from OW240918.1 coordinate 87,072,620, forward strand.
TATCCTCACTGCATACCTACTACTATTTGAAGGTTGACTCAGAAACCCTCTGACGCTATCACACGATTTGCCATGCAGTACAGAGACCAGAACATTGTGCACTATACTGAAGAGACTTTCTATCCACACTTACCTCTAGAGGTATCCAAATTCCTCTAAATTCCTGGTTAATCTGTTCCACTGTTTTACATTACACAATGCTTGTTGTTACTTCAACGTTATTACCTTCATATTTATGTACAATGTACCAGTTTATGTACAACCCTGAATATACATCTCACAATATCTTGCGCATGTACAAACCTAATGAACTGCTCATCACTCTAGTGTTATTGTGATTGCTTAATCATTTTCTGCATATTCCTGTATTTGATAATAAAAAATTCTGGAAAAAAAGAATTAAAAAAAAAAAAAACATAATGCAATAGCATACACTTAATCATATGTAGGCATTATTAATAAAACAGCTGTGGCGGAATCTGTCCTTGTATTTTTTCCCCAAGAGAGCTGTTCACTATCCCTCTGGTACTTTCCCTTCTCCTGAATGTTTATTGCCAAAAGCGCCTCTCTCCGTCAGTCATTCAGCTACAATACACCTGAAAGGTCTCCAGCGATACTTGACTGCAAACCCTCTCGAATTTAAACACAGCGACTGGACCTCGTCGCTTCCAGTCACCTTGACTTATGGTTTTGCCCCACTTGGCAACATGCCAGAAGAGCGCCATTTGGAGGGAAGGTACTACAGCACAAAGAGAACAATCGCTCCCTAAGATCCAGAGAGAGCCCCATTTTGTTTGGCCGCAGGAACTTCTGATATATGATCGGCAAAAGCCACTTTTGCACTGGAACGCTTTTGGGCATGGACCACGTGTGCAGCCGGTCCAAACTTTACCCTGGTGGGAATTTGTCATCTCTCCATGGATCCGAGTACTATTTTGCCAACATGAACACTTGAACGAAAGCTGTGTGGAGATGTATAATATGTGCGGTTTCTGTATGTCTTTATTATGTTTTTGTGGTATTTTTGTGTTTGGAACTTTGTATTTGGGAAATAATTAGTTTAGCGAGCATCAACTCAATTATCTCGTGGACTGTGTCTTGTGGACACAGAGATGCCTGTGCAGACACTCTATGTGTTGAATAGAGACCCCATGCATAAAAGGCTGCATTCAGCTCAATAAAAACAGTTGCACTCCCAGAACCATGTGTGGTCTAATTACTGTGGGGAATAGTATCCAGTAAAGATAGCTTCTTCAAGCTTCGAGGATATTTGGCAGAGATACCTATTGGACCTCCATTACGCTACCTTTTATACCTGTTGACTCAACAGGAGGAGTACAATGGAATTGCGACATCCCCGGTGCTTTGGTGTCTGTACCTGTAATAAACAGCCAGACACCGGTGGTACAAAATACAATGTAACGTTCCCGTGCTCACATCCCCACACACAGGAAGTTTGGCTTAGAGTGCTATTTAGTCCAAAAGGAACCTGGATCGGAAGTGACTTGCCTGAATTAGGTGGATGTCTATGTTTCAGCAGGTAGCGGCTAGCCTCCGATCCGGCACTGAGTTCCACAACGCTGGGTAGAGTTTCACGGTCACCTTAAAGGACTATGGTTCAGATGGTGCTCTTCCAAGTCCTTGGTGTCATTTGATGCCTGGCCACTCCCTCTATCATCCCTCCAAAAAGTATCCTGATAGCTGATACTGTGACCGAGAGCACCCTCATTGAAGATATAGCAGATCGTAGCAACTCTGCAATCTGCTCCAGAATTCCAGAGAGTTTTTGGGTAGCTCCCAGACAGGTGCGCCGTGCCTCAGCATACCTATGGATAGTGTAGGGAAATTTCCGAGCCACTAGGAATGGAGGCTGTGCTGGGTGGCACGGGCTGGAGGGAGTTTTTTTAGGAGAGGGGTGGTGGTTGGCATGATCCCATCCTAGGTGGCTGGGTAGTCCATCGCATGGAGTCCTCCAATAACCGCACAGAGCTCATTCACCTGGTGCTGGAGTTTCTGAACTTTTATGGCCCAAATAATTTGTTTGAGACTATCCTACTACGACTACGAGATCTCCATGGCGAGGTTGGGGATCATGAGTAGAGAGCTCAGTGAGCAGAGGTAGAGGAAGTTAGTCTTCCTCCCCAGCACCTCATGGAGTGGAAGTAGTTGGCATCCCTTCCTAGTGGCAGAGTGCAGCTCAGTGACAATTCAAAAAGAGAGCCACAAGTGCCTTTATAAAGGCAAGAACTATTCACAGTGCAGCCAGAGGTGTGGATATCTGTGTGGGAATCTGCCTGTGAAGGAGAGTTGCAGAGGAATAGGCAGAGGGGATGATACCTGCCTGGAAGGAGAGAGCTGCAGCCTAGGCGTGGGAGAGCCATGGAGAGACCGCAGTAAAACTACTGCTGAAGCATTCCATGGTCCCTGAAAGAAACTAGGAAGTGGCCGAGGGAGTAAGCATGTGTGTACTAGGTATAGATATAAGATGTGAAAGAAACCCCTATGTCATGGCCTTGGAGGCTTCTGTCACATAAGATAAGACCAGGGACTGATGAAAGCATTAGAAAATTGGGCAGACAAGATGGGCCAAATGGTTCTTATATGCGGTCACATTCTACATTACTATGGGTTTTTGGAGCTCTGCAGTCAGTTACTCTAGTGTAAGGCATTACGAAGTGAGGCCCTTTGTGCCTTGCTCCACTGCCTTGACATGTCCCTCCACATTGTGTATTTCTTCATGGACTTTAACGATGTCTGCCACAAATAGCTTTCAAATGTTGGAGAGAAGTGCCTTCATATTTTCACGAACTCTGGAACCAGACACACTGACAAAACACAGACACAGGAAGTGCAGTACCGGTTTTTAGAGTGGCCTGGCTGTGCACACAGAGAGAAGTCAGGATACAAGCCAGAGTCAGAGGGAACCAAAGAGACAGAATAATCGATAAGACAAGCCAAGGTCATGGGTCAGAGAAAGCAGGATAAACGGCGTGTCAAGCCAAGGTGCGTTAACCGGACAATCAAACAGATTGCACGCGCTATTGGATTATCAGAAGACCACAACAGGGCAAGTGGGCATGGAGGAGGTAAGTTTATATATGCTTAGTGCAATCAATTCTGATTGACTAACTTCCAGTCAGAATGCACTATAACACGTGGAAGGTATTTAGTACTTCCACTTAGTCCTGTGATGTAATATTTGCGCGCCGAGTCAGGTGGCTGACTCGGGCTCCTACTTAAGAATGCTGCACTGAAACTGTGCCGGAGGAATTAGAAATCGTGGCGAGCAGGTATGAGAAGCCGTTCGCGGTGGGCGGCAAGGATGGAAGTTCGGCGGTGTTCGCGAGTTAGTCTGTCTGATTTTAGTTCCATACACTCGACATCCAAACACCGCTGCCTTCTTTCATGCAAACAGCGGCCACCCAACAGAACACTTGAAACAATTAGGTGCAAACCGATTATGGGGGTGTCAAGAGAGGTCAATAGTTTTGGCAGACCGCAATAGTGGCGTGTTCCCAAAATGGTTCCAGGAGAAAAGTGGTGGCGGTCGGTCACTTTCAGGAGTCTCAAAACGAATGTAGTACCAAACAGATTATCTGGCTCCTAGGTAGCGATTGTTCGCCCAGTTTGTGCAAACAATCCTAGCGTACAGCGCTCTCCTGAGATGTGTGGAAAAGGAGCAGGCGATGATGGAAGTTCAGCTGTGTTCGCAAGTTAGTCTGTCCGATTTTAGTTCTATACACTCGACGTCCAAACTCCGCTGCCTGCTTTCATGCGAACGGCGGCCACCCAGCAGAACACTTGAAACAATTAGGTGCGAACCGATTATGGGGGTGTTAAGAGGGGTCAATAGGCTTAACAAGTTCCAAGGTGGACTGAGTACGGTTGATATAAAAAGGGCAATTTGTGGTTTTGTTCAGTTCAGTTGTTCAGCAAATAAAGTATTTTCTGTGACAGTGTTCTTTCACAAATCTGTTTTCTACTGGCTTGGTATCCCGGAGCTCCCCTATAGCATATCTATGCTGTTAAGCTACTAGCCCTGCCCCGTCAGCTTTAAAAAAAAATAAAAAAAAATCTAACTGCTAATCATAAACTCTTGAGACTAAGAAAAATGTAAAAGACCTATGGTGCACTATATGTTCTGCAACATAATGTTCATAGGTCTCCTTGGCTACCTACGATCACTATTATCACAAGCACAAACCACATTAATGTTATCCCTAACTGAAGCACAATTTCCATAGTGTTATTCCAGTACAGAAGGATACAATGTTTAATATTTGGATACGTCAAATGGAAAAAGTTAAAAATATAAATTCTGGATCTAAAGCTGACTGTGTAACAGTATATATTAAAACAACAATTAGAAACATTACATTCTCTATATTGATAATCAGTATTAAAATTCTGAAGTTTAACTGATTCTGGATGAATTAATTAACTTCCACTAGTGGTTTATTTTCACATGTAAGGGTGAAATACGTACATACATTCCATGTGTATTAAAACAATTCCAATTTACCACTCTTTTTGATCAGGAAAACTAGTTAGCTAAAAAATTTGAACCAAAAGACTGCACAGACCAGATCTGACAGGAGTAAACTGCCTGTCAGATAGGGCTTCCCATGGGGTGGGAGAGGGTGAGAAGCCTGAAAATTGTGAGGATGGAGTAGTTGAGAAGGGATATATACACAATTGGCCTTGCTAGTCCTTAACTAAATGTTTAACCAATGAAAGACCAGAGAAACCTTTTCTCATAGCAGAAAAGTTTCCATTGGGTTGTGGAAGAGTGTGAAGCCTTCAATCAATGAGGATAGAGTAGTTGGCTAGGGACTGAGACCAAGTAGGTCTTGCACATGCTTAGCTAAATGTTGAACCCATGAAAGGCGTGAACGACTAGATCTAAAAGCCGAAAACTGCCCTTCGGATAGTTACCCATCTACTGTAAATAGATGGAAAGGGTGAGAAACCTGGAACAGGTGAATATGTAGTAGTTGGCAATGGATTTATGCCCAGTAGTTATTGTAAGTGCTGTCACTGCAGCTGGTTTCTATATTTACCACTTTAAAGTCTTAAAGCATAAAACGTAGCAGGGCTAACCATACAGATATCTTAGCCATAATTTTATGTAGTTAGTAAGAGATCCTCTATGTAAAATATATAAATAATTGAGAATACAATAAATAAGGATTGTCTTGGAAGTAAAAAAATTGTCTTTTAGATATTTTATTAAATAAAATTATAAAAATAGACATAAAATTCATTACAATAATTTAGAGCAGAGTTTATCAGGTTAAACTATATGCTTGCAATATCTTAATAGATTAACATACCCTCCTAAACATGTCATCATGTCAGCTTCTCTGTCATTATTAGATGGAGCGTCTGTCTCCAAATCTCTCCTCTGTGTTAACATTTAAAAGGTACACATATTTATACCTTAGGTGTCTTCATTTTAGGGTTACCGTAGTTCATATATGAAAAAGTAACACTTCTTTTACTTTATTCATTTTAGGACCTCCCTTAACTTGGCAAAAATACAAGGCCATAACTAAAATGTAAGTGGGTGCACACGTCATGGGAAATTCAGAAAGGACAAATAGCATCTTAAAGTCTGAATATCTTTATCTCTTTAGGGCTACCACAGTATATTATGTACTGAAAGAGTCATAGCATAGCCTTAAAGCTTGTTTATGCATTATTGTTATTGAACTTCATCTGGGACAAAATGGCGTAAACACATTTTACATTAAAAGTAGGTAAAAGGTTATTGCTTAAAGAAATATGTATGAAAAACAATATGTTCCATTTCTAAAACCTTGTCAGTTTGCAATATCTCTTAACCCCTTAACGCCGTTACGGCGTTCTATGCCTTCCCCATTTAAATGGGCTTTAAAGCCGTTGCGGCGGCATAGAACGCCATAACGGCTTTCACCCCAGGAGGTAAAATGTACTTACCTCCGCCGCGATCCTCTTCGGGAGGACTGCCTGACAGCCTATAGGCAGCCCTTCCCTGGCAAATGAGGCCCCCGGGGCCATGTGATCGCTCTCAACGAGCGATCACATGGCCCCCTATAGCTGGCTGTGGATCTGCCAGCAGGGGGACTGTCTGAAATGTCAGACAGTCCCCCTGCTGGTGGGAAAAATAATAAAAATATTATTAGACAAGTTTAAAATAAAATAAATGTATTTATATATATATATATATATATATATATATATATATATATATATACATCTTATATATATATGTAACGTGATACGGAATGTATTTTAATGTTAATATAAGTACATATATTAATCTTAAAATACACTTAGAATGAGATATATATATTGTATATATAATACATATATATATTTTATGTTTATATATATATATATATATACACGTATAATTACAATAGTAAATACATACAATAATAAAATAATATATTTTTTTTTTAAATTGAAATAATTTATATATACATATGTAATCTCATTAGTGATGTCCCGATCACTAATGTCCACAACGGTTCGCCGCGGACTCATCATTGAGTAAACTTTGACCGTGTACCTCACAGTCAGCAGACACATTCCAGCCAATCAGCAGCAGACCCTCCCTCCCAGACCCTCCCACCTCCTGGACAGCATCCATTTTGAAGCTGTATTCTTAGTGAGCTGTCCAGGAGGTGGGAGGGCCTGGGAGGGAGGGTCTGCTGCTGATTGGCTGGAATGTGTCTGCTGACTGTGAGGTACACGGTCAAAGTTTACTCAATGATGAGTCCGCGGCGAACCGTTCGGGGCGAACCGTTCGCAAACCGTTCGGGACATCACAAAATCTCATTCTAACTGTATTTTGTTATTAATACATATATATTGGTAACAAAATACACTTAGAATGACATTCTATATAAATATATCTATATATAAAATACAAATAACTGCAAATATTTATATATAGATAAATATACAGTTGCAAGAAAAAGTATGTGAACCCTTTGGAATGATATGGATTTCTGCACAAATTGGTCATAAAATGTGATCTAAACAAGTCACAACAATAGACAATCACAGTCTGCTTAAACTAATAACACACAAAGAATGAAATGTTGCCATGTTTTTATTGAACACACCATGTAAACATTCACAGTGCAGGTGGAAAAAGTATGTGAACCCTTGGATTTAATAACTGGTTGAACCTCCTTTGGCAGCAATAACTTCAACCAAACGTTTCCTGTAGTTGCAGATCAGACGTGCACAACGGTCAGGAGTAATTCTTGACCATTCCTCTTTACAGAACTGTTTCAGTTCAGCAATATTCTTGGGATGTCTGGTGTGAATCGCTTTCTTGAGGTCATGCCACAGCATCTCAATCGGGTTGAGGTCAGGACTCTGACTGGGCCACTTCAGAAGGCATATTTTCTTCTGTTTAAGCCATTCTGTTGTTGATTTACTTCTATGCTTTGGGTCATTGTCCTGTTGCAACACCCATCTTCTGTTGAGCTTCAGCTGGTAGACAGATGGCCTTAAATGACCACTCTAGGCACCCAGACCACTTCAGCTTAATGAAGTGGTCTGGGTGCCAGGTCCCTCTAGGACTAACCCTTTTTTTTTAATAAACATAGCAGTTTCAGATAAACTGCTTTGTTTATAAATGGGTTAATCCAGCCTCTAAAGCCTCTAGTGGCTGTCTCATTGACATCCGCTAGAGGCGTTTGCATGCTTCTCACTGTGAAAATCACAGTGAGAAGACGCCAGCGTCCATAGGAAAGCATTATGAATGCTTTCTTATGAGACTGGCTGAATGCGCGCGCAGCTCCTGCCGCGCATGTGCATTCAGCCGAAGAGGGGGATCGGAGTCGGAGAGGAGAGCTCCCCGCCCGGCGCTGGAAAAAAGGTAAGTTTAACCCCTTTCCTTGTCATCCAGCCCGGAGGGAGTGGGACCCTGAGGGTGGGGGCAACCTCAGGGCACTATAGTGCCAGGAAAACAAGTATGTTATCCTGGCACTATAGTGGTCCTTTAAGTTCTCCTGTAAAATGTCTTGATAAACTTGGGAAATCATTTTTCCTTCGATGATAGCAATCCGTCCAGGCCCTGACGCAGCAAAGCAGCCCCAAACCATGATGCCCCCACCACCATACTTCACAGTTGGAATGAGGTTTTGATGTTGGTGTGCTGTGCCTTTTTTTCACCACACATAGTGTTGTGTGTTTCTTCCAAACAACTCAACTTTGGTTTCATCTGTCCACAGAATATTTTGCCAGTACTGCTGTGGAACATCCAGGTGCTCTTGTGCAAACTGTAAACTTGCAGCCATGTTTTGTTTGAACAGCAGTGGCTTCCTCTGTGGTATCCTCCCATGAAATCCATTCTTGTTTAGTATTTTACGTATTGTAGATTCGCTAACAGGGATGTTAGCATTTGCCAGTGACTTTTGTAAGTCTTTAGCTGACACTCTAGGATTCTTCTTCACCTCACTGAGCAGTCTGCGCTGTGCTCTTGCAGTCATCTTTACAGGACGGCCACTCCTAGGGAGAGTAGCAGCAGTGCTGAACTTTCTCCATTTATAGACAATTTGTCTTACTGTGGACTGATGAACAGCAAGGCTTTTGGAGATACTTTTATAACCCTTTCCAGCTTTATGCAAGTCAACAATTCTTAATCGTAGGTCTTCTGAGAGCTCTTTTGTGCAAGGCATCATTCACATCAGGCAATGCTTCTTGTGAAAAGCAAACCCAGAACTGGTGTGTGTTTTTTATAGGGCAGGGCAGCTTTAACCAACACCTCCAATCGCATCTCATTGATTGGACTCAAGTTGGCTGACATCTCACTCCAGTTAGCTCTTGGAGATGTCATTAGTCTAGGGGTTCACATACTTTTTCCACCTGCACTGTGAATGTTTACATGGTGTGTTCAATATAAACATGGCAACATTTCATTATTTGTGTGTTATTAGTTTAAGCAGACTGTGATTGTCTTTTGTTGTGACTTAGATGATGATCAGATCACATTTTATGACCAATTTGTGCAGAAATCCATATCATTTCAAAGGGTTCACATTCTTTTTCTTGCAACTGTATATAATTACATAAATAACAACATAAGTATACACGTAGAATTTAAATACATATATATATATATACATATATATATATATATAAAAATTCTACGTGTATGCTTAAGTAATATTTTAACATAATTATGTGATTTAATTAATAAAATTTGACTGACGTGCCTGACAACCCAGGCAGCAAGTGCAGAGAATTAAATTTGCACACGCTATATTTAACCCTGAAACTTTCCAAGACACCATAAAACCTGTACATGGGGGGTACTGTTTTACTCAGAAGACTTCGCTGAACACAAATATTAGTGTTTCAAAATGATAAATTGTATTACAACGATGATATATTTAGTAAAAGTGAAGTGTTTTGCATTTTTCACACACGAACTGCACTTTTACTGACATTATTGTTGAAATATGTTTTACTATTTTGAAACACTTATGTTTGTGTTCAGTGAAGTCTCCCAAGTATAACAGTACCCCTTATGTACAGGTTTTATGGTGTTTTGGAAAGTTAGAGAGTCATATATAAGGCTTGCATTTCATTTTTTTTATATTGAAATTTGCCAGATTGGTTATGTTGCATTTGAGACCATATGGTATCCCAGGTACGAGAATTACCCCCCTTATGGCATACCATTTGAAAAGTAGACAACCCAAGGTATTGCAAATGGGGTATGTCCAGTCATTTTTTAGTAGCCACTTAGACACAAACACTGGCCAAATATTTGTTTTTGTTTTTTTTTTTTCAAATATGAATGCTAACTTTGGCCAGTGTTTGTGACTAAGTGGCTACTATAAAAGACTGGACATACCCCACTTGCAATACCTTGGGTAGTCTACTTTTGCAAATGGTATGTCATCATGGGGGTAAATCTCATTCCTGGGCTACCACACGGTCTCAAAGTCAACATAACCAACCTGGCGAATTTCAATTTGAAAAATTGAAATATGGAATGTGCGAGGGGGCGGGGCCGGACCGCCGACGGGATCAGACACGCTCTGTCTGAGCTCCCGCTTTGGGGGCGGGAAAACGGCGCAAACTGGAGGCAAAACCTTCCTAGCCACCCGCAACAAAGTTCACACTGATCCCCAGATCCTGTGGTACGAGGGGATACCCTACAAGAAGCCTACAAGAAGCCTACAGTAACCCGATGAAGGCCTGAGGCGTGCAGGAGCTTGAGTCGGAACGAGACGGCCGCTCACCCGGGTCTCCGGCCGGTGTCTGGCGTCCCCCCCCCCCTCTGGACCCGGGGGGGTCATCCCGGTCTACACACACACATGCAACTACTGTCACGCCACGCGGGGCCGAAAACTACCACCCCGCTAGAACACTCACCGTCAGCAGTCCCCAAGATGGCCGCCACACGCCAGCCACATGTGCAACCTACCGCAGGAGAAACCATCCAACGCTATCGGATCACCACAGCAACCTGCCCCGGGGATGCGCCGGCGGATCACACTGAGCAGACTAAGGGGATGCTAACCACACATATATTGGATGGGAGAAGAAACAAAACGGAAAACCTTCGCGCCTGTGGAGGACGCCATCACTCTCCTGGGGCCCATTTTATCTGCCCGGAGGACGACTACAATGGCTGCACCTGCACCCAGACCTTTTCTGTGAGGCGCAACGCAACAATTCTCTCCCTGACTGATATGCATCCTTCAGCACTGGATATGGACTAAACAAACCCACGCAGGTCCTCAAACGCACAGTCCAATATGAATATCAGGACTTTACAAGATCTCAACCGAAGGACTGACCCAGTAGCTATCTGGTACAACTTTATTCCACCTTGCAAGAAGCATTCCCATGTTTCCTACTGCCCTGGTTAAGCTCCTCTGTGCTTCTCAAAACACATCTCTCATAACACTGATCCCAGCAGGCTCTGATTGTATCTTTATGTCTTAATGTTATGCACAGTGCTATATATGTCTGCTTAACCCTTGATAGATGCAGATAGCATAGCCATGGAGCCATGGAAAACGTATAAAGCATGTTGAGTGTGTTGCAATATCATTCTACAGACATAGCTACACTAGCATAATGGTTTGCTACGCCACATAAGACCATACTATCAGATCAATAGCAATAGCCTGTCTACCTGACTAACGCTGTATACCTATAGATGAATGCCCGTATTATTCGTGAGAAACCATACTCTGACCAAACATATATGAAGTATAGATGCTTACGTACAGTCCAAACTACGATGCTGAAACTGCTTATACTCTTAGACCATATTTACAATCTACTACGGTATTCGTATGCTTAAACCTGCTTAAAATGTAAAATTGTGCATGTTACTCTTGTGCCCCGCATGTTCCGCGTGGGAAAAAGCTGGAGGACTGCCTTTGGGGCACCTCTTGCCTGTTTGTGTCACATCTATGCACTACAAAAATAAAAAATTCAAAAAAAAAGAAATATGGAATGTGCTATATTTGACCCTTTAACTTTCCAAAACACCATAAACACTGTTAATGGGGGGTACTGTTGTACTCGTGAAACTTTGCTGAATCCAAATATGTGGGGGGTTTTGCAGTTAAAGCTAACGGTATTATGACATTTACAGCTAAAATGTCTAAAAAAAATTTAAAAAATCTTAATTTCTCACAGTTTAAATTTTATTCATAATAAATTATGTTTCAAATATGAATAGTTCGTGAGAAATTAAAGCCTAGTTTCTCCTGAACAAAATGATATATAATAAGTGTGGGTTCACTTAATATGAAAGAGGTGAATACGGTTAAACAGACATATAGCGCAAATACCAGTTTTTGTTTACATTTTGTTTTGATGAGAATGTGCACTATTGACTCCGTCCTGAAGGGGTTAAAGACAAAGTATACAGTTTGAGAAATACAGTATTTGCATTTGCCCATAACACCCTCTCCATTCAATTGTGGGCATTGTAGAGCATTTCTTCCTTAAATTAGTAAACCAAAGTTCTCCAACAGTTTTTAGGTGTTTATGCTCCCAGCGTCTTTGATCATTGTTGTAATGGTAAAACGTCCATAGTGTGATCTTTGCGTGTAAAGGTGGTTGATTAAAATGAGCAAAGCTTTTGTCTGGGAAAGAATTAAAAAGAACATCAGGTTCCAGAGTAAGATATTCTTGGATGGATCCTGATAGGAATTGTAATCAAAAGTTCAAAGTAGTAATTGAATTTGTAATTCAAAGTCTTTAAAGACCTGTAGAAGTTTACATTCCTTAGATACACTGCTGGAGGTTTTGTTTGTAGAATATCCAGGTATTTGTTGAAGAGTATTAGTTGTAGAGTCCAGCTATCCAAGTATTTGGCTAGAATTGGTTGCAGATTTTCTATCAGCATCATTTGTTATCACCGTGGTGATGGTGTTGGTATTTATCTTTGTCTTTTGTCTTCGCTTGTTTGGTTTTGTTTTGTTTTTTTCCATGAAACATTTTTACACAGTTTATGAAGTGTATAGATTGGATACACTCTGATATTCTTTTACAGAATAAATTAATTGTTAGCATTTTCAAGACATTGTCTTAAGTGACATGGATCCCATTATAGTACATGTTATGTTGATACAGCAATTGAAGTGGTATCTCAAAAATGACTCTTTTCGCTGTATTGGAATCTTGGTATTGACATATAACGACATCAGGTGCTGTTGTTGTGCATCAGGTGCTTTTGTGCTAAAAATGTTAACCCCTTAAGGACACAGCTTCAGAAGCTTGACTTACGCTTAATGACACAAGCAATTTTTGCATTTTCTTGCTGTTTGCGTTCAACTGCAATTTGCATCTCTCTCATTTATTGCACCGACACATATTATATACTGTTTTTTAAAGGACAGAAAGGGCTTTAATTTGATATAACATATATATATATAAATGCTTACTTATTATAAAAAAAATACAGAAAAATGCAAAAAAAATGAAAAATATTGTTTTTTTTTACAGTTTTTGCAATAATAATGTGTGCATAATTAGTGCAGGTTAAGGAAAGTAATTAAAAATAAATTTATTTATTTGTTCTGATTTACAGAATATATAATGTGTCTGGGATTTTAAGTTTTTTTTGGTAGTTACAGGTCACAAAGCACAAGGAGTAAAATAAAATTTTAATGTGGAGCGATTTTAGAATTTGGTATGTTTGTCTTGTAAGCTTAATAGCCATAAAAGAAAACAAAATTGCCACACAAAAGTATATATTTATATAAAGTAGACATCACGGGCTATTTACCTAAGGTTGTTTTGACACTTTCTACGTAGCCATTTCACCGCCAACCTCTGCTAAATATTGGAGTAAAATTGTGTTCTTTTTGGTTTTTGGCACACAAACTTATAACAGAGAAATTCTCGTGTATATTTTGTAAAGTTGGTGTGTGCTATTCCTGTACAAAGTTTTATTTTGTGTTCAGTTACATCTGCTGAGTAAAATGACACCCCCATTGTATGTCTTTTGCACTATTTCGTGAAGTTACAGTGCCATACAGGATACCTGTCCTTTTCAGTATTCACAGTAGAATTTTGAGAGATGAATTTAATGAGCCTTAGCTTCCATTTGGGGTATTATAACAGTTTGACTGTTCAAAAAACCCCCACAAAGGCCTACCATTTGTAAAAGTAGACACTCCAGGGTATCTTATAAGGTGCATATTGTGCCTTAACATGCCCCCATTTTTTCACCAATATATGCCAAAGTATGTGGTAAAAAAAATTTTGTGCATTTTTTACATACGGATTGCATTTTTGCTGGGCGTTTTGTATATTTCATATGTGCCACTAAGTTCAAACCCCCCAAATTATGCTCAGCTAAGTCTTCTGAGTAAAATGACACCCCATATGAATGTCTTTGGCACTATTTCGTGAAGCTACAGTGCCATATAGGAGACCTGTCCTTTACAGTATTCACAGTAGAATTTTGAGAGATGGATTTAATGAGCCTTAGCTTCCATTTGGGGTATTATAACAGTTTGACTGTTCAAAAAACCCCCACAAAGGCCTACCATTTGTAAAAGTAGACACTCCAGGGTATCTCATAAGGTGCATATTGTGCCTTAACATACCCCCATTTTTTCACCAATATATGCCAAAGTATGTGGTAAAAAAATTATTTTGTGCATTTTTTACATACGGATTGCATTTTTGCTGGGCGTTTTGTATATTTCATATGTGCCACTAAGTTCAAACCTCCCAAATTATGCTCAGCTAAGTCTTTTGAGTAAAAATACACCCCCAATGAATGTCTTTGTCACTATTTTGTGAAGCTACAGTGCCATATAGGAGACCAAGCCATATCCGTTTTTACCAAACTTTGAATTTTGACGCTGGGCCTATGTGCAATTTCCAAGCATCTTCGCAGGTTTTAAATTCAATCTACCCCACAAAGGCCTACCATTTCTTAAAGTAGACACCCCAGGGTGTTTCAAAAGGTATAGTTTGAACCTTAGCGTGGGATCATTTTTCCGCTAGCTTGTACCAGATGTAGTGGTAATAAGCGTTTTTTCTGCCTTTTTGACATACAAAGTGAGTTTGCACAGTATATTTTGCAAACCTTATGTGTGCTACGACTGTATAATACTTCATATGTTGCTCAGCTATGTCGGCTGAGTACAGCAATACCCCCGTATGTACCTTTGCCAGGTATGTGTGGACATCGGAGGGGCACATTTGGGACACAGCCATTCCAGTTTTTTTCAAACTTTGAATTTTTATGCTGTGCCTATGTCCCATTTTAGAGTATTTTACCAGGCTATATAATCCAAATTCCCCATAAAGCCATACCATTTCTTAAAGAAGACATCCCAGGGTATTTCAAAAGGCATATTTTGAACCTTAGTGTGGGATCATTTTTCCGCTAGCTTGTACCAAGTGTAGTGGTAATAAGCATTTTTTCTGCCTTTTTGACATACAAAGTGAGTTTGCGCAGCATATTTTGCAAACCTTATGTGTACTATGACTGTATAATACTTCATATGTTGCTCAGCTATGTCGGCTGAGTACAGCAATACCCCCGTATGTACCTTTGCCAGGTATATGTGGATGTTGAAGGGGCGCATTTGAGATGCAGCCATTCAGTTTTTTTCTAACTTTGAAGTTTTACGCTGTGTCCATGTTCCAATTTGGAATAGTTTAGACGGTTGGTTATTGAAACTTCCCCACAAACACATACTATTTATTAAAGAATACACCCTGGGGTAATTCAAAAGGCATATTTTGAACCTTGGCGTGGGATAATTTTTTCTCTAGTTTGTTCCAGGTGTAGTGGTAATGAGCGTTTTTAAAATGTATTTTTTTACTTTTTATAACTTTTTTACTTTTAAAAACTAGTTTTTAAACTTTTGTTTTGCTTATAAATTTTTTTTAAACTTTCCTAAACTTTCTTAAAACTTTTTTACAGATTTAACATTTTTCTAAGCTATTTTTTTTACTGTTAACCCCTAACTAGCAGTACGCAGCACTAACAGTAAATTCCCCATTTTCCCATAACTCCCACCCACCCCAGCTAGCAAAATATATAGTTATAAAATATTTAAATTAATTAATTAAATAAATTGAACCCCTGAGGGTTAAAAAAATAAATAAAAGTTAATCCTCAGGGGTTAAAAAAAATTAGATCACAGTATAATACTGTGATCTCTATTTGATCGCTGTAGGCAGTGATCGACTGGCAGGGAAGGGGTTAATTTTTATTTGGACTAGGTAAGGTGTGTTTTTTTGTTTTTATTACTTAAATGTTATTAAAACATTTTTTTAAGCTTAATTTTTAACTTTTTAAAGTTTCTTTTAAAACTTTTTTTTAACGTTAACCCCTAGTTAGCCTAACGCCAAATCCCCCAATTCCCCACTAACTTCCACCTACCCCAGCTATCTAAATATATAATTTAAAAATAATTTAATTAATTAATTTAATTAATTTAACCCCTGAGGGTTAAAAAAAAAAAGAATTAACCCTCAGGGGTTAAAAAAAAAAATCAGATCATAGTAAAATGTAATCCCTGCCAATTGATCACTGTAGTCAGTGATCAATTGGCAGGGAAGGGGTTAATTTTTTATTAAAATGGATAAGGGGGGGGACTCTTTAAATTAACTTTATTTTTTTTTCCAGCAGGGGGCAGGATCAGCACTGATCCGGCTCCCTGCACTTCACACAGAACCCGGAAGTGCAGGGAGCCGGTAGGTAAGTATTCAGAGCACATGTGCTCGCTCAGACTTGTGGTCAGAGCGAGCACATGTGCTGGGCAGCTTGACCGGGTGCTCCCGGTATGCCTCCAATGCAGAGGCATACCGGGAGCACCATTAACCCCGCGATCGCCGCGATAGCGGCGATCCGGGGTTAATTTTACCGCGTGACGGACGAGGTCCGTCACCCGTCGTTAAGGGTCTCCCCTGTGTGACGGACCTCGTCCGTCACCCGTCCTGAAGGGGTTAACAGTTAAAATCTGTGGAAAAATATTTACATTTGTTATACTTTGTATAATAATGATAGATGAAATAGTAACATAGTTAATCTTTCTAGTGTTTTGTTTTAGAGATAAAGACCCTTGTATATGGTTTAGATTTGTAAGGATAATCTGAAGCAGCAAAGTATTTGCCACCTTTGTTCACAATGGTATATAAAATTACATTCTCTTTAAATGTTAAAAATACTCTTTTATTCAAAATCTCTCAATCTATTTAGAATAGTTGATCATTGGAAATATGACATTATTCATCTTTCTTTTACCTGTTAGGGAGAAGACAACTTATTTGCTAAATTACAATAAGTAAATATATAACTACAGTTATTAGTGGCTTAAAATACCAGAATCACACATAAATTGTCTAAAAAACATTTTAACCAAGATCTGACAGCCATTGTGGAAAGTCACGTTCGTGAGATTGGATGCTTAACAATATGAATCTTATTTGTTTAAGTATATTTTCCAGCTGCTGTTGGGTGGAGCTTAAAGGGATTTACATTTTTTATTATTTCTTAAAAGAAAGCACTCAGATACAGTATTGAGTGTATTTATATTTTAAGTTTACCTTTGTATAAGTGGTTTTAACACATTTAAAAAAAAATAATAATAGATATTGGAATCTGTTCTAACTATAACTGGTTGAAGTGGGGGTAGGTTACAATCAGAATATGAATTAACAATCATATGTAATGTATATTGATTAAACAATCAATAGATGTGGCAAGATCATTATCACAATGTATATGTACCTTTAATCATCACAAACCAAATAAAATGTTCTCGGTATTTGAAAAACAGATGAATAAAATATTTGATCACATTTATTTTAATATATATACATATAGTAGTATGGATGTTGAAATTATATATGTTTGACATCTTTTCACCTGTTTGCAATAGGTGACCTAAGTTATCAATTTCCAAATGTATCATGAATGTCACCTGGAATAACCCTTCCATAATACTCTTTTACCTTCCATTGACTGACTTTAGCTCTGGCAGACTGAACATGTTTATAATTATAAATAAAGGTTTGTGATAAGTGAAGTAAAGTTTCTGCCTGTCTTTCAGTTAAATTTTAACTGTTGAAGTACTTCACTTATATTAATTAGATTATATTAATCATACCACTCTTCAAACTTAAACGAATATCAAGTAGTTTCTGATTTAATAAAACATTTTACATTTTCTTTCAAGATTATTAACATTATTAATTAATTAATTAATTATTAAACATTATTAATTATTGCAGTTGTTATTGTAATCAAATGATCTTTAACTATCATGATTTAATTATGTAAAGATACATTGTGAAAATCAGATAATCTGGTCACTGCTTGGATTTAATTTATAAGTAAATGTCCAGTAGATATAAAGGAATCTGCATTGTTTAGCTATTTCCTTTTGCTGCAAGACACATGCATTAATGTATATTCATCTGGCTAATCAACTGGTATGTTCTTATACTTTATGTCTAAAAGATATTGTTTGTAGGCCAGACCGCAGCTGCATATGGCATTTTAGCAATATTTTCCAATTACATTTCAGATATTCACAAAGTCTATCCAGCTTTGCAATTAACAGATTATATGTTTTTTTATACCATTAATTATAGTATCTGTATTATATTACATATTGTCACTGACACATTTCTGATACAGGGAAAAAAAATGCATGATCCCTTTAGTCATTATATTTTTTCTGTCCATGCTCAACATTCCTGGAAGTCTAGAATATAGCAAGAATCCTTTGTCTGTAGTTCTTTGGAGCCATTTAACATTTGATTGGTATACTTATACCAAAAGAGCAAGGAGTACATTGGTGTAACGGACCGTTTCAGCACACAAGGGGTTAAAACCATTTAGGCGATCGTCCCCTTTCAGAGATGCAGGCACAGCTACTGTAGAACACCAAACTCCCAAACCGCAAATAAGGGAATGCTCTAATCTCCCAAACTGCATACAATATAGCACTCCAAACTCACGAACTGGAACCTCACGAATAGCTGCTAGCAGACGAACAGGAAAAGCACCCAAGCGGCTTACACGCCTGGCAATCAGTCTCTAACAGCATACAGTAAATCCCCCCAAAGACGAGACAAAGCTCCGTGTTGAGGGTCAAGCAGTGAACAGTCAGAGTTGTTGGTTTATTGTCCTTATGTACACATTCTTACACATTAGTACCACCCACAGGGTTTTGGAACACAACCAATAAACACATACAATACACTCAGACACTCCCACACAAAAACCTCCCCTCTGCCTGTGATACAATTACCTTACACAATGAGAAATACAATTTTTCTACATTATTAATAACTTGAAAAGTATGCATCACATTCACATAAAATTTACATTTTCAGAATCTGCATACTCCAAATACAAACATACGTCAAAATCATACAAATTGGTCCAGTGGTTCAAAAGATAGATCGTAGTCCTTTGTGACCAAAGGAAGCACGGCATTTCTGCCCAAAACCAGTTCCACAGAGTCTTCTATCCTGGAGATAATTGAGAAGTAATCCAATTATCTCCAAGCACAGAGGCAAAACTCCATTGAACACATGGCAGCAAAAGACAATAAAACACATAAAAACATATAACTGTGCAGCCATTGCACAAAACAGGTACATTAAACATATCCCCAGATAGCTCAGATCTGAGCGCACATTATTACTGAATGGCACTCAGAGCACACACATACAGTTCAATTGCCATGGAGCCAAAGTCTTTCCCATAGTCTTTCATTATATGAATGGGCTCCATGGCATAGCTATCTGGGGTATCACCGCTCAAACAGGGCAAGCACCAAATGACCCGGCTTTCATGTCTTTGCAGGGGAAAATCAAGCCTTTTAACATGGGGCCATAATCCAAAGGCAACAGGCGAGCAACCAGGCTTCTCCAATGCATTGTGGCGAGATTGGTCTCGTCACAATTGGTAGATCACATCTGCAATAAAACCATTACAGATTCCTTGTTGTATCAATGTCTCTGTGTTTATGTTCCCAGAAGTTCCTTGCTTTGCAGGTATGTACATATTATGTAGCGTTTAAGAAAAGCTGCAAATCGTGCTTTAGTACAAGTGTCCCTTGATGTCAAGTTTCTGAAAGGTTTTGCTGGCCTTCTATATTCCTTTACCCTTGGCAAGGCATCTGCTCTTAGAAGGTCGGTCTTGTTATTATTTATTAATTGCATCAAAGTTTCTTTCGTTAATTGATGTGTTTCTTCCAAATTCAAATTTACATGCCACCAAATGTCATTGTAAAGTTCATTATTACAGAATATGGTTCCAGTATGGTTTCTTACTTCAGTAGGAAAACTATCTGCCTCTTCTTCTGCTTCTTCCTATTAACCACTTTATTCTGATTTGTAGGTAACTTGTACTGTGAATTGCTTTGACAGTCAGCACCATGTTCCATCTTGAGAAACAGCTGGGTGTTGACAGTTATCAGCCTTTATTTCTTTTTCCGGTCATCTTCTGTCTGGAAACATAATAGCAATGTCCAGAATTAGCATAGCACTTCTTTTCAGCATAAGAAGGCTGTTTGTGGTCATCATTAAATGATAAACTATATGGCAAAGTCTTTTCTTGCATCACCTTCATAGGTGCATCCAAAGTCTTTCACAAGCATCTGTCCCATCTTTTTCTGATTCCAGCATGCTTTGCCATCATCATTGAGTCCATTATTAGGATTTGAAATAGTCTAATCACATCTTTCTCAAATATAATCGGTTTTTGGAATGATCTTCAATAGGTTACTTGTGAAATTTCACTGTGAGCTGTGTCTCTCCTTTTGAGATGGTTCTTGGAGGTTGTCCTCACAATCATAGAACTTGTATTATGTGCAGTCCAATTCAGTTCAGGTGCTTCTTGCTTGTTAACATAATGCCAATGCAGTTTTAAAACGACAGCTTGAGTTGATGTTATGATAATGCTGCAGATTGTAAGAAGGAGATACCATAACCAATTTTTTAGCATCCTTTTGCTTCCATCTTTGCATTTCTTTCTGTATAAGATATTTCAGGTACAGTCAGTTTTCTCCAGAATCTCTGATAATAATGTTTATGATTCATTTTTCATATATTCCATGTTAACTGCAAATGTATCACATCTGTCTGTTCATCCTTCTCCTTTACATTTGCAGATTCAGATGTCAGATCATGATTCAGTCTGTTACATGGCTGTGTTTCTGGTGGCATTTCTGTTGTCCTCTGTTTGTTTTATCTTGCCTTCTTTAACAGCATCCATTGTGTCAGTCAGTGGTTCTGTGAACATCTTATTTCATCAGTATTTAGCAGGTTTTAAAATATCAAAACTTACTTTTCTCTGTTGGCTTTGATTGTTCTCTGTAGTAAAAGTTCGTGGAGTCACCCTCTCCAGGACAAACTGGCCAAACAGTAGGAAATAATTGATGGTGCATGGTGAGGTGGGCTGAAAAAAAAAAACCCTAAATTTCTCTAATAGAACCAATGGTTCTAAGCTCTCCCGGTGCAGAAATATTATTGTCAGCAAAAATGTGTAACATTTCATATGGTGTCTCACCATTTGTATCATTAAGTATGTTGTTAATGCTCATTGGTACCATAGAAATAAGTAGATACCACCTTGTGGGGGCAAGCAACTAGTAACTTGGTTAATAGTCATTCCCCCTCAGCATTTTTCCGTTCCACAACACCACTACTTTGGGGTGGTTGGGTGCATTGATTTCCCAAAGTAACCCAAATGTGGTTGCCCAGTTTTGAGTTTCCTTTGCATTATCTGCAGGACCAACATCCGAGTGGATGGTCCTGGGACTACCAAATGCATACTAAGCAAATGAGACTAGCAATTGTGTTATCAGAGGTTGCACTTCGCACAGGTTATATCCTAGTAAACTTGGTACATGCATCAACACATACAAAAACATATTTATAACCATAAGATGTTGGCAAATGTCCAGTATAAAGTAATTCAAAAAGTACGTTAGGTATTAATATTTCAATTAACAGTACATCAGAAATGTGGCCTTGTTATCAGTAAGCAAATGCTTACAATTACTAAACACATGAGATACAGTATTTTCCATATTGAGCCATCAATATTCCTTTTCAGGAGTTAGAAGTACATTACTTCTATCTATATGAGCTTGTCCTAGCCATGAATAGGCTGTTAGGGAAAGTCTTTCATTCCTTTACAGGAAGAAAAACCAACTTATTACCTTCAATGGTTATTATATAATTAACCCCTCTAAATGATAGGAGTATTTATGTGGATAACCAGGTGAATTTGCTCTGGTTATCCTTGCAAGCAAAAACTCAGCATCATGACTGAGATATAGGGTATGTTTTTGTGATCCAATGACCACCTTAACAGAATAGCGTTAGTAGACACATTGCATCAAAGTGCCTGTTAAATGACCAACTAAGTGAAGAGAGGAGCCAAGCTTTGCTATAAGCATGTCCATACACGTATTACAATGCCAGGCTTTCAGTTTGTTACCACAAAGCAATATGCAGTTGTGGCTGTAAACTCACGACTAGTGATGTCCCGAACGGTTCGCCAAACGGTTTGCCCCGAACGGTTCGCCGCGGACTCAAACCGTTCGGGACATCAGTACTCACGACATATCGTAAGAAAAAAAATTTAACCGCCAGACTGAGACTTAAGAGATCAGTGAACAGTGGACCAAGATAAATAAATGAAATCTTTTCAATTGATATACTTTCTTTTAAGTTACTTTATTTCCTGTAGTAACTATGAAATATTAAAAAGTTAAAACAATTACATTTAATTGCCAACTTTTAGTCTGCATAAGAGTCACAAGGCTGTTCATAACGTGAGACAAATAGAACAGCTTTTTGAGTGTTTACACAAAATGACCTTGCACTGAAAATTCTCTTGCAAAAACAAACAAACAAAAAAAACGTATTCTTCTTAGTAAATAAATGAATTAAACATAGTTAGAACCTCCCTCAAAGTCCTGAATACATGCAAGAAACATGTTGTCTTAAAATACTGGGTAAGTCTATTAAACAGTGAAACAACATTTTTACCCTGCATATTATTTTGTCATAGCTACAATGTGCATTAAAACAAACTATTTTAACAGTGTTGTGCCAACTGTTCATTAAAAGACAGTGGTCTTGTGAGCTATAGAATATTTATTTTTATAAAAACGTATTAGATAAATAAAGTTCTGAATATGTTCAGAGATTTCTTGGGCAATGCACAAAAATGTATACTAAACCTGCCTGTTGTAAACAGATTCTGTAAAGTTCATGCCATAAGAACTTGTACTTGAACCTGTTTAACAATTTTTTTCTTTTCTTTTTTACATTTATTTACTTTTAAAGATACCTGCATAGTTATTTAAATATCCGTTATGTGTCTTTAAGGCATATATTATCTGTAAATTAAGATTATATACAAAAATGCATGTTCTGGATGTTACCATGATTCCTTTCCTATCATTTTTTTTCCTTTAAGTTTTGAATCAGATTCCTTTTGGGATGAGCACCCCTCTCAGCGCCCTGGTTTCCCCTTTGAAGGTGACCACAGAAAAGTATAGATTCTATAAAATAGATGTGAGGGAGCTTTGGACAGTAATGTCACTTTAATTATACTTTTCAAATAGCAGATATGTAATATCCAATGTGATTTTATATATCAGAGCATTATCACTTTAATTGACTGCATTTTTTTCTTAAAAAAATAAATATTATGCATTAATATTATAATGTTTTATTATTCTTTAAATGTCTGTTAAGAATATTGCAGGCTTTGCAATATAACATAAATTTTGCATTATATATATTCACAATGCTCTTACAACATATTATTAAAATTAGCCTCTTTCAGCATTAGCACTACCTCCCACTTGAATTAGTGTAGGATGCACCAATATTGAGGTACTGTAGAATATGGCCATATGGTGGAACTGAATCCCCATATATGAGATTTAAAACTGTATTTCTATTTCTACGCTGTTCCCTAATCTGTATTTATATGTATATAACTGCAGCAGCACATAGCTTTTATAGAAGTAATTATTTTATCCATCATGTGGTTGTGGTTTACCCATCACTGTGGGCTTTTCTCTAGATTTTTTTTAAACCTCTTTTTTTTAATCAGTTCCTGGCTCTGATACAGCAGGCTGCTGAATACAGCCCGGTACAGCATGCAAGTGCTCTTATTGCCCTTCTATATATATTTATTTATAAACAACATTGATATATTTATATGCAAACAACATTGATATTTTATTTTATGTTATTTTATGAAAACCTAGTTTATGAAATTCACTGAGATTACACGTGTCTGATCTGATTACAGTCAGTAGCACAGTATCTTTTGGTCACATTTAAAGCTGTAAATGTATTTAACATTTTATATCAATAAACCTTTCAACAATTTCAGTTTAAAAGTTATCAGAGATCCTGTATATTTACAATTTTATTTTGCTCTGATTTATCTTACATATATTATTTTTCATTATTTTATAAATATTTATTTTTGCAGAGCATTTAGAGAAGCAAATGATGTATAACAACCCGCTGCCCTTCTGTTATATATTTTTTTCTACAGCGGGGTAGTATAATTTCAACTCTGTTTATGTAAAAATATAAGCTAGCTAGTATATAGTGTATGAAAGAGATGCTGCAGTGTACTGCTTTGTACTGGAATGAATGTTTTTAAAAGCCATGTATTTCTCTTTATGACTGTATTTAATACAGTTGTTCATAATTTGAAAAAAAAAAAAAAAAGACTTCTCAATTCCTTGGAATTGTTTATCTATTTCTAACTCCACAACCTTGTCTGGAGATCCCAGACATAGTATGCTGTTATAATTTCCTGATTTTTTTAATCAACAGCAAGTGTAACTGACAATATGGAAATTATCACTGTTTTCTAAAACTTTTAACGTATAGTGGATATTACAATCCAGAAGGCAGTAATGCAATAATTGAAAAATCCTGTCTGTCTGTTGCTTCTGTGGCATGAATGTTTTCATTAAGCCATAATGAAATTTTCTTTGCATTCTTGGAATTAGACTTTGAAAATCTATTAGTACTTTAATAGCAAGTGTTGCTTTCATCGCTTTGTCTTATCACTTTTCTCTTGACAACATATTACATTAATCTTTTTTTTTTCTGTGCATGCAAACTTATGCAGCTACAGAGAGAACATGGCTCCCCCCTGCCTGCAGCCCACTGTCCTGGAACTAATGGACCATGCTGTGCTGGTGTATTAGGCAGATTAGGGAGTTTACCAAATATGTATATTTGTTCTCTTATGATATTAATTAAAATCAACAATGTCAGCATTGTATGCTAATTACAATGTGCCTGGCACCCGAACTCAAAGTGCCTTGTACAAGTTCGCATTAAAATCATCTCTTCATGATGAAGATCTCTCTGAGTCTGGGCTACAAATAGCTCATTAAATTCTTGATATTTCAAGACCTGTGCCATGACAAAG
Organism: Pelobates cultripes; assembly: GCA_933207985.1. Taxonomy (NCBI): domain Eukaryota; kingdom Metazoa; phylum Chordata; class Amphibia; order Anura; family Pelobatidae; genus Pelobates; species Pelobates cultripes. The sequence goes on from OW240918.1 coordinate 87,097,563, forward strand.
TATTGTGTCTTTTCTTACGTATAAGAAGTTACCTAGGTATATATATATATATATATATATATATATATATATATATATAATTAAAGCTTCCATGTACGAGCCCCATGTTGGGCGCCAATTGTAACCGCAGCTAGTTCCCTTATTTACCACTATAATGTCTTAAAGCATAGAACTTAGCTGGGCTAATCATACAGATATCTTAGCCATAATTTTATATAGTTAGTAAGAGCTCCTCTATTTAAAATATATAAATAATTGAGAATACAATATAAAATAAGGATTGTCTTGGAAGCAAGAAAGTTTTGTTTTTTAGATATTTTATTAAATAAAAATATAAATATAGACATATAAAAATCCATTACAATAATTTAGAGCAGAGTTTAGATCATGGGTTGTCAACCTGGTCCCTACCGCCCACTAGTGGGCGTTTCAGGATTCCAGGTGGGCGGTAGGGATTTCAGCAGCTAAATCCTCTTTTTTGGGTGCGGACGCGAGTGGCTATGCGGGCGCAAGATTTCAGTGACCGGCAGGAGGGAAGCGCTCCTTCCTGCCAGGCCACCTTCTGGACCCCCAGCATGACGTGCGACAGTGGTAAGATCGGCCGCGGCAAGGGAGCTCAAACCTCTCTGTTGCCTCGCGCAATGTTTTCTGATGCCGCGGGAGCCGGGATATGACATCATATTCCAGCTCCCGGCATCAGTAGACAGCCCGCGAGGGAGCAGAGCAGAGAGGTTAGAGCTCCCTCACCCCCTCAGATTTGAACTCTGCCGCCCGCTGAAGTGAATCCCCACTGGACCCCAGGGACAGATCCACACCAGCTCTCCAGGTAGGGAGGCTGGGTGGACATTTAATAATAATTTGTGTGTATGTCTGTAAGTGTATGTGTGTGTCTGTAAGTTTATGTGTGTGTGTCTGTAAGTGTATGTGTATGTGTGTGTCTGTAAGTATATGTGTGTGTGTCTGTAAGTATATGTGTGTGTCTGTGTCTGTAAGTGTATGTGTGTCTGTCTGTAAGTGTATGTATGAGTGTGTGTATGTTTGTCTGTGTGAATCTGTTTCTCTGTGAGTGTGTGTCTGTAAGTGTATGTGTGAGTGTTTGTGAGTGTGTGTGTCTGTAGGTGTGTGTGTGTTTGTCTGTGAGCAGAGTACTTGTAGAATAGAAGAAAGAAGGAGCAGAGTATTTGTAAAAAGGAGAAAGAAGGCGCAGAGTACTTGTAGAATAGGAGAAAGAAGGAGTAGAGTACTTGTAAAAAAGGAGAAAGAATGAAAATAAAAAGGAAAAGGAGAGAATTGTTGTTGGCTAATGATAGTAAGTGGGCTGCCTAGCTCAGCCTTCCTACTGGGCATTGCTATAAGGAAGGTTAAAAAATAGAAAAAAGGAAGAAAAAAAAGGTGGGGAGGGGAATTGAGGAGGGGAGCTGATGCACAGATGAGAAATCATATTATGAGCAAACAGAGAAATCGTCTGAATATCACCGAAAGAGGAGACCTTCATTTTTTTCTTACAAAAATCGAACCAGATATCACATATTTAGTCTCGCAGCATCAAGCTCAAGGATCTCATTAATCACTAGTAAAGGTAATTTCAATTTACTTTATTGTTTTCTCATTAAACTTTGTAAAGTTAAAAACATTATAAACATGCATAAAGTAGAAATAAAAATATAAATGTACGTACATTTATTTTTTTTAAAACACCCTCCTTTCTAAAAAATATTCTGCACTTGCGTGAAAACTCGTGGGCGGTAAGGAAATTTCTAAATAAAGAAAGATGCATTAGTGGGCGGTAGGTAGAAAAAGGTTGACTACCACTGGTTTAGATTAAAGATTAAACTATAGGCTTGCAATATATTAATAGATTGACCTTCTCCTGTCCATTGTTCGCACCCGTATAGCCAACTCACGCCTGCAGGACTTCTCACTTCCCTTCCTATGGAATAGCCTGCCTACCGCCATCAGACTCTCCCCTAGTCTTGCACCTTAAACCCATCTCTTTAGGAACGCTTATGGCCTCCCATAGTAACCTCTACCTTACATACCTGTCTCGTGCTCTCTCCTAAAGGGCAGCACTCTACTCTCTTCTCCAGCTCTGCCTCACTCCCACCTTATTTGATTGCGAATTCCTGTCCTATTGTGTTTTACACCCCACCTCCTATAGAATGTAAACTAATTTGAGCAGGGTCCTCTTCAACCTATCGTTCCTGTAAGTTGTCTTGTAATTGTCCTATTTATCCCCCCTTTCATAATATTGTAAAGCGTTACGGAATCTGTTGGCGCTATATAAATGGCAATAATAATAATAATAATAAACATACCCTCCTGAACATGTCATCTTGTCAGCATCTCTGTCATTATAAGATGGAGCATCTTTCTCCAAATCTTTCCTCTCTGTGTTAACATGTAAAAAGTACACATATTTATACCTTAGGTGTCTTCATTTTACGGTTACCGTAGTTCATATATGAAAAAGTAAAGCTTCTTTTACTTTATTCATTTTAGGATCTCCCTTAACTTGGCAAAAATACAAGGCCATATGATGGAGGGGCGAAGTCATTCTGGCATGGGCGGGGCTAAGCGAACAGGAGAGGGGGGTCTGGACTGGACTGGGCAGTGTGGGTGGGAGGAGTCAGATTTAGCCCTCAAGCAGGGAGGGAAAACCAGGGGAATACAGTGATAAAATCAGGGGGCGGAGCCTGCAGCACACAATCTAATGGGTCACTGAATCGGACATAACACCGGCCCTGCTGTCTGCCTCTGCAGACCGGAGGGGAGGTCAGAGATCTCCTTCACCGGTCTGCAGGCACATTGCTGGCAGCTGGCATGGGAGAGAGAGAGAGGAGACCGGGAGCTCAGTTGCAGCTCCTCCGGGTCTCCTCTAGCGAGGTTGGAGCATTGCTACGGTTACCATGGCAACGCTCCGATCTCAAGAGAGTGAACTCTGACCTCAGGAGCTGCAGGCTGGAGTTCACTGATGCTGGAGTTCACTCTCACCACTAGACCGCCAGGGATTCTCCACGAGGACCACCAGGGATTGAAAGTAATATCCCCCCACCCTGGAAAAAGGTTAGTAAAAATAAAAAAACAGATTTATTTGTTTTGATCTGCCCCCTGCTCCCACACATACAATTACTCCCTATACATTTACACACTGCCCCCCATACATACACACTTCCCCCATACACACACTGCACCCCTCTGTATACACACACTGCACCCCTCTGTACACACACTACACCCCCATACACACACACTGCACCCCCATATACTCACACACACTGAACATCATTCACACACTCTGTACCCCTCACATACACGTACAAATAGTGTGTACCACTTTAAATATAAAACTTACCTTTTAATAATAAAAAAGTAAAACCACAAGAGCACACATTAAGAACACTAATTAGTATAACTTTTCCTAGCTCGTCTCCGTTAGTACGGAGATAGTGTAATTGCAGGGATTATTTCAATCCGATAAGTGAACCCGCTGCAGGTGAAGCGGTACAATAATTTACTTGGCGGCACAATATTACAGTCTCAAGTACAAAGTAGTATATAACACCCTGTTCTCAGAGTATTATTTTGTAAAAAAAAAAAAAAGTAAACTGTGTACCTGTTGGTGTCTCAGACCATATATTGTTGTGTGGGAGGGAGAACCAGAATGGGTTATTAATGTCGCTATGCAGGAATACATATCACAGAGATAGTGTGGGTTTCAGACAACAATAGTGGAGAAATTCTTGAGTAATTTTCTAAGTCCCTAAGTGCTTTTGTCTTAGGGCACCCTGTAACTAAAGCCTGCAAATCCCTAAACATCTGCCATCTCATTCTATCTTCCTATGATGCCTAATATAAGCATATTTTGTTTCGCGAACAACACGCGTTCACGAACCAAATTACCCTAATAAGGTAAACCCGCGAACGCAGCACCAAAAACAGCTGAACGGTCTGGAAAGAATCTGCAAACAAACAGTGTTAATGACCCGAACAGAGCCAAAAAATCAATACTGCCGAACGTGGGTCCCGAAACAGAACTAATTAGGCCGAAAAGTGGCATGAAATACCACAAAAAGGGCGCCGAAATGGACCCGGGACCCGGTAAGGAACAAGGGGGAGATACCCAGACAGGAAAAAAAAACTGAGAAAGGAGGGGGAAAACACAGATTCTGCAGAAGGGGGCAATACAATCACCACAACAAGGTGAAAAAAGCCAGTGGGATCACCCCAAGTAACAACCTTTAGCTGGCCTGGGACCCTGAGCTCATGATAAAACACAAACAGCTAACAGGTACAAAATTTAAGTAATATAACTAAAGCAGTACTACTAGAATCTCTAAAGACAAAAAAAGTTGGTACTTAACGGACTGTGGAGCAGCAAAGAAAGAGGAAGACTTACCTTGTGTCCTATGTAAAGTCCGGTTTGTGAATAAATTTCCACACTATGGTTTGTATTGGCCCCGGATATATTTGTATAATGTTATCATATCCCCTCTGAGGCAACGTTTTTCTAAACTAAAGAGGTTTAAATTTGTTAACCTTTCTTCATAGCTGATATGTTCCATTCCTTTTATTAATTTTGTAACCTGCCTCTGCACTTTTTCTAGTGCCATAATATCCTTCTTTAGAACAGGTGCTCAGAATTGCACAGAATATTCAAGATGTGGTCTAACCAGTAATTTATAAAGAGGCAAAATGATATTCTCATCCCGAGAATGAATGCCCTTTTTCATGCATGACAATACCTTACTGGCCTTAGCCACTGCTTATTGACATTGCACATTGTTGCATAGTTTGTTGTCTATAACAATTCCCAAGGCCTTTTCGTGTGTTGTTATTTAAAATTCACTTCCATTAAGGGTATATGTTGCTTGTGCATTCTTTACGCTGAACTGCATAACTTTGCATTTTTTTTTTACATTAAATTTCATCTGCCATTTGAGTGCCCAGTCTATCTAAATCCCTCTACAGAAAAGTAATATCTTGCTTACATTGTATTACTTTACAGTGTTTTGTGTAATCTGCAAACACTGAAGCATGACTCAATGCTTCTTTCAAGATCATTTATAAACATGTTAAATAAAAGGGGTCCCAGATCAGAACCCTGAGGGACACCACTTGCCACCTCTGTCCAGCTTGAAAATTTACCATTAATGACAACTCTTTGTACTCTATTTTTTAAATCAATGTTCTACACAAGAACAATGTGGTGGCCACCCCAAGAGGATGAGGGGTTTCACCACCTAAGCTGTTCTTTTCCCCCTGTTCAGAGTGATGCTTTCTGATTTCCCAGGATAGTATAGCTGTATATTTCTTACAAGGGCTGGTAATTATAGCTGGTATAGCTGGTCCCTACAATCATGAGATTAGACTCTATGTTGAGGTTAAGCAGGAACTGATTTTAATGGGGCCACACTTGGCCTTTTATGATAATCCACATGCAAGGGGTACTCCCACCTGGACCTGATGGCAGGACCGTCTATAATATGATTAGGACCCTGGGCAATGCATTTTCTTGGGCCCCATGGGCCCTGTCCCTGCCACTGCCTCACCCCCCAATTACGCCCCACCCGCAATCACACTGACAGACGTACTGGCACATACACACACAGACAGACATTAAAACATTCACAGATACATACTGACACACACAGTCACTACACACAAATATATACTGGCAGACATACTGACACACACACATACATACATACACAGACACATACATTAACAGATATACTGACACACACACAAACACATACACTGACAGATATACTAAAACACACAGACACATACACTGACAGACACATTGACACACACACACAGGCATACTGACATACACACTGACACACACAGGCATACTGACAAATACACAGACAGACGTAATGGCTGATACAGACAGACATTAAAACATTCACAGATATATACTGACACACACATACACTGACATACAAATATATCCTGGCAGACATACTGACACACACACACACACACACAGACATACATACATGCACACACATACACTGACAGACATACTGACTGACACACACATACACACACAGACATACTTACATACACACACACACACAGACATACTTACATACACACACAGACATACTGACACACACACACAGACATACTGACATACACACAGACAGACGTACTGGCACATACACACAGACAGACATTAAAACATTCACAGATACATACCGACACACACATACACTGACACACAAATATATCCTGGCAGACATACTGACACACACACACACACACACAGAGACATACCTACATACACACACACAGACATACTGACACACACACACTGACATACACACACAGACATACTCACTGACACACACACACAGACATACTGACACACACACACACTGACATACACACACAGACATACACACACAGACCTACTAACATACATTTTGCCACCCTCCAGGTTCTTACCTTTTCCTGGAGGGTGGTTTCCCTGGTCCAGTGGCAGGCTGAGGCAGATGGGAGTTCTCCTCTGGAACTCCCTGCCTTCCTCCTTCCGCGCGGCCATTATCTCCGGTGGGAGGCCTCCCAGCCGGCTGCAGAACCGGAAGAGGGGCCCGGTCGCGCTGTTTAAGCGCCACAGCGCCCGACCGGGCCCCTGCTGATAGTGCATGGGCCACCCGGGGAGCCTCCTCAGTGTGCGGGAGCCGCACCGCCCGGTCCATAGGGGCTGCGCAAATCGCGGGGCCCACAGAGCAACAGGAGCAACTGGGCCCGGGGCAGCTGCCCCGTTTGCCCCGCGTTAAAGATGGCCCTGCCTGCAGGACAAAGTTACAGACCAATGACAACAGTGTTCAAATGCTTGACACTCCCATATACAATCATACAATCCCTCCCCTCTGCCTGGGAGATAATTCAGTCAGATACTGTAACAACTTATTTATCTCCAGACTAGAAAAACACAATTTTACAAACACCCTGAAAGTACCCCCATAACTCATGGAAACCCCACAACAGTTATATCCCCTAATAGCCCCAATATAGATGACCAACATATCCAAAAATCACCCAGATCAGTTCGAGATTTTCATGGAAGTCCTTTTTCTGACCGTTCCAAAGATTCGAACTGAACCGAACATATTTGTGGCTGAAAGGCGTGTGGCTGATTTTACTTCCATGCACTCTACAACAAAACACAGCTGTAAGCGTTCGTGGAGTTAATATGGCCGCTGCCTCGTGTTCAGCCATATGAATGTTGGCCACCCAGCCAACCACTTAGAATGTTATTAGTTTGTGGTTTCTGCAACACTTAAAACCTACCCAGTTCACTAAGTCAAAACCTACGAACTGGGTAGGTTTTAAGTGTTCAGTTAGTATATATATACCGAATATTTCAAGGCAGTACACAATTAAAATAAACAGAACATTTTTAACAGGGTGCAATCCATGGAGAAGGCATCCGTCACAGTGCTCCCTCCTCTTGGAACACTCAGGCAGACCTGGTTTGACCTTATTGGGGTCTACTTGCGGATGTCCGGGCTTAGGTCAGTTAGTGAGCTCCATTTGCAGGGACAACCCATCAGCATTGCCATTCTGCTTCCCGGTTTGGTAGTGGATGGTGTAATTGTAGGTTTGCAGGGCCAAGCTCCACCGTAGTAATCGGCCATTGTACCCTGCGACCCGGTTAAGCCAGACCAAAGGGTTGTGGTCAGTGATCAAGGTGAACTCTTGTCCATATAAATAGGGAGTCAGTTTTATGCCCAAACCAAGCCAAGCATTCTTTCTCCACTGCCGCGTTGCTCACCTCCCTAGGTAACAGTTTTCGGCTGAGATACGCGACAGGGTGCTCTCCTCCATCTTCTCCAGCTTGGCTTAAAACTTCCCCCAGTCCGAACATGGAAGCGTCTGTGTGGACAGTAAAACATTTGTTAGAGACTGGGGCAGCCAAGACAGGAACATTCACTAGCACTTGTTTAAGGGACTGTAAAGCAGCTTCACATGCGGGGGACCACAGGACCTGCCTAGGTAGACTCTTTTTCGTCAGGTCAGTCAGAGGTTTAGCTATAGTACTATAGTCAAGTACGAAGTGCCTGTAGTACCCGGCTATCCCTAAGAAGGCCAGTACCTGGGTCTTGGTGCGGGGTGTGGGCCAGTTAGTCTGGGGAAGCTTCTATCTTAGCAGGTTCTGGCCGCTGCTTCCCACACCCTACCCGGTGTCCCAAGACCTTTGCCATACCGAGATGGCACTTGTCTGGCTTAAGAGTCAGGCCTGCTGCCCGAATTTTGTCCAGCACTGCCCCTACATGAGCTAAGTGTACCTCCCAAGACTCACTGTAGATTGCAATGTCATCCAGGTACTCACAGACGAAATCCTGGAAGCCATCAAGGAGCCTATCCACCATACGCTGGAAGGTGGCCGGGGCATTCTTCATCCCGAATGGCATGACCCTAAATTGATACAAGCCAAATAGGGTGACAAAGGCCGACTTAGGGATAGCCTCCTTGGCCAAGGGAATTTGCCAATAGCCTTTGCATAAGTCGATGGTGGTCAGATAACGTCCCCTGGCTATACGTTCTAATAGTTCATCTACTCTGGGCATGGGATATGCATCGTGGTGGTTCGATCATTCATGGCATTCCTGTTTAGCTTGTTCTTCTGCATATATGACTGCCATCACCTGTATCATGATGTCAATGGGAGGAATGGGACCAAACAGGGTTAATCGTGACTGAATGGTCCGCATCCGTTCATCATTAGGTAGCATTGGTTCAGGTAAAATGTTGGCACTATCCATCTTAAACAATCCGTGTATTAATTCTCTCTTAGGACGATGGTTCGCCGTTCGCCCATGTTTTTCCAAATTATCCTTTAGTGTGGATCGCTTCAGTTGTTCATACTGACTCTCCATCCGCTAGGCTGTTACTGCATCCAAAATCAGCATCTTCTCTGGGGAACAAGAACCATGCCACTGCTGCCACTATTTTTGGCGGCCACCCCGAGAGGATGAGGGGTTTCGCCGCCTGAGCTGTTTTTTTCCCTGTTCAGAGTGATGATTTTCGATTTCCCAGGATATTATAACTGTATAATATCTGGTAATTATAGATGGTATAGCTGGTTCCTACAATCATGAGATGAGACTCTATGTTGAGGGTAAGCAAGAACTGATTTTAATGGGGCCACACTTGTCCTTTTATGACAATCCCCATGCAGGTGTTACTCCCACCTGGACCTGATGGAAGACTGCAAGACAAAGTTAGACCAATGACAACGGTGTTCAAATGCATGACACTCCCATATATATAAGTCAGATACTGCAACAACTCAATTATCTCCAGACAAGAAAAACACAATTTTACAGACATGCCGAAAGTTCCCCCTAAAACTCATGGAAACCCCACAACAGTTATATCCCCTGATAGCCCTAATCTGGGTGACCAACATATCCAAAAATATCCAAAAATCACACAGATCAGTTCAGGGTTTCAAGATTTTTATGGAAGTCCTTTTTCTGACCGAACGCACACGAGGTTCCTGCCCAAAATAGTTCCAGAGCTTCAGGCTGTGCGGTCGATCTTTTTTGGGAGTCTAAAACATGACAATATACCAAAGATATCAGTTCGTATGAAAGCTGGTCGTGTGCCCCTCATTCAGTAGTTTGGTTCTACCGAACGTTGTTCCAAAGACCCGAACTGAACTGAACATACTTGTGGCTGGAAGTCCCAGGGGTGTTTGCGCCGTCGTTGTGGCCTTGTCAGTCAGCTGGGGGGAGTCTCCCATGTCACTGCTACCACACTGTCTCTCGGTCACCTGGCCTCCTTCTATCTTCCCCATGCCGATCTCCGCTCACCGGTCGGGCCCCCGCAGTGCTGTGGGCACTCAGGAGCATGAGCTGTCCATTGGACCCCACCACAAAAGTCCTCTGGTCGTCCGCTCCCTGCTCCACGTGGGTCTCCTGAAGTGTGTACTCCTGTGTCTCGCCCGGTGCCGGCCACATGTTTGGAGCCGGTGTCCAAAGTCCATGACCACCGGTCCGTCGGGAGGGTGGCACAGTCCCGCTCCACCGGGCTCACGGCATCGGGGACTGGGCTCTCTGGGGACCTCCCAGACCCAGAGGGCCGGGTACCCACTTCTCCATCGGCCCGGTAATCAGCACGGGGGATCCGTATGGCGCTCGGCTCTGCCAGGGCCCGTGTGAGCCGCCCATGTCAGTCCCCTTTGGTGCCTCTCTGTCTGAGGTAAGTCTTCGGGCGGGCTCCATTCCGGTAGCCTTTGCCCGTTCATGCGGTCGGCTCAGACCCCACAGGCATCTTCCGCCCTGTAGCGCGCCACCGCCATTTGGCCGGGTCTGTCCCCCCCCGGGTCGCCCCTCGTAGCGGTGTAGTCTTCCATGCAGTCATCTTAGCTGGCATACCGCTGTCTACAGGCTGTCAGTCAGTTATCTGTGTGTCATCGGGAGCCGCCATCTTCCATGCTTGCTAGTTGGCCCGCTTCTGTAGTTGCGGTGTTCCCCGACCAAAACCTGCCCCTGTTTGGGATCTCCATGGAGATGAAAGTCTATTATGTGTCACTGTGCATGAATGCAGGAGTATTAATCTGTATGAATATTGAGATGTTGTGACGAAGTGCCCTTCGCCACTTGTGCCTGGAGAGGACTGCTTGCCCGCCTCTTGCCCTGTGACTACGGCCCCTGGGATGTATTGCCCTTTAAAGACATGATTTGGGCATAATGGATTTGTGTTGTGCTGCTGCTGGCCCTTTAGGAACCATCTGGGGACATACTGTGGAGTTACTGGGTGGCCACCATTTCCTGTATCAGAAGCACATGGTGAGAACAATGGATGGCGGCCATTTTAACTCACAGACACTGTTTGGACTTTTTCAACACGCAGCGCCATCTTCGCCAGTATTTGGTGTACTAGAGACATCGCGGTAGTGGTTTTGGACTATACAGCAGGGACACATTATACAGTGATTGTTTTTAATTTTGCCTGTATATGTTCTGCAGAATCTGCATTAAACTGTATTTTCCAAAGTACTGAACGATCTGGGTGAATTTTTGGATATAAAAGGGTTCACCCAGATCCTACCAGTTTTATGGGGTTATCATGCTTTTGGGGTCCCTGTATTTTATGAAACTGTAGATATTTGGCCAGCAGATAATTGAGCTTGTGTATTGTAGAAACTCCTCATTCAGCCTCTGGCCTAGAGGAGGAGTTTTGTGTTGCATAAATTGTGAGTTCTGTGTGCCAAATCAGTCTTGTTCCAGCATTAAGCTCACCATGTTTGGGGGATTGGAGAAATACACTTTGGGGATTGCTATAATCACTATACTCCCCAGGGTATGATCACTAAGTTCTGCTAAGAGCTTGTTCCTGTTCCTGCTCTCTGGGGAAAGAGAGGTTCACACAGTGGAAGCTGGATCCTGGCCTTGGGTCCAGGGTGGGTGGAGACAGCAGAGACCCCGGCGCAGTTGCATCGCTGGAAGTGGGGTCTGCAGTGCTGATAGTGTCGGTTGGAGTGCTTGGAGTCCTCAGCGAGCACTAGGAGCATCGATTGGCGGAGGTACTCAGTCGGAGTTACAGATGTATATCAGTGTGCATGAATGCAGGGGTATGTTTGTGTTACGTGTCTGTGTGCATGAATGCAGGGGTATATTTGCGTTATGTGTTTGTGTGCATGAATGCAGGGGTATATTTGTGTGACGTGTCTGTGTGCGTGAATGCAGTATTATTTTTTTGTGTTGTGCCTTTATGCATGAATGCAGGAGTATATTTCTGTAGCGTGTCTGTGTTCATTAATGCAACATAACAGGATGCTGCCTGACTTAAGAATCTGCAACTGTGATGCAAAAGTGGTACTGTCAGAAATAAATGTTTTACTACTGTATTAAGTAAAGCATTTTCAGTTATAAAAAAAAAATAATATAAGTGCTCCTCCAATAGGGATGTGCATGGGCAAAACATTTGGTTCAGTTCAATTCGGGACTTTGGCAATTCCGAACATCTGCCCTTCGGCACTTTGGTTTGGTTCGGCAATATGGCACTTCGGGAATTTGGGACTTCGGGAATTCCCTAACCCTACCCGTAACCCTAACCGTACACATAACACTAACCCTACCCGTAACCCTACCCAAAACCCTAACCCTACCCCCAACCCTACTAGGGTTAGGGGTATATTCCTGTCATCATTCCCTTAATTAAAGTGTCCAAACTAGAAAATGAGAAATTGATAGCCAAAGAATGCAAAACCAACCCCAAAACCTTTTTCAACTACATCAAGTCTAAAAAAACAAAAAATGAAAGTGTAGGTACACTTGAAACAGAGTTGGTTTTATTAGCTAATGAAGACCAGGAAACATAGGTCATGTCAAACTAACCTAATTGCATTCTACGAAGAAGTAAGTAGAAGTATAGATCAGGGTGTTGCAGTGGATGTGATCTTCTTGGATTTTGCCAAGGCATTTTATACGGTTCCTCACAATAGGTTAGTCTTCAAACTAAAAGAAATTGGTCTAGATGAATATTCTTGTTCTTGGGTAGAACATTGACTTAAGGATAGAGTACAATGAGTTGTAATTAATGGTAAACTTTCAGGCTGGACAAAAGTGGTAAGTGGTGTCCCTCAGGGTTCTGTTTTGGGACCGCTTCTATTTAACATATTTATAAATGATCTTGAAATAGGCATTGAAAGCCATGTATCAGTGTTTGCAGATGACACAAAACTTTGTAAAGTAATAAAATGTGAGCAGGATATTGCTTTGCTGCAGAGAGATTTGGATAGATTGGGTGACTGGGCACTAAATGGCAGATGAAATTTAACATAGAGAAATGCAGTTATGCACTTCGGGGTTAAGAATGCACAAGCAACTTACACACTAAATGGTAGTGAATTAGGGATAACCACACACGAGAAGGATTTGGGAATTGTTATAGACAACAAATTAGGCAGCAATATGCAATGTCAATCTGCAGTTGCTAAGGCCAGTAAGAATTTGTCATGTATAAATAGGGGCATAAATTCTCAGGATGAAAATATAATTTTGCCTCTTTATAAATCGCTGGTAAGACCACACCTTGAATATGCTGTGCAATTTTGGGCGCCAGTTCTAAAGAAGGATATCATGGCACTGGATGGGGTCCAGAGACGAGCTACAAAATTGATAAAAGGAATGGAGCATTTTAGTTATGAAGAAAGGTTAAAAAAATTAAATCTGTTTAGTTTGGAAATCTATTCATAAACAGGGTTATACATAGGACACGAGGTCACACATTTAGGCTGGAAGAAAGGAGATTTCATCTAAGACAAAGAAACAATAAGGCAAAGAAACAGTAAGAACAATAAGGATATGGAATTCTCTGCCTGAAGATGTGGTTTTGTCAGAGTCCATACAGATGTTTAAACTGAAATTGGATAAATACTTACAAAAACATAACATACAGGGATATAATTTCTAATTAGTGGG
>OW240918.1:87111107-87158228 GCA_933207985.1 Pelobates cultripes
CACTGACAGACATACTGACTGACACACACATACACATACTTACATACACACACAGACATACTGACACACAAAGACATGCTGACACACACACACACAGACATACTGACATACACACAGACAGACTGGCACATACACACAGACAGACATTAAAACATTCACAGATACATACTGACACACACATACACTGACACACAAATATATCCTGACAGACATACTGACACACACGTACACACACACACACACAGACATACCTACATACATACACACAGACATACCTACACACACACACTGACATACACACACACAGACATACTCACTGACACACACACACAGACACATACTGACACACACACACACTGACATACACACACAGACATACACACACAGACCTACTAACATACATTTTGCCACCCTCCAGGTTCTTACCTTTTCCTGGAGGGTGGTTTCCCTGGTCCAGTGGCAGGCTGAGGCAGATGGGAGTTCTCCTCTGGAACTCCCTGCCTTCCTCCTTCCGCGCGGCCATTATCTCCGGTGGGAGGCCTCCCAGCCGGCTGCAGAACCGGAAGAGGGGCCCGGTCGCGCTGTTTAAGCGCCACAGCGCCCGACCGGGCCCCTGCTGATAGTGCATGGGCCACCCGGGGAGCCTCCTCAGTGTGCGGGAGCCGCACCGCCCGGTCCATAGGGGCTGCGCAAATCGCGGGGCCCACAGAGCAACAGGAGCAACTGGGCCCGGGGCAGCTGCCCCGTTTGCCCCGCGTTAAAGATGGCCCTGCCTGCAGGACAAAGTTACAGACCAATGACAACAGTGTTCAAATGCTTGACACTCCCATATACAATCATACAATCCCTCCCCTCTGCCTGGGAGATAATTCAGTCAGATACTGTAACAACTTATTTATCTCCAGACTAGAAAAACACAATTTTACAAACACCCTGAAAGTACCCCCATAACTCATGGAAACCCCACAACAGTTATATCCCCTAATAGCCCCAATATAGATGACCAACATATCCAAAAATCACCCAGATCAGTTCGAGATTTTCATGGAAGTCCTTTTTCTGACCGTTCCAAAGATTCGAACTGAACCGAACATATTTGTGGCTGAAAGGCGTGTGGCTGATTTTACTTCCATGCACTCTACAACAAAACACAGCTGTAAGCGTTCGTGGAGTTAATATGGCCGCTGCCTCGTGTTCAGCCATATGAATGTTGGCCACCCAGCCAACCACTTAGAATGTTATTAGTTTGTGGTTTCTGCAACACTTAAAACCTACCCAGTTCACTAAGTCAAAACCTACGAACTGGGTAGGTTTTAAGTGTTCAGTTAGTATATATATACCGAATATTTCAAGGCAGTACACAATTAAAATAAACAGAACATTTTTAACAGGGTGCAATCCATGGAGAAGGCATCCGTCACAGTGCTCCCTCCTCTTGGAACACTCAGGCAGACCTGGTTTGACCTTATTGGGGTCTACTTGCGGATGTCCGGGCTTAGGTCAGTTAGTGAGCTCCATTTGCAGGGACAACCCATCAGCATTGCCATTCTGCTTCCCGGTTTGGTAGTGGATGGTGTAATTGTAGGTTTGCAGGGCCAAGCTCCACCGTAGTAATCGGCCATTGTACCCTGCGACCCGGTTAAGCCAGACCAAAGGGTTGTGGTCAGTGATCAAGGTGAACTCTTGTCCATATAAATAGGGAGTCAGTTTTATGCCCAAACCAAGCCAAGCATTCTTTCTCCACTGCCGCGTTGCTCACCTCCCTAGGTAACAGTTTTCGGCTGAGATACGCGACAGGGTGCTCTCCTCCATCTTCTCCAGCTTGGCTTAAAACTTCCCCCAGTCCGAACATGGAAGCGTCTGTGTGGACAGTAAAACATTTGTTAGAGACTGGGGCAGCCAAGACAGGAACATTCACTAGCACTTGTTTAAGGGACTGTAAAGCAGCTTCACATGCGGGGGACCACAGGACCTGCCTAGGTAGACTCTTTTTCGTCAGGTCAGTCAGAGGTTTAGCTATAGTACTATAGTCAAGTACGAAGTGCCTGTAGTACCCGGCTATCCCTAAGAAGGCCAGTACCTGGGTCTTGGTGCGGGGTGTGGGCCAGTTAGTCTGGGGAAGCTTCTATCTTAGCAGGTTCTGGCCGCTGCTTCCCACACCCTACCCGGTGTCCCAAGACCTTTGCCATACCGAGATGGCACTTGTCTGGCTTAAGAGTCAGGCCTGCTGCCCGAATTTTGTCCAGCACTGCCCCTACATGAGCTAAGTGTACCTCCCAAGACTCACTGTAGATTGCAATGTCATCCAGGTACTCACAGACGAAATCCTGGAAGCCATCAAGGAGCCTATCCACCATACGCTGGAAGGTGGCCGGGGCATTCTTCATCCCGAATGGCATGACCCTAAATTGATACAAGCCAAATAGGGTGACAAAGGCCGACTTAGGGATAGCCTCCTTGGCCAAGGGAATTTGCCAATAGCCTTTGCATAAGTCGATGGTGGTCAGATAACGTCCCCTGGCTATACGTTCTAATAGTTCATCTACTCTGGGCATGGGATATGCATCGTGGTGGTTCGATCATTCATGGCATTCCTGTTTAGCTTGTTCTTCTGCATATATGACTGCCATCACCTGTATCATGATGTCAATGGGAGGAATGGGACCAAACAGGGTTAATCGTGACTGAATGGTCCGCATCCGTTCATCATTAGGTAGCATTGGTTCAGGTAAAATGTTGGCACTATCCATCTTAAACAATCCGTGTATTAATTCTCTCTTAGGACGATGGTTCGCCGTTCGCCCATGTTTTTCCAAATTATCCTTTAGTGTGGATCGCTTCAGTTGTTCATACTGACTCTCCATCCGCTAGGCTGTTACTGCATCCAAAATCAGCATCTTCTCTGGGGAACAAGAACCATGCCACTGCTGCCACTATTTTTGGCGGCCACCCCGAGAGGATGAGGGGTTTCGCCGCCTGAGCTGTTTTTTTCCCTGTTCAGAGTGATGATTTTCGATTTCCCAGGATATTATAACTGTATAATATCTGGTAATTATAGATGGTATAGCTGGTTCCTACAATCATGAGATGAGACTCTATGTTGAGGGTAAGCAAGAACTGATTTTAATGGGGCCACACTTGTCCTTTTATGACAATCCCCATGCAGGTGTTACTCCCACCTGGACCTGATGGAAGACTGCAAGACAAAGTTAGACCAATGACAACGGTGTTCAAATGCATGACACTCCCATATATATAAGTCAGATACTGCAACAACTCAATTATCTCCAGACAAGAAAAACACAATTTTACAGACATGCCGAAAGTTCCCCCTAAAACTCATGGAAACCCCACAACAGTTATATCCCCTGATAGCCCTAATCTGGGTGACCAACATATCCAAAAATATCCAAAAATCACACAGATCAGTTCAGGGTTTCAAGATTTTTATGGAAGTCCTTTTTCTGACCGAACGCACACGAGGTTCCTGCCCAAAATAGTTCCAGAGCTTCAGGCTGTGCGGTCGATCTTTTTTGGGAGTCTAAAACATGACAATATACCAAAGATATCAGTTCGTATGAAAGCTGGTCGTGTGCCCCTCATTCAGTAGTTTGGTTCTACCGAACGTTGTTCCAAAGACCCGAACTGAACTGAACATACTTGTGGCTGGAAGTCCCAGGGGTGTTTGCGCCGTCGTTGTGGCCTTGTCAGTCAGCTGGGGGGAGTCTCCCATGTCACTGCTACCACACTGTCTCTCGGTCACCTGGCCTCCTTCTATCTTCCCCATGCCGATCTCCGCTCACCGGTCGGGCCCCCGCAGTGCTGTGGGCACTCAGGAGCATGAGCTGTCCATTGGACCCCACCACAAAAGTCCTCTGGTCGTCCGCTCCCTGCTCCACGTGGGTCTCCTGAAGTGTGTACTCCTGTGTCTCGCCCGGTGCCGGCCACATGTTTGGAGCCGGTGTCCAAAGTCCATGACCACCGGTCCGTCGGGAGGGTGGCACAGTCCCGCTCCACCGGGCTCACGGCATCGGGGACTGGGCTCTCTGGGGACCTCCCAGACCCAGAGGGCCGGGTACCCACTTCTCCATCGGCCCGGTAATCAGCACGGGGGATCCGTATGGCGCTCGGCTCTGCCAGGGCCCGTGTGAGCCGCCCATGTCAGTCCCCTTTGGTGCCTCTCTGTCTGAGGTAAGTCTTCGGGCGGGCTCCATTCCGGTAGCCTTTGCCCGTTCATGCGGTCGGCTCAGACCCCACAGGCATCTTCCGCCCTGTAGCGCGCCACCGCCATTTGGCCGGGTCTGTCCCCCCCCGGGTCGCCCCTCGTAGCGGTGTAGTCTTCCATGCAGTCATCTTAGCTGGCATACCGCTGTCTACAGGCTGTCAGTCAGTTATCTGTGTGTCATCGGGAGCCGCCATCTTCCATGCTTGCTAGTTGGCCCGCTTCTGTAGTTGCGGTGTTCCCCGACCAAAACCTGCCCCTGTTTGGGATCTCCATGGAGATGAAAGTCTATTATGTGTCACTGTGCATGAATGCAGGAGTATTAATCTGTATGAATATTGAGATGTTGTGACGAAGTGCCCTTCGCCACTTGTGCCTGGAGAGGACTGCTTGCCCGCCTCTTGCCCTGTGACTACGGCCCCTGGGATGTATTGCCCTTTAAAGACATGATTTGGGCATAATGGATTTGTGTTGTGCTGCTGCTGGCCCTTTAGGAACCATCTGGGGACATACTGTGGAGTTACTGGGTGGCCACCATTTCCTGTATCAGAAGCACATGGTGAGAACAATGGATGGCGGCCATTTTAACTCACAGACACTGTTTGGACTTTTCAACACGGTGCCATCTCGCCAGTATTTGGTGCACAGAGACATCGTGTAGTGGTTTTGGACTATACAGCAGGGGACACATTATACAGTGATTGTTTTTAATTTTGCCTGTATATGTTCTGCAGAATCTGCATTAAACTGTATTTTCCAAAGTACTGAACGGATCTGGGTGAATTTTGGATATGTGGTTCACCCAGATCCGCCCGGTTTTATGGGGTTATTTCATGTTTTGGGGTCCCTGTGATGTGTTTTATGAAACTGTATTATTTCTGGCCAGCAGATAATTGAGCTTTGTGTATTGTAGAAACTCAATTATCTAGCCTGGCCCAGAGGAGGAGTTTTGTGTTGCATAAATTGTGAGTTCTGTGTGCCAGTAAATCAGTCTTGTTCCAGCATTAAGCCTTGGCTCATGTTTGGGGGATTGGAGAAATACACTCTGGGGATTGCTATAATCACTATACTCCCCAGGGTATGATCACTAAGTTCTGCTAAGAGCTTGTTCCTGTTCCTGTTCTTGCTCTCTGGGGAAAGAGAGGTTCACCCACTGGAAGCCGGATCCTGGCCTTGGGTCCAGGGTGGGTGGAGACAGCAGAGACCCCGGCGCAGTTGCATCGCTGGAAGTGGGGTCTGCAGTGCTGATAGTGTCGGTTGGAGTGCTTGGAGTCCTCAGCGAGCACTAGGAGCATCGATTGGCGGAGGTACTCAGTCGGAGTTACAGATGTATATCAGTGTGCATGAATGCAGGGGTATGTTTGTGTTACGTGTCTGTGTGCATGAATGCAGGGGTATATTTGCGTTATGTGTTTGTGTGCATGAATGCAGGGGTATATTTGTGTGACGTGTCTGTGTGCGTGAATGCAGTATTATTTTTTTGTGTTGTGCCTTTATGCATGAATGCAGGAGTATATTTCTGTAGCGTGTCTGTGTTCATTAATGCAACATAACAGGATGCTGCCTGACTTAAGAATCTGCAACTGTGATGCAAAAGTGGTACTGTCAGAAATAAATGTTTTACTACTGTATTAAGTAAAGCATTTTCAGTTATAAAAAAAAAATAATATAAGTGCTCCTCCAATAGGGATGTGCATGGGCAAAACATTTGGTTCAGTTCAATTCGGGACTTTGGCAATTCCGAACATCTGCCCTTCGGCACTTTGGTTTGGTTCGGCAATATGGCACTTCGGGAATTTGGGACTTCGGGAATTCCCTAACCCTACCCGTAACCCTAACCGTACACATAACACTAACCCTACCCGTAACCCTACCCAAAACCCTAACCCTACCCCCAACCCTACTAGGGTTAGGGGTATATTCCTGTCATCATTCCCTTAATTAAAGTGTCCAAACTAGAAAATGAGAAATTGATAGCCAAAGAATGCAAAACCAACCCCAAAACCTTTTTCAACTACATCAAGTCTAAAAAAACAAAAAATGAAAGTGTAGGTACACTTGAAACAGAGTTGGTTTTATTAGCTAATGAAGACCAGGAAACATAGGTCATGTCAAACTAACCTAATTGCATTCTACGAAGAAGTAAGTAGAAGTATAGATCAGGGTGTTGCAGTGGATGTGATCTTCTTGGATTTTGCCAAGGCATTTTATACGGTTCCTCACAATAGGTTAGTCTTCAAACTAAAAGAAATTGGTCTAGATGAATATTCTTGTTCTTGGGTAGAACATTGACTTAAGGATAGAGTACAATGAGTTGTAATTAATGGTAAACTTTCAGGCTGGACAAAAGTGGTAAGTGGTGTCCCTCAGGGTTCTGTTTTGGGACCACTTCTATTTAACATATTTATAAATGATCTTGAAATAGGCATTGAAAGCCATGTATCAGTGTTTGCAGATGACACAAAACTTTGTAAAGTGATAAAATGTGAGCAGGGTATTGCTTTGCTGCAGAGACATTTGGATAGATTGGGGGACTGGGCACTAAAATGGCAGATGAAATTTAACATAGAGAAATGCAAAGTTATGCACTTCGGTGTTAAGAATGCACAAGCAACTTACACACTAAATGGTAGTGAATTAGGGATAACCACACACGAGAAGGATTTGGGAATTGTTATAGACAACAAATTAGGCAGCAATATGCAATGTCAATCTGCAGTTGCTAAGGCCAGTAAGATTTTGTCATGTATAAATAGGGGCATAAATTCTCAGGACGAAAATATAATTTTGCCTCTTTATAAATCACTGGGAAGACCGCACCTTGAATATGCTGTGCAATTTTGGGCTGCTGTTCTAAAGAAGGATATCATGGCACTGGAGAGGGTCCAGAGACAAGCTACAAAATTGATAAAAGGAATGAAGCATTTTAGTTATGAAGAAAGGTTAAAAAAATGAAATCTGTTTAGTTTGGAAAAACGGAGCCTGAGAGGGGATATGATAACTTTATACAAATATATTCGGGGCCAGTACAAGCCTTTATCTGGAAATCTATTCATAAACAGGGCTATACATAGGACACGAGGTCACACATTTAGGCTGGAAGAAAGGAGATTTCATCTAAGGCAAAGAAAAGGTTTTTTTACAGTTAGAACAATAAGGCTATGGAATTCTCTGCCTGAAGAGGTGGTTTTGTCAGAGTCCATACAGATGTTTAAACTGAAATTGGATAAATACTTACAAAAACATAACAGACAGGGATATAATTTCTAATTAGTGGGGTAATAGCTGCTTGATCCAAGGAGACATCTGACTGCTATTTTGCGGTCAAGAAGAAATTTTTTCCTAGTTTGTGGCAAAATTGGAAGCGCTTCAGACCAGGTTTTTTGCCTTCTTTTGGATCAACAGCAACAACATTTGTGAAGAAGGGTGAACTTGATGGACACAAGTCTCTTTTCAGCTATGTAACTATGTAAGATATGATAATTTTACCTCCATCTCCTGTTTTGCCACTTTTCAGAAATCCGAAGCACTTCGGCACTTCCGAAATTTGGCACTTTGACAATCCGGTTCGGTTCATCACTTCCGAAATTCAGCAATTTGGACATTCGGAAGCATCCGAATTGCCGAAATTTGTACGAATTTTGTCTCCAATATTGAGATTCTGGATACCAGGGGTACCAGAGTGCAGTAACATGTTTACTGGCTCCACAGTTCCCTTGCAGTAGATGAGTTCAGTCTCCCCAGCTAAGGTCAGATGGCAGGACTAGTATGATGGTGGCAGGCTCTCCTCTGTGACTGACTGCTGCACATGACACTTACTGCTAGAATGTAATAAGTTGTGACTCCTCCTCCAGCTTTCCTCCTTTACATTTCAGTCCATCACTCAGAGCACAATTCTAGAATGCCATTGAATGAGCATTCAGGAGAGCAGGCTGTTCTGTCCAGTCTACCCAAACTGCAGTACTATCCTCTATACAGTAAAACAAACTGTAAGTAGTTTTCTAGTAATTTGGGTAATTTTTATTTTCCAAATTTAATAAAACTAATTTCTCTTGTTACTCCTTGTGATGTCACGCATATATAATAAATTATGCAAATTAGTGTGGCCAGTATTTTTTTCTAGTTAAGGTGCAACCCTATGTGGAGGACAAGATGGCGGAGTTCGCAGAGGCGCACAGTGATCTCGCAGGCAAGGTGGAAAGTCTTATCTCCAGACTAGAGACTCTCAACACTTGAAGGATATGTATATATGGAGCATAGGGCTCGTCGGAACAACCTGCGTATTAAAGGCATAGCTGAGAGTGTCGGCCTGGAAGATCTAATCCCCATGTTACAGGCCTTTGACCTGTTCCTCTTTGATAGTATACATCGCACGGCGCTGCCCAAATTCTTACCTCCAGATACACTGCGTGATGTGTTGCTGCGCATGCATTATTTTCATGCTAAAGAGGCAATACTTAAAGCTAACAGGACGGGCAAGGACTTTCCTGAAGAGTACAGGGGTACATATTTGCTGATGTCTCAACTTACACACTGAAGTGACGGAGAGATTTACAGATCGTTGCCTCGCTGCATCGTTTAGCCTACAGATGGGGATACCCTACCAATCTCCTGGTCACGAGAGGGGAGAAAACCACGGTGTTCCTGACCCCCGAAGATGGAGAACAGATCCTGTGCTCCTGGGACATTACACCACTGGAACAAACAAGCTCTGCACAAAACACTGCTAGAAACGCCCCGGAATGGAAGAAAACAAAGAAAAGATAGAGGGACTCGGGAGTATTAGGAAGCTGGGTGTGAGCGGTCAGACAGTGATTGATCTACCTCTCCAGGACTTGACTTACTACTTGGTTTTGGTAATGTAGATACCTATACCATTGTGAAATGTTGCATTAAGATAGCATAGTAGCATTCACTCATCTTGAAACCTGTATACACACAGCCATTGATCCATGACTGGCAATAATTGGAGCCCATGGGTATTAGTGCCTAACATACTAAACATGCATACAAAAATAAATATGGCTCAGAACCAAGTGCTATCCGCATGCACAAGTGTTTTTATTTTATGTTAATCCAGTTGGCCTGAGTTGTGCGTCTGTATAGGGTGCTATAGCAATGCTATTTAAAAAGTTCCCCATGTCCCTTTATTGCTATGATCTTAGAGTGGGGATGGGCATCAGACATTAGTGACCGTTCTAAGGTAATCAAACATGTATTGTATAAAATGTCTGTGCCTCCACCTTTACTGCTTAACGGTAAATAGACACGGGAGGGAATGTTAGAAGACCCCCAATATAGCTGAAGCATTCCGACTCATAGATTGAGAAGCCGTAGAGGGACGCGAAGCTATAGGCTTTTTTTTTTTTTTTGCTCTGTTGAGTGACACGTGCGTAAGCCCTTTCCCTCTGTTTCAGGAAAGGGCTCACACATGTCACTCAACAGAGCAATACATTTTAAAAAAAGCCTATAGCTTCACGTCCCTCTACGGCTTCTCAATCTATGAGTCCAGTGGGTGGCCCTGTCTTGACAGATAGACAGAATTTATTTCCTGTAAGCAGGAGCAATAAGCTACACTCTCGTATTCCACCTCCGGGTGCGCTTGTGCATTTCTCGAGGGTCATTCCACTCAGCTTGTTAATGCTGGGGAGACTGGAATGCCCTCACAATTCTGATTCCTTTAACATTACACCTAAAGCCGATACCTAGACAATCGCCATGAAGATACGTACTTTCAATGTGAGAGGACTTAATGTACCAGCAAAGCGGCACCTTCTCAGTACATATGGTGTATTATTGGGCGCTGAGGTGCTCTGTTTATAAGAGACCTATTTCTGCCACAATGACCACCCCACACTTCTGAAAACAGAGTTTCCACACCAGTTCCACTCTACCTCTCCTACCAAATCCAAAGGGGCATCTATACTGCTCAGCAGACACGTCACGTTTACGCTACACTCCAAAGACATTGACACTTATGGCAGATATGTCATAGTGATTGGAACAATAAATGATATGCTCTACACGATAGCGAATATATACGCACCAAACACCAGTCTAAGGAATTTTATGCACAACATACTCCAAAAACTGACTGCCATACATAAGGGCATCACTATAGTTTGTAGAGACTTTAATCACATCTAAGACCCCCAGGCAGATACAACACTCTCCCAAACAAGTCATAGACATCGCCGTTTAAAATGACAATGCAAGGCCATCCAGAAACTGCTTTACAGCAGTAGGACATATGGAGAGTCACGCATCCCAATGAGAAAGCATATACACATTTCTCCCCAGTCCACATTTCCTATTTGGGGATAGATGGGTTCCTTTTGTCATGGTCTAATCTAAATAAGTTTGCTACACGAGAAAGGTGGTCAACTTTTTGTATAAACTCCAAACACAGCCTCCCTCAACGCAAAAAAAAGTCTTTGACCGGTTACACTGGGGCAGTTCTGAGTGGGTTTGGTATCCCGGAGGGGTTTGTGTTGGTAATAAAGGCCTTGTTCACCAACAGTCCAGGTGCTCAACTCAGGCTTTTTGTCTGAGCCTTTTGAGCTTACTAATTGTACAAGGCAAGGATGGCCCCTCTCCCCTCTGCTGTATGTCCTGACTCTGGAGCCCTTGGCAGTTAAATCAGGAAAAACACATCAATCCATGGTGTAACTGTGGGAGGGAAAGAATACAAAGCCAACCTGTTTCCAGATGATGTCCAGTTAATGCCCACACAACCTTAAATCTCCCTGCCAAACCTACTAGAGGAAATCCGAAAGTATGGCGATCAGGTCAATTATAAATTGAATGTCACAAAAACCCAAGCTATTGTGGTAGGCCAGCCAAATTATAGAACAAATGAAAGTAGCCTTCCCTCAAGATTGGAGATTGGATTATATTACATTCTTGGGATTGCGGCTAACTAAAAATGCTAAAGAAAAGGAAAAGGTCTCACGGGAATACCCAACTGATAAGGGCCTAACCCTAGTTTAAATATAGGATTTATTCTGAAAGATCGGAACAAGAAAATGTCGGGTATCCCTTTTCATGAAATAGAGCAAACAATAAAGTGAAAAAATAAAAAAATCCAAATGTGACAACCAAAGGCAATCTTGGTGAACTAAAATGATAGAAGACAGTACCCTCCCAACACCTATGTAAGTATTTGGGAAAATTCTTTAATAATTGCTAGGGTTAATGGTTAGGGTATGTCTACTAAATATATAAATTGGGATAGCGATATGGTGCCAAAAATTACATGATTTTGCTATTGCATGACAAAAAGTCATGATTTTAATAAAGACACGGAGGCGAGTATTTGCATATCCCTTTCTTTACTGTCCACTCCATAGCAGCAAAGAACATTAACAGAATTGAAAGAAAAGGTAGTACATGTCTCACACACAGGCCACGCCCTTTATGTCCAGTATATTACCCTGGTCCGCCTTCCCATTTCCCTCTTTCTGAAGGTGCTACACGAAAAAAAACGTAAGAACATAACCTGTAGGTAACTGTCAACAAAACTTCGGGCTTTCTGTAACCCGCATAACTGTGAGTCCCATGGAAGCAAGTTCATAAATAGGTGATGATGAGCCTTTTCCACTGGATGAGAAGGGTCGTTTCATCCGGGCGTGGCAGCGTGTCTCCGGCTGACTCGTGCAGGTCCAGGTCAGGCTGTGAAAACATAAGCGACAGAAACCCAAAGGTTAAATCGGCTCTGTGTACCTACATCAAGGCCGGAAGAGGCCGAATATACAAAATCTCACCTGAGCGTCATGCTAGTGCAATTACATCTATACGACAAAGAACTACATACTTAAGTGCAAGAAAATGTCCCACTTACCACTTGTCCGTAGTCGTCCGTCTGCAGACGATGTGGGTGGGAAAATTTGCGGAATAAGATCCTCACATACTTACGCAAGTTGGGTGGGACAATACTCGCCTCCGTGTCTTTATTAAAATCATGACTTTTCGTCATGCAATAGCAAAATCATGTAATTTTATTACAAGACACGGAGGCTCGTATTTGCAAGTTTAAAGCTGGTCCACCACTGCCGTAAACAGGTGAGTAGTCGGGCGAAAGTAATATTCTCGGAATGTCGACTCTCTAGATCAATCAGCCATCCTCATAAGATCCTCCAGGCGTGCCCCAGATGTGATAACTGCGGATGCCGAGGCGCTCCTTACTGAATGAGCCCCGAAGATGGAGGTATCAATACCTGCTGAGCCGAGTAGCCACTTCAACCAACGGGATAGGGTAGTGCTTACCACCGGTTTAAAAGGTGGACGGAGTGAGAGGAAGAACTGGGAAGTAGTCGACACCCGGTTAGTACGAGTGCAATCTTCGTATTCTCTTAAACACGCCACCGGGCACAGTGCTGGTGTAGATGGGAAAGCCGGGTATGAAACCGATCTAATTGATGTTTTGGTTCGTCTATTGATGGTGAACGTTACCCCGTCAGGGGTGTATGATCTAGTATCAGGGTCCAAGGCCCGGACGTCCGATACTCTCTTGCAAGATATAAGGCAAAGGAGACAAAGTAATTTGGACGATAATTGGCGTAGGGAGAGATCCGGATTCGGAGGCCAGGCGAGGAGGAAGGACAAAACAGTGGAAACATCCCAAGTGGAGGAGTAGCGGGGCCTGGGTGGTCGGGAAAGTCTGGAGCCCCTTAGGAGTCTGCACACTAGTGGGTGTTGACCGGCTGGGTTTCCGTCCAAGCCTTGGTGTGTCGAGGAAATAGCCGATCTGTATAAATTGATAGTTCGGTATGCCTTCCCTTCCTCGAAGAGGGATGTGAGGAAATCCAGAATGAGTGTCACAGGGGCTGAAATGGTATCCACGTTCCTAGCCATGCACCAGCTAGCCTAATTTCTCCAGGCTGACCCATATGCTCGTCGAGTGCCCGGAGCCCATGCATCCGCCAAGAGTCATCAAGTAGAGTCCGAAACACCTCGGATTTCCCAGGGTCCCCTGAAATGCGCCAGGCCAGTAGGCTGAGAGAGGCGTTCACCAGGAGGGGGTGACAATCCCCAGACGGGTTCCTGAGAAGGTCCTGGAAGGTTGGCAGCAATCTGGGGAGATCCACCGCCATCTCCAAAAGCTGTGGAAACCATGATTGCGTCCCCCAGAAAGGGGTGATGAGGACTAGTTCTGCCCGCTGGCGGCGGGTCTGGATGAGGGTGCAGGGGATCATCGAGAATGGGGGAAACGCATATAGTGGGGTTTCTTGCCAGTTCTGCAGGAAGGCATCCACGGCTTCTGCCGCTGGGTCTGGTCTCCAGCTGAAGAAACGCGGGAGCTGGGCGTTGAGTCGAGATGCGAAAAGATCTATAGCAAAAGGACCCCACAGAGATGATATAGTGGAGAACACCTCCACATCCAATTTCCAGTCGCTGGCGTCCGAGAGATAGCGAGAACTCCAGTCCGCCTGGACATTGTGTAACCCTGGCAAATATTCTGTTTGAACCATCAGGTTCCGTTCCAGACAGAACTCCCATAAGTCCTTCTCTAATCCGGCTAGGAGCGCCGAATGGGTACCGCCCATGTGATTGATGTACCGCACTGCCGAGACATTGTCCATGCGGAGGCAGATACATCCATGTGCCTGATCTTTCACGAAGCTGAGGACCGCAAAGGAGCCCGCCAGGAGTTCCAAGGCATTGATGTGTAACTGGGCTTCGGTTTCCGACCAGCGGCCTTGCCATTCCAAGCGGACAGGTTGAGAATCCACCAGCGGATTTCGTCTTTTGTCTCTCTGTCCAGAGTCACCAGGTCTGCGTAGGACGCCCCGTCCCGTAGGTGCACAATCTTGAGTCGTTGTAGGGCTCTGTAATGTAGAGGGGCGGGGAATACCGCCTGAATGGAGGATGTTAAGAGGCCGATCAAGCGAGCTAATTGTCGCAATGTGAGTTGCGGTCGGAGGAGTGCCCTGCGCAGCTCCTTGCGGATCGCCCAAACCTTGCTCATGGGTAGGCTCAAGGATTCTTGAAGTGAGTCCACCATAAATCCTAGGAATTTTATCCGTGTCGTAGGGGTCAGACAGGATTTCTCCCAGTTGATGATGAACCATAGACGGGAAAGGAGATCTATTGCCAGTTTGATGTGTCGTAAGAGGACCTGGTGAGCTTGAGCCATGAGTAGGATGTCGTCTAGATAGACGATAAGTCTTATCCCTCGACTGCGTAGCCAGGCCATCGCCGGGCGGAGGAGCTTGGTGAAGCACCAAGGGGTCGATGAGAGGCCAAAGGGGAGGCGGGTAAAACGCCAGGTCTTGTTGCGCCAAAGGAAGCGTAAGAGGTCCCGAGATGTTTCTGCCACCGGGACTGTAAGGTAGGCATCCTTGAGGTCTAGTTTCGCCAACAAATCTCCGTGCTGGAGTAGGTCTCTCAGGAGGTGTATACCCTCCATCTTGAAATGACGATACTTTACCAAGTTGTTGAGGGGGCGCAGGTTTATAACCGGGCGCATAAGACCCCCTTTTTTCTCCACGAGAAATACATTGCTCAGGACCCCAGCGTTGCCTATGGGTGCCTGTTCTATCGCCCTCTTGTCTAGGAGGTTGAGTAGTTCCTCGTTGATCAACATGCGATCGTGCCGAGAGAGGTAAAGTGGTCTGGGGGAGGGGATACTTACCGGATCCCCCACTAGCTCTATGTGAAACCCCCGTATTGTGTTGAGCATCCAGGTGTCGGACGTCAGGTCCGACCATGTTGGGAAAAAATGTTGGATTCTGCTCCCTACACAAACATGAGAAAAACATATGTGTGAATTGTAAAGACTCACCGTAAGGTCGTCTTGAGCCGGTGTATCCACGGAAACCTCTTGAGCGCCATTGCCAGCTGCGGGACGGGAAGAATGGAGACCGGTCCCTTGTGTCGTGATAGGTGGGGCATTGAGTAATGGAGCCTCGTCCGTACTTCGGGACTGGAAATAATTCCGGCCGGCCAGACGGCTCCTAGATCTGCCGGCCCTGGTAGAGACCCGTCCCTGGAAAACCTTTCTCATAGAGGTTTGTGCTTTATCAAGGGCAATGAACGTGCCCACATAACGCCCCAAGTCTTTGATAAATGAGTCTCCAAACAGAAGGCCCTTGGCATCTTTGCCGGCTTCCGTGAGGGCCAAGTTGGCTAATTTGGGGTAAATTTTAAAAAGTATGGCTTTACGCCGTTCAATTGATAGGGAGGTGTTCACACTCCCAGCAATGCATATTGCTCTTTGGACCCAGCCACGAAGGTCATCGGGGTCAACCATGCGGTGTTCCGCTCTGGCGTCTTCCGCCAGGTCAAACAGTTTGGCCAAGGGGCCAAATATGTCTAAGTGCTTGTCTTGGCAGGCACGCAGGGCTGAGTCTAAACCCTTCAGTGGGTTCCAGCCCAGTTTGGTTAGGTACTGAGTCATTTTTGGGTCCACTTCTGGGGTGATCACACACTTTATTGGGGACTATTGGTCTGGGGCATTCTGCCCTAAGCTTGTTTCTTGCAGCCTTACTGAGTGGGCGCCGTACTCAGGCTTCTAGGTAGCCTGCAACGTGGTCCGCTGGGAGCTATTCCGCGGACCTTGGGTGGTGAAGCTCGTCCAGGTCAAATAATGGCTCTCCCAGCGGATCCACTAGGACGGACCCTGCGGCCGCGGGGGTTGCCATCCCTAATTCACCTCCATGCGTCTCCGCTTGTGTGGAGGAAAAGGGGTCTGTGCCCCACTCAGGTCTCTCTGTATCTGAGTCGGTCTCTGACTTGATCTTGGCCTCCTCCTCTGACCGATTTCCGAGTCGGAGTCGCTCTCAATTTGTGCTCTCGCACATTTCCAAAGCCGCGCCCGTTCTGCCTGGCGCGGAAAGGCTCGTTTGCGTGCTTGGGTCACGCTTTCAGGGGCGACCAATGGTGCGCCTGTCTTGGTGTTTCTGGAGGCAGGGAGAGAAATATCTTTGGCTTTGTGCGTAGCCTTTCTATGTGCCTGGTCACCAGGCTGTCCCATAGGGCGCGTCAGGGTTGCGCCTAAATCACTGGGATCTGCGTCCGTGCCAAAAGGGCTTGGGCAATGGACTGAGAGAGGGCTGATGACATAGATCCCATTGCTGCCATAATGGCGTCGGACATAGAGCGCTGACGCGCCGTGAATTGGGGTCCCTCTGAAATATGGGGGTTATCTCCCGAAGAGAGCGGGTTTGACATGGTGGCTGAGGTCTCCCCTAATGGGGTGGTGGTGTCCCCATCCGTATGGGCGGGGGAGACAGGCATATTGGGTTTAGGCATAGTAAAAACAATGCTAGGGATAAAGTCAGTGAGAGTAATTCACCCAAGCTGACTGTTAAAGTAATAGTAGAATTGCAATATTTAAAACCAGATAGGAGAAAAGTATTTAAAAATGCTGACAGACAGAAGACAGAGACTCTCACCAGGGCCCAGACCGTTGGTAGAAGGAGGGCAGGTCCCAAAAGGGGGGAGGAGAAACAGGAGGGTCACTGAGTTGACCAGAAAAGAGCGGGAAAAGAAAAAAACGAATTAATGCAGTGAATAGATAGAAGGGTTTAAGTAAAGTGAATAAAAAAAGGTGAACAGTTGTTCGTCTAAAAAATTCGAATGAAAAATTCGAATGAAAAATTCATCTAAAATGAGGGAAAACAGCCGAACGGCCTATGTGGTAATGAGTGAATGCGGAGACAGAAGTACCCATGGAGAAAATGGCGGTAAAGCGTTGAACAGAGACCAGAAAACAGGTATAAAGTTTAGTGAGAGAAGTGAGGTCAGGAATTTCTCACAAGGAATAAAGGTGGGGTACCCTTAGTGAGTATGAGGGCACCCCACACGGTCTGGGAACCTGGGAGTACAACGAAGAATTAATATTCAGTCATATAAAATACATCAAGCAGGATGTAAGGAAAAGATTAATAAAATTATAACCGTATAGTAATGAGAAAATTAAGTATTATCAGAGTATAATAAAAAGGTACTTATCTGTCGTGGTAGCAGCAAAGAAAGAGGGAAATGGGAAGGCGGACCAGGGTAATATACTGGACATAAAGGGGCGTGGCCTGTGTGTGAGACATGTACTACCTTTTCTTTCAATTCTGTTAATGTTCTTTGCTGCTATGGAGTGGACAGTAAAGAAAGGGATATGCAAATACGAGCCTCCGTGTCTTGTAATAAAATCAGGATTAGATAGAAAGCATGAGCTACTACTATGGAAACATATAGCTGGAGTTAAATACTGTAGCCAAGTAACCACCCCCAAACAATTAGAAGTTGTTAAGTTAACCTTAGGATAGGTTTAAATGTAACAAAGAGGTGTATCAAAAAATGTAGCCAAATCACTACTTCCCACTGTTAGATATAACTCTGTTACCCTAAGGATGGCTAAATGTAACAAGAAAATGTGTCCAGCTGAATTGCCCTTATAGCTCAGAGACACAAAGTCAGCCCTGCTAATAACCATCATTTTAGTTCACCAAGATTGCCTTTGGTTGTCACATTTGGATTTTTAATTGTTTCACTTTGTTTGCTCTATTTCATGAAAAGGGATACCCGACAACTAAAAATGATGTGCTTAAAGGACCACTATAGTGTCCTGAGGGTGCCCCACCGGGCTGAAGTTGGAGGAAGGGGTTAAACACTTACCTTTTTCCAGCGCCGGGCTCCCTTGGCATTGTGGACTCGTCTCCTCCTTCGGTCGTCATTGGCTGAATGCGCAGCAAGAGCCGCGCGCGCATTCAGCCAGTCCATAGGAAAGCCTTCTCAGTGCTTTCCTATGGACGCTGGTGTCTTCTCACTGTGAAATTCACAGCGAGAAGCGCGGAAGCACCTCTAGCTGCTGTCAATGAGACAGCCACTAGAGGCTGGATTAACCCATATGTAAACATAACAGTTTATCTGAAACTGCTATGTTTACAGCAGGCAGGGTTAATCATATATGGACCTGGCACCATCAGGTCCTTTAACTATGACAAATTATTAAGCGAGATAAAGAACGCCCTACGGGGGTGAGCTGATAAATATTTTCATGGGTGGGCAGGCTGGAGGATGTAAAAATGGTACTACAGCCAAACTTCTAATACCTGATACGAACACTACAGATACAATTTACCAAACGCTTACTTACATCACACAATTTGTTTGGGCAAATCGCAAAGTGAGAGTAGTTGTGTCATTATTGTGTAGATCACTAGAGAGTGGCGGCTTGGGTATGTTGGATGTGCGGTAATACTACATACCCTTCTATTCACATCATAATGTCCCACACATCGGAGAACAAATCACAATTGATAGAGATTGAATCTGCATGG
Organism: Pelobates cultripes; assembly: GCA_933207985.1. Classification (NCBI taxonomy): domain Eukaryota; kingdom Metazoa; phylum Chordata; class Amphibia; order Anura; family Pelobatidae; genus Pelobates; species Pelobates cultripes. The sequence goes on from OW240918.1 coordinate 87,129,609, forward strand.
GCGTTCCCCAAGGGCCTTAAATATCTATACTGAGTTCCCCATAAAATGCGCCTGAGGCTACCCAACATACCCATCACCACTTCCCGATTATTAAAAACTTGGGACGCAGCCAAACTATTCATGGGCTGCATGAGGACAACCCATTTACATCCTCTAGCTAATCTTTCCTTTGATCACTGTCCGTGGTTACAGGGAGGATGCACACCATCTATACAATCACAACACTTTAATGCAGTTCCCAGAACTCCAACTCAAGTACAATCTACCTCTAAACACAATGTTCTCATATGTGCAGTTTATTATTTATTTATTTATTATTGCCATTTATATAGCGCCAACAGATTCCGTAGCGCTTTACAATATTATGAGAGGGGATTTAACTATAAATAGGACGATTACAAATAAACTTACAGGAACAATAGGTTGAAGAGGACCCTGCTCAATCGAGCTTACATTCTATAGGAGGTGGGGTGTAAAACACGGTAGGACAGGAATTTGCAATCAAATAAGGTGGGCTGCCCTTTAGGAGAGGGCAAGAGACAGGTATGTGAGGTAGGGGTTAGTCTTGGAGGCCATAAGCTTTCCTAAAGAGATGGGTTTTAAGGCACTTCTTAAAAGATGCAAGACTAGGGGAGAGTCTGATGGCGGGAGGCAGGCTATTCCATAGGAAGGGAGCCGCCCGCGAGAAGTCCTGCAAGCGCGAGTTGGCCGTACGGGTGCGGACAACGGACAGGAGGTGGTCACGGGCAGAGCGGAGAGACCGAGAAGGGACATACCTGTGGATCTGTGAGGAGATATAAGAGGGGCTAGAGTTGTTCAGTGCTTTATAGGTGTGAGTTAGTGCCTTGAATTGACTCCTATAGCACACAGGAAGCCAATGTAAGGACTGGCAGAGGGGTGAGGTGTGAGAGAACCGACTAGAGAGGAAAATCAGTCGAGCAGCAGCGTTCATTACAGACTGTAGCTGTGCAGTACAGCTTTTGGGAAGACCAAGCAGGAGAGGGTTACAATAATCCATGCGGGAAATTACTAGAGCATGGACAAGCTCCTTGGTAGTATCTGGTGCAAGAAAGGGGCGGATGCGGGCTATGTTTTTAAGATGGAATCTACAGGATTTGGCAACATGCTGGATGTGAGGCTCAAAGGTGAGACCAGAGTCAAGTATGACGCCAAGACAGCGCGCTTGCAAGGATGGGCTGATGTTGGTACCACAAACTTGAAGGGAGAGCGAAAGAGGAGGATCAGTATTAGGAGGAGGAAAGACAAGGAGCTCAGTTTTTGAGAGATTGAGTTTCAGAATGCGGGAGGACATCCATTCAGAGATGGAATAAAGGCAAGCAGTGACACGTTGCAGGACAGCAGGGGAGAGGTCTGGGGAGGAGAGATATAGCTGGGTGTCATCAGCGTACAGGTGGTAGTGGAATCCAAATGAGGTAATAAGTTTGCCAAGAGAGGCAGTATAAAGAGAAAATAGAAGGGGACCAAGTACGGAGCCTTGGGGGACTCCAACCGAGACAGGGCGAGGGGAGGAGGTATCATTAGAAAAAGAGACACTGAATGAGCGTTGGGAGAGATAAGAGGAAAACCATGAGAGGACAGAGTCACAGAGACCAAGCGATTGCAGAGTTTGAAGAAGGAGAGTATGATCAACGGTGTCAAAGGCCGCTGAGAGGTCAAGAAGAATTAGTATGGAGTTGTGGCCTTTGGATTTAGCTGTGATTAGGTCGTTAGTAACTTTAATAAGGGCAGTCTCTGTAGAGTGGAGAGGGCGGAAGCCAGATTGAAGGGGGTCAAGGAGAGAGTTGGAATTGAGGAAATGAGACAAACGGGTAAAGACAAGTCTTTCCAGAAGCTTTGAGGAAAAAGGGAGCAGGGATATGGTGCGGTATTTAGAGGAGGTGGACGGGTCGAGGGATGTTTTTTTTAGTATAGGTACTACAGTTGAAATCGCTGTTGACACGTTCAAACGACCTAGCTCTCCTGACAACGACAGAACGAATTGAGCAAATATGTGAGTCAGCAGTGATATCTTAAAAAACACTCTTGTATATTTATGCAATGCTAAACGACACAACCAAGGATGTGACGACCACATTTTTAACAGCGTTTCAGACTGACATAGGTAAAACCACAGTGGCAAGACGCATTCCTAGCACACAAGGGAAGATATGGTCAAGGAGGTCTCTATAAACTTAGAATATGAAACAAGACTTTAGCCCTGAAAAACACATGATGGAGGCAAAGACCTGGTGGAAGGACCATATTAGACCCAGGGGTAAAAACTGGGGACGTGGAAGACAGCTAACTAAATACATTGCACAGAGACAAAAATAAAAAAGTCTTTAATGCTGGCTTTGCGACAAATTTGAAAAATCAGAGGCACCTCAGAAGGAGATTATATTGCTTGCGAGAGCTACCCACACTGTACAAAGTTACATTATCTGCTTATACCCCACTATTACCTTACTAATCCATTGTCCATAAGGTTGCAGGTCACAAGGCGGCCATATAAGACATCCACAGTTCACAAACAGTGCAACTAAACGAGTGAACTTCCAGAGGCACAACAACTACTACAATTCACATCTAATAGACGCACGCATGCACCTTACATTAAATCCACACACAAAAAATACAGACAGGTGTAGTCCGTGTCTGAGTGGAGAGGGATACTGCAAATTGTATGCATTATTGGAAAACAAATGCTCCGCAACAGAGACCAGTTTAGCTTCTGGAAGCACAGCCTAATGTTGTGGTACTGATGTCCTTCTGCAGGTTTATTACTATGCTGTATATTAGGCTGTGGCTGCAGCTGCTTACCTTTTTCATTTATGTCCCCCATTAACATGTTTTAAAATCCAATAAAATATCACTTTGGAAGAAAAAAAAATGGCTGCTGGAAAACAATTCAAAAGGACCATTAAAGACACCTGGACCATTTAATCTCAGTGAAATAGTCTGGGTACAATGGTCCTTTAGTTTTAACCCTGTCATGTAAGCCTTGCCATTAAGTAGATACAGCAATGTTTACATTGCAGTGTTGAATACACCCCTCATGTCTATATACCACTAGAGGGGTTTCCACTTTGAGAATCGAGTCAATCCTGGATCTTACAGCTAGCCTCCAGTAGGAGCGAAGCACTGTCGTGCAAGTAGTTTTAGTCCTCATTGCTTCTCTATGAGGAGTATTGGATTAGAGTGTCGGTATGATGACCCAGGAGGCAGGATGAGCAGCTGCAGGACTCAGTCATGTGCTGGGGAAAAAAAGGTAAGTAATACCCTTTTATTAATTGCTTTTATTGGTCTTGATGTCTCAATACCTATATATATTCTGTATGTCTGCCCTCTGGGCACTCACTGGACCTACATTGTTTAATAATTATATAGCTAGGTGTTGAAACTAACAGTCTAAGTTTATGTCAGGCTCAATTTTGGGGCCTATACATGTGGTAAGTATTTATGGTACTGCCTGTAAATAATCTGTCTCAGAGGCGTAACTAGAAACCACGGGGCCCCGGTGCGAAAATTGCCCTGGGCTCCCCCAAATGTCTCACCACTCCAACCTCTCCATGTGTCACATTCACGTCACGAGTGTGGCATGGTTGGGGGGGATAAGTATGACAGAATTGGAGGGGTTAATGTAATAGGGTGAGTGTGGCAGGGTAAAAGGGGGTGAGTGTGACAGAGTGATGGAGAATGAGTGTGACAGGATTGGGGGGTGAGTGTGACAATGCTAGAGAAGGTGAGTGTAATAGAGTGAATATGGCAGAGCGATGGGAGGTGTGTATGGTATGGGTGAGTGACAGGATTGGAGGAATTATTGTGAGTGTGGCAGGGTGAATGGTGGGGACAGTGTTTGTGGTGGAGTGACAGTTACACAGACACACAGATGCATACACTGAAACACATGCAGATAAACAAACACACACTGACATACATGCAGATGCACACCATATAACACATACCGATACATACACGTACACACATGCTCATACACAGACACATACAGACACACAGATACACATGCAAATACACAGACACACAACAAAAGCACAGATTCACAGACATACATATATATATATATGTATATACACACAGACACACATGCGGATACACAGACACAGAATGACACACATTGTGATATACAGAATGACAAATAAGGCATACACTGACATACAGACACACATGCACATACACATGCAGACAAAAAGATACACATACAGACACACACACACATACACATACATACAGAGAACACACATACCTCCCAGTTCTGTCCTCATCACAGGGGGCCCGGTCATGCTGTTAAAGCAATGCAAAATACTTTGCCATCGGGTAGCCCTAATGGCCCAGGGCCGTACCACATGGCCGGCGGGCACTCTGGTCGCAGTGGTCCACATGGCAGCCGGGCCCCCTAGAATGACGAGCCCGGTTGCAGCTACGACACCTGCTATCACGGTAGTTCCGCCACTGATCTGTCTTATTTTACTGTCCATCAATACTTACACAGGCTATTTGCACAGGCCTAGTCAAATGTACTTTAAAATTATGTTGGTCATAATTATGTCTGTTATATGGTTATACGGCCATATACACTTCCATCATCTAAGTATGTTATTGCCACACTTCACATCAAGACTTGCCACAAACCAGGTCCGCCACATGGATGTCACCAATAACATACTAAATTGTAAACGGTCTACTCATATATTTTAAAAATGAATTAAACCTGATTTAATTCTATCATTCACCTGTAACTTCTCATTAGGCCCTCTTTTGGCCATTCTGCAGCTGGATTTAGTTATGTTGGGCCCTCATTCGGCCTTCATTATCATAAGAAAATGGAGGGTGCGCTAAACTGTATGAAAACAATATGTATAATTTTCAATAAAGTGGTAACTGATATCTCCACGTCAAACTCATATGTATTAAGGCAATTTGCCTGCATTTGTGGGAGGTGCTGGTTTGCTACCCCTAGCCTACTTAAGGCACTCCCCTTACCTTGCTCCTTACCGTTCGAGGTCAGCATTGAATGAGGATCCACTTCCGGGTTCTCTCAGACGCCATCTTGGTTTCAGTATCCACGAGGTTTTCACCACGTTAGCTGTGTCCAGGAATCCTGTTCAGGCCTTCCGCCCGTCCAGCTTCTTCTGACTCCGGTCTCCGTTGTAGATCGCGTCCCAGGGACTCCTAAACCGTAAGTCAGACCTTCCTGTCACGCCAGGACCGGTTCCCACGGCGTACGGTACAGCACGGGTCCTCGCTTTACGGCTTTTTCCCTGGTTATGAAACGAATGTTTCAAGCCATTCGCGGGCTTTTTCATTCGTACGGTCATTCGGCTGAACATAGTTAATCGTTCAATAGTCATTTTGCATATCCTATTTCATGTAATATTGAAACGAATTATCATTCGGTTGTTTTGCCGTTCGGCAAATTTTCACTTACGCTCAAACATGCTTTCGGTTCGCATAAATCATACGGTTAAACTATTCTAACTTCTGTGTTTCCCTCACATTTGCTTTCGGCTTTTCTGTGTGTTCACGTATAATCCTTTCATGAATTATATTCACCATTTCATGTGTACATAACGTTCGGTTAAGAATTGCTTGTTTAAATAGATTATTTTGATTACTTTTAAATATTGTCAGTATTGTATTACGTCCACAAATCAAGTCCACTTCTCTGTATATACCATTTGACTCCCACGCTTTAGGGGGTCTGCATTACTTATCCATTTATACAAATGGACTCAGCCTATGTTACAGCCCTCACTTCTGGGTTATTACTACAACACATACAAAGGATATAGGTTGATTTAGGCAATATATATCATATAGAGATACATCACTTTACATAATTTTAAATCATTTTGGGGTATCCCTGCCTTTGGTTATTCTGCTACATATCATACATAACGCTGTGTAAAATAGGCCATGACCTCATCCATGTCCCTTTCTATAAAACCAGTTACATTTCTGTACAGATCATTGAACTCCCACGCCAGGAGTTTTATAACTATCCATTTTATTTCAATTCACTCAGCCTATATTACAGGCCTCATTTCTCTGTCATGACGATGACACATAAGGCTTAAATCCTTTTTATGCATACTCAGGTTGAATCACACGTACTGATCCAACCAATCATACGTTCCCTGCACAGTCATATACATATGTATATAACCTACGTTTCATGTTTTCCTTTACACACCATTATCACGTAACACATAGTTTGTTTGTACATAGGCCACAGCCTCCCTCAGGTGTCTTATTCAAGCGTACAAACATTTCTGAGCCACTTATAGCTATTCCCATGGTATCAACATAATTTTAATACATTGCTGCTACACCCTATAAGTCTGTTTCTTTTCACACTCCACACTCATCATACTACTCTCTTTTACCCATTTTTTAGGCTGTCAAGCTTATATAATTGCTCCACACGGTTTATTCCTGTGATTTGTCATACTACCAGGTACGTACACCTGCTCATATGGTATTCTACCATACATTTCATTTCATCCCCCTAGTTTAGAGTACTGGCAATAGGGTCACAGGATTCCCAATTGGTATTTACCCCGTCTTGGCTGTCGCCATCAGTTAGTGGTCCCGTGAGGCCAACACCCCGCCTCAAACGTTCCAGAGTCAAACACCCATCGGGCCACACGTTAGCTAGCCGCCTCGCATGTTGCAAAGAGAGGGCCTCACCTGTTTTCTGTCGTACAGTCACCGAGAGGCCTAAAATTCCTGCCACTACATCAAGTGGCCTCAATAACCCCTCGCGCCAACGCATAGATAGAGCCTCTCAAGCCGCTTGGCAATTAGCAGGGCCTCACCTGTCACCAAACAAGTATAATACTTTCACCATCCGGCCTAGCTAGCCTGCCAGTACAATTTGGTGGTTCTATATACTAATTATTGTTTTATTTATAGTATGTCCCAGGAAGGGGTAGAGGATTTCTCCCTGCCTAGCACCCCGGCTAGAGCTGTCACTCCCACACAAGGAGGAGAGCTAGCTAGTCCAGCATCAATTAGATCCTGGACAATCCCGCACATAACCACGGAACTAAGGAGACGACAAATCCCCTCCCCCGCTACAGCAAGGAAGGCAGAACTTTTCAAACTGCTACGTACATCAACTAATAACATGGAAGCCTGGGAAGGATCTAGCCAGTCCATCCCAGGGGACATACATGCCATGTTATCCTCACTCATGGCATCCATGGGCAAGGTCAACTCCAGGCTGGAGAAACTTGAGTCGGTCACCACGGCCCTCACTCTAGCAGGGCCACCCGCGGCTGCGGTACAAACACCAGCCTTGCCATTAGTCGCTCCAGCCAGCACCCTGGATGACCAGGAAGTTAGCCCGGCCCACATGATACCTGAGCATATCAAAAGGGATATCCTGGAAGGTAAAGACGTCAACCTGGCTTCCCTGTTGATTGCCTCCCAGGACATTGTGCTTATGATGATGTTTCTGTTATTGTCACATCTAGGGATGCCCGCCTGAACAGGAAACTGACTATCCCAGAATTTGTACTAGCGTTTGGTATTTACAGGGATGTCATCTGTGCGGTTTATCCCAACAGAAGAGAGGAGTTTGATCTCTATATGCACAAGCTGGTAGACCTGGGCAACAAATATGGTGGTTCAGCATTCTATGACTACCATAGGTCTTTTTCTGCAAAAGTGGCTGGAGCCTTCTCCCAGTACGGAACACGATCCAACTGGGGAAGGATTGATACCGTCTTATTTTGCAGACACTTTGCAGGTCTAAGAACACCAGCTTGTGCATACTGCTCCTCCACAGCCCATACTACTAATTTTTGTCCCAACACGGCAGACGGACATGCCTCCACACAAGGAACTAGTTCCTCTGGGGATCCAGGGAAACTATCCAAAGACAAATTGGGACGCCCAATCAAGTTTCTGGGCAAGTACCAGATATGTAATAATTTCAATGTTGGGTCTTGTAATTACAGTGGATGTAGACTATTGCATGTCTGTTCAAAATGTTTTAGGGCACATGCAAAGACCATGTGTCCAAATAAAATGTATTCCAAGCCTTACCTTACATCCATTAATATGCCAGTATTCACTGCATTGATGTCTCAACACCCATCTAGACACCTGGTAGACTTTCTTATTTCTGGTTTAACAGAAGGCTTCCACACAGGTATCCTACACATACCAGCTGGAACTCTGGAATGCCCTAACCTACAATCCGCCCAACACAACCCCACAGTGGTTGACACCCTCATAGCCCAAGAAGTGGATGAGGGCTTTGTATTGGGGCCTTTTAGAACTCCTCCATTCACAGAATGGCGCACCAACCCTATTGGTATTGTCACAGGGAAATCTTCCCAAAAACAGAGACTCATCATTGACTTATCGGCTCCCCACTCATCGGCCAACCCCAGTCTTAATTCCCTCATACCCTCTGAGGAATTCTCTCTGCAATACACCACCATAGATCACGCCATTACAGCTATCATACAAGCAGGGGTTGGAGCCTGGCTCAGTAAGACCGACATTACTAACGCCTTCAAACTACTCCCTATCCACCCCACACTGTGGCACCTGCATGGCATCAAGTGGTCCGGGAACTACTATTTTTTCTCCCGGTTAACTTTTGGGTCCAAAAGTAGCCCAGCAATTTTCAACACATTTGCTGAAGCATTATGCTGGTTACTATTGAACATAGATGGATGCCCTACGGTATTACATTACTTGGACGATTTCCTACTGGTCGAGGAGAATACTGCACCTCCCACTAGCCTCAAAGCTACCACTAAGCTGTTTGAACAACTAGGTGTACCCATCTCCCCAAAGAAAACAGAAGGGCCAGACACGGTTATCACTTTTCTGGGTATCCAATTACACTCTGCCACTATGCAAGCAAGCCTACCATACGATAAGATAGAGAATATTCTCACTTACATAAACAACTACCTACAGCTCGGCACTTGCAACCGCAAAGAGCTACAGTCCCTGCTAGGGTCACTAAATTTTGCGATGCGCATCATACCTCAAGGCCGCTCCTTTATTTCACGACTATTGCATCTTTTCCCACTTTTTCTACATGACACGCACAGGTTGTCCTTAGATGCCCAAGCTACGGCAGATCTAAACATGTGGAAGAGGTTTTTAACCACTTGGAATGGTAAAAGTATGTTCCTCCCTCAATTGACTGAATCATCTCCTACCATTTGGTCAGATGCGGCATCTACCACTGGTTTTGCAGCAATTTTTGGGAACGAATGGCTTTGGGGCAGCTGGCCTTCAGCAGTTCTGGATTTGGAAGGTTTTTCCACTACCTCAGCTCTTTTTGAGATCTACCCCATAGTGGCGGCTGCCGTAGCGTGGGGTCATTTATGGGCTAATACGCCAGTGCGTTGTTACTCAGACAACCAGGCAACCTGTCACATCATCAACAAAGGTCGTTCCAAATCTCTTACGATCATGAGATTTCTGAGGAAACTCACTTGGTTGGCAGCTTGTCATAATTTCTTCCTATGTTGTTTCCATGTGCCAGGTGTATATAACACAGCTGCTGACAATTTGTCTTGCTTTAAATTTCAGGAGTTCCATCAAGCACTCGCGTCAGCAGCACCCACAGCCACCATCACTCCAACATTTCAACAACTCATACTGGACTAGACGTCATCATGCAGCATAGCAGGACATTGTCCCAGTTGGCACTTTCAAACAATACAAACAAAACATACAGCAGGGCTTTCACACTATTCAAACGATTCCTTCTGGAACATAACATCATACAACCGTTTGTTATGACATCTTTTTTGGGGTTTGCTTCCTTTTGCCACCTTAAACTCAAAATGTCATACAACACCATCAAACTCTATCTCACTGGCATTCAACACCACATGCTCATCTTACACCCACATAACAACAGTTTCATGGCCTCTCACCAAATTAAGACCATACTCAGAGGTATTCAAAAATCAGAACCCACACATTTGGCCCAGAGGCTACCCATAGATAACCATATCTTCAAAGCATTATCTAACCTACTTGACCTAAAACCGTTTGACACTAATACGAATTCTATCATCAAAACAGCAATATACATCGCCTTCTATGGATTTCTACGACCCAGAGAATTCACTACGACCTCCACGACCCAAACCACTCCATTTCTCCTCTATTCCCACTTGACAAAACATATGGATCATTACATCCTGTCTTTACCTCACTCCAAAACCAGCCAGCACATACCTGTAAACATTCCGGACTATCCCACGCACAACAGATGGTGTCCCGTCAAGGTTCTTGATGCCTACATACAGCACCATCACTTACTGCCCTCGCAACCGTTATTACAACTTCAAGGTGCAGTACTCACCACTTCAACCTTCATGACTTACGTCAGATCCTTGCTCACACAACTGGGCCTCAACGCAAACAAATACTCAAGACACTCCTTTCGTATAGGAGCCGCATCCACAGCCTCCAGTGTCAACATCCCAACTCATGTTATCAAAACACTGGGGCGCTGGAAGTCATCCGCTTACTCACGGTACATACCGAACCCAGTACAAGAATTAAGGGATGCTTTCATAAACATGTCTGGTTGATATATGTATCTGTATTGGTTGTCTGTAATAAATTGGATTACTTAATTTTGCCCTCTTCTTTCTCAGGCCTACCTCATCGTCGGTCCCGGCACACCACAAGCGACTTGCTCCTTTTATCATCCTACGCTTATTCATGGTATTTCACACTGTACTATCTTAAGCACCTAACACAAGTATTAAGGCAATTTGCCTGCATTTGTGGGAGGTGCTGGTTTGCTACCCCTAGCCTACTTAAGGCACTCCCCTTACCTTGCTCCTTACCGTTCGAGGTCAGCGTTGAATGACCCTCCCACCACACCACTTTTAACATTTATTTCCTTTCTATTTCTTTTCCTGGGTGGGCCCTCTTCTTTCTCAGGCCTACCTCATCGTCGGTTTCGGCACACCACAACCGACTTGCTACTTTTATCATCCTACGCTTATTCATGGTATTTCACACTGTACTATCTTAAGCACCTAACACAAATACATGAATACATGGAAAAAAAGAAAAACATATCATAGAGCAACCTGTAAGCTAACAATTTGGGGCTAGAGGCTGGGGGCTGACAGCCAAGATGGCTGGATGTTTTCGTTAACTGAATCGCTAGAGTTTAGTATGAGTGGGACTCTGCCTGGAGTTGATGTTGGAACAAAGCTGTAATGAGTGGGCACTCGATGGTGTCCTTTAAATGCGTCCTATTCCGATATTTCCTGGTTCAGTTCACTCAACTGCTCTCTTTAATAAGTTATTCAATTTTACAGGCCTACCCGAATGTCGGTTTTCTGCACTCCAAAAATGACTTACACCACCACTAAATATAACTTGGCTTATTGTCCCTGACCACAAATATATTAATATATTTGCTCTCACTACTGAAGGGGATTCTGGGTACCATATTTTTGCCTCAATTCCACTTTATAAATGAATTCCTTGGAGTATGTGTTTGCTGTATACAACACAAGAGGAGCAAAGCCAGTGAACCACTCATGGACAGCTGTTTCGTTGTTAATGCAACTCATCAGCGTGAGGTTGGTTACTGGCTTGCTATGGAGGCTTGGCTTTACTTGTAAAGTACATATCAAGTGAGTTGTGGTGGGGAAAAAAGTGTGGATGAAAACCCCTTCCACCTTAAGTGGATAGTTAATACATTGAAACACAACTCAGTAAGAGGAGAAAAGCTAGTGAACCACTCATTGACAGCTGTTTCGTTGTTAATGCAACTCATCAGCATGAGGTTGGTTACTGGCTTGCTATGGAGGCTTGGCTTTACTTGTAAAGTACGTATCAAGAGAGTTGTGATGGGGAAAAAAGTGTGGATGAAAACCGATTCCACCTTAAGTGGATAGTTAATACATTGTTAAACACAAATGCACACACCAGTCAAGTCATAAGACTTGCTTTTCTTATAGAAATCTCACTTTAACAGTGCTGTCACTACTGCAAGGGATTCTGGGTAGGCGTATGCAAATGAGCTCGAAGAAAAAAAACAAATTTTTGCTCCAATTCATATATATATATATATATATATATATATATATATCTCAACAGTTCATCACTGACCCACATCTACACCAGCATTATTAAGTGTTCTTGCATAGCAAGACCACTTACTGTTATCTCACATATATATTATTAAGTGTTCTTGCATAGCAAGACCACTTAATGTTATCTCACATATATATTATTATTATTCTTATTATAGCCAAATTTACCACCCTAACTCCTCCCACACTACATAGACCGTGATATACCGAAACGTGCGGATTGTTCCCGATTGGTGTGCTATTACTTTGTGGAACGTTTCGCCAAATGGTTCACGGAATATCGTCGTTCTTGTGGCGAAATTGGTCCCATAGGAATGAATGGCAAAATTTTCAAAACTAGTGTGGGAGCTGGCAAAAGCTGAAAAATCAGGACATGATTTCTAAACTGCCACCACTCCCTCATTTTCAAGCCCACCTACACAAATCTTATATCAAAACGTTCAGCTATCCCTGTTGCCACTAAAAATGTCCACGGCTAAGCCATAGTCCTGATCGTTTTCACAATATGACCATTTGTTTGCAACTCACGCTGTCCATTGACATTCATTGAAACTCCACTCTAGCCAGCTAAAATTTGAAGGGCAATTTCTAAACTGCGACTCTGCCTTCATTTTTTATATTTCAGAGACATACTATGCATCAAAATGTAGGTCTGGGTCTTGTGATTCTCACAATAAAAAAGCTCTTCCCTGTAGGATTTATAGTTTTTCAAATATGACCATTTGAAAATGGCAACCGCCAAAATACTCTGACCTGTGCCAGGCTGGAGCAGCAAGTGATGTCATAGACAGGGCCTTTTGTACACCTGCTAATGTTTTTATGAATGTATGTTTTAACCCCTTAAGGACGGAGCCAAATGTACACGTTGTGAACAAAACAAAATGTAAACAAAACCTGGCATTTGCGCTACATGTCTGTCCAACCGTAATACACCTCTTTCATAGTAAATGCACCCACCCTTATTATATATCATTTTATTCAGGGGAAACAGGGCTTTCATTTAATATCAAATATTTAGCTATGAAACATAATTTAATATGAAAAAAATGGGAGAAAATAAGATTTTTTTTAATTTTTTTAGTTCTACATAACATTTTAACTGTCAATGTCATAATACTGTTTACTTTTACTGCAATAAAATACACATATTTGTATTCAGCAAAGTCTCATGTGTAAGAAGTACCCCCTATGTACAGGTTTTATGGCGTTTTGGGAACTTACAGGGTCAAATATAACACGTTACATTTGAAATTGAAATTCGCCAGATGGGTTATGTTGCCTTTGAGACTGTATAGTTGCCCAGGAATGAAATTTACACCCATAATGGCATACCAATTGCAATAGTAGACAACCCAAGGTATTTCAAATGGGGTACGTCCAGTCTTTTTTAGTAGCCATTTGGTCACAAACACTGGCCAAAGTTAGCATTAGTATTTGTTTGTGTGTGAAAAATGCAAAAAAACGCCAATTTTGGCCAGTGTTTCTGACTAAGTGGCTATTAAAAAAGACTGGACATACCCCGTTTGCAATACCTTGGGTTGTCTTCTTTTGCAAATGGTATGCCATCATAGGGGTAATTTCCATTCTTGGTCTACCATAGGGTCTCAAAGGCAACCTACCAATCTGGCAAATTTTCAAGTGAAAAAAATTAAACACAAGCCTTATATTTGACGTTGTAACTTTTGAAAACACCATAAAACCTGTACATGAGGGGTACTGTTGTACTCAGGAGACTTCGCTGAACACAAATATTTGTGTTTCAAAACATTAAAAAGTATCGCAGCAATAATATCTTCCGTGTAAGTTCTGTTTGTGCCTGAAAAATGCAAAAAAACATCACTTTTACTGGCGATATCATTGTTGTAATACATTTTACTGTTTTGAAACACTAATATTTGTGTTCAGCGAAGTCTCCTGAGTAGAACAGTATCCCCCATGTACAGGTTTTTTGGTAGCTTGGAAAGTTATAGGGTTAAATATAGTGCTAACAAATTAAATTCCCTTTACTTTCGGCATGGGTTGTCAGGCAGGTCCCGCTAATTGTAATTAATTAAGATACCTAATTATGTAAAAATATTACATAAATATATATGTAGAATTCATATATGTATATATATACGTATGTGTATATATATATATATATATGTATTTTTATATATATATAATTTTTTTTAAATATTTTTATTTATATATATATATAGTGATATATACGTATATATTTATGTATATAGATATATATTATTTAGTTCTACGTGTATTTTGATATAAATATATATATATATTAATATCACAATACAGTTAGAACGAAGTAACACACATCTATATATTTTTTAATTATTTATTTTTAATTATTTTTTAATTTTATTTTTTAACGTATTTACATATTTAATTTTTTTTATATCACGCAAGATCCAGCGCACTCACCTATCCACTAAACAGCAACTTCAATGTTGAAAGATTCTATTAGTTTTTTTTTAAAAAAACACCTAATTTAGGTAAAAATAATGGGGGTTTAGTTACATTATATGATCATACATTGCATAAGCCTGCCACAACGTCAATGTACCCCAAAATATATATATATATATAAAACAATAATTTTATATATATATATTTAATCAATATCAGTGTACGTGTAATTGGATATTAATATATATATATAATTATATATATATTAATAGTAAAATACACCTAGACAGTGTATGTGTGTGTATGTGTATATATATACTTAGATCATATATATATGATATATATATATATATATATATATGATCTAAGTATATATATATATATTTTTTTTACACTTTATTAATTTATTTTATTTTATTTCCAGCCAGCAGGGGGACCATCTGTCATTACAAGCAGCCCCCCTGCTGGCAATGCTGCAGCCAGCTATCCTGGCCATGTGATTGTGAGGTCCTCGCAAGGACCTCCCTCTCACATAGCCGGGGGGACTGCTGGAGTGAAGGTCTGCCACTGGGGGGGCTCCCTGGGACTTTCATTGAAACTTCACTCTGCAAAGCTCAAATTTGAAGTGCAATTTCCAAACTGCGATTGTGCCTTCAATTTTAATACTTCAGAGACATACTATGCATCAAAATGTAGGTCTGGGTCTTGTGATTCTCACAATATAAAGCTCTTTGCTGTAGGACCGTTTGAAGATGGCAACCGCCAAAATACTCTGACCTGTGTCAGGCTGCAGCAGCAAGTGATGTCATAGACAGGGCCTTTTGTACACCTGCTAATGTTTTTATAAATGTGTGGTGTAATGTAACTGTGCAACAACATTGCAATTAAATGTGCTATATAAATGATAACAGTTACTCCGCCCACTCCAGTTGTAGACTACTGGTGGCGGCAAGAACACTTCACACAATTTCCCCAGAAATTGTAGCTTTTCTAGTTATTAAGTGTTCTTGCATAGCAAGACCACTTATTGTTATCTCACATATATATTATTATTCTTATTAAGTGTTCTTGCATAGCAAGACCACTTAATGTTATCTCACATATATATTATTATTATTATTATTATT
This sequence comes from Pelobates cultripes, assembly GCA_933207985.1. NCBI lineage: Eukaryota > Metazoa > Chordata > Amphibia > Anura > Pelobatidae > Pelobates > Pelobates cultripes. The sequence goes on from OW240918.1 coordinate 87,145,270, forward strand.
AAGTGTTCTTGCATAGCAAGACCACTTAATGTTATCTCACATATATTATTATTATTAGTTATTATTAAGTGTTCTTGCATATAAGACCACTTAATGTTATCTCATTATATATTATTATTAAGTGTTCTTGCATAGCAAGACCACTTAATGTTATCTCACATATATATTATTATTATTATTATAGCAAAATTTGCCACCCTAACTCCTCCCACAGTTTTTACACTACATAGCCAAAAATTTACCAAAACGTGCAGATTGTTCCCGATCGGATTGCTATTACTTTGTGGAACGTTTCGCCGAATGGTTCACGGAATATCGTCGTTCTTGTGGCGAAATTTGTCCCATAGGAATGAATGGCAAAGCTAGAGTGGGAGCTGGCAAAAGCTGAAAAATCAGGACATGATTTCTAAACTGCCACCACTCCCTTATTTTCAGGCCCACCTACACAAATCTTATATCAAAACGTTCAGCTATCCCTGCTGCCACTAAACATGTCAACGGCTAAGCCGTAGTCCTGATAGTTTTCACAATATGACCATTTGTTTGCAACCAACGCCGTCCATTGACATTCATTGAAACTTCACCCTGCAAAGCTCAAATTTGAAGTGCAATTTCTAAACTGCGACTGTGCCTTCAATTGTAATACTTCAGAGACATACTATGCATCAAAATGTAGGTCTGGGTCTTGTGATTCTCACAATATAAAGCTCTTCACTGTAGGATTTATAGTTTTTAAAATACGACCGTTTGAAGATGGCAACCGCCAAAAACTCTGACCTGTGTCAGGCTGCAGCAGCAAGTGATGTCATAGACAGGGCCTTTTGAACACCTGCTAATGTTTTATAAATGTATGGTTTAATGTAACTGTGCAACAACGTTGCAATTAAATAATGCTTATATAAATGATAACAGTTACTCCGCCCACTCCAGTTGTAGACTACTGGTGGAGGCAAGAACACTTCACACAATTTCCCCAGAAATTGTAGCTTTTCTAGTTATTATTATTATTATTATAGCAGAATTTGCCACCCTAACTCCTCCCACAGTTTTTACACTACATAGACAAAAATTTACCAAAACGTGCAGATTGTTCCCAATCGGATTGCTATTACTTTGTGGAACGTTTCGCCGAATGGTTCACGGAATATCGTCGTTCTTGTGGCGAAATTTGTCCCATAGGAATGAATGGCAAAGCTAGAGTGGGAGCTGGCCAAAGCTGAAAAATCAGGACATGATTTCTAAACTGCCACCACTCCCTTATTTTCAGGCCCACCTACACAAATCTTATATCAAAACGTTCAGCTATCCCTGCTGCCACTAAACATGTCAACGGCTAAGCCGTAGTCCTGATAGTTCTCACAATATGACCATTTGTTTGCAACCAACGCCGTCCATTGACATTCATTGAAACTTCACTCTGCAAAGCTCAAATTTGAAGTGCAATTTCTAAGCTGCGACTGTGCCTTCATTTTTAATACTTCAGAGACATACTATGCATCAAAATGTAGGTCTGGGTCTTGTGATTCTCACAATATAAAGCTCTTCACTGTAGGAGTTACAGGGTTTAAGATACGACCGTTTGAAGATGGCAACCGCCAAAATACTCTGACCTGTGTCAAGCTGCAGCAGCAAGTGATGTCATAGACAGGGCCTTTTGAACACCTGCTAATGTTTTTATAAATGTATGGTTTAATGTAACTGTGCAACAACGTTGCAATTAAATGTGGTATGTAAATGATAACAGTTACTCCGCCCACTCCAGTTGTAGACTACAGGTGGAGGCAAGAACACTTCACACAATTTCCCCAGAAAATGTAGCTTTTCTAGTTAAGTGTTCTTGCATAGCAAGACCACTTAATGTTATCTCACATATATATTATTATTATTATTATTATAGCAAAATTTGCCACCCTAACTCCTCCCACAGTTTTTACACTACATAGACAAAAATATACCAAAACGTGCAGATTGTTCCCGATCGGATTGCTATTACTTGTGGAACGTTTCACCGAATGGTTCACGGAATATCGTCGTTTTTGTGGTGCAATTTGTCCCATAGGAATGAATGGCAAAGCTAGAGTGGGAGCTGGCAAAAGCTGAAAAATCAAGACATGATTTCTAAACTGCCACCACTCCCTCATTTTCAGGCCCACCTACACAAATCTTATATCAAAACGTTCAGCTATACCTGCTGCCACTAAACATGTCAACGGCTAAGCCATAGTCCTGATAGTTTTCACAATATAATCATTTGTTTGCAACTAACGCCGTCCATTGACATTCATTGAAACTTCACTCTGCAAAGCTCAAATTTGAAGTGCAATTTCTAAACTGCGACTGTGCCTTTAATTTTAATACTTCAGAGACATACTATGCATCAAAATGTAGGTCTGGGTCTTGTGATTCTCACAATATAAAGCTCTTCACTGTAGGAGTTATAGTTTTTAAGATACGACCGTTTGAAGATGGCAACCGCCAAAATACTCTGACCTGTGTCAAGTTGCAGCAGCAAGTGATGTCATAGACAGCAAGTGATGTCATAGACAGGGCCTTTTGAACACCTGCTAATGTTTTTATAAATGTATGGTTTAATGTAACTGTGCAACAGCGTTGCAATTAAATGTGCTATATAAATGATAACAGTTACTCCGCCCACTCCAGTTGTAGACTACTGGTGGAGCCAAGAACACTTCACACAATTTCCCCAGAAATTGTAGCTTTTCTAGTTATTATTATTCTTATTATTATAGCAAAATTTGCCACCCTAACTCCTCCCACAGTTTTTACACTACATAGACAAAAATTTACCAAAGCGTGCAGATTGTTCCCGATCGGATTGCTATTACTTTGTGGAACGTTTCGCCGAATGGTTCACGGAATATCGTCGTTTTTGTGGCGCAATTTGTCCCATAGGAATGAATGGCAAAGCTAGAGTGGGAGCTGCCAAAAGCTGAAAAATCAGGACATGTTTTCTAAACTGCCACCACTCCCTCATTTTCAAGCCCACCTACACAAATCTTATATCAAAACGTTCAGCTATCCCTGCTGCCACTAAACATATCAACGGCTAAGCCGTAGTCCTGATAGTTTTCACAATATGACCATTTGTTTGCAACTAACGCCGTCCATTGACATTCATTGAAACTTCACTCTGCAAAGCTCAAATTTGAGTGCAATTTCTAAACTGCGACTGTGCCTTCAATTTTAATACTTCAGAGACATACGCATCAAAATGTGGGTCTAGACGCTAGCCAGTTCTCACCAATATAAAGCTCTTACGGCTGTAAGTTTATAGTTTTAAGATACGACCGTTTGAAGATGGCAACCACCAAAATACTCTGACCTGTGTCAAGCTGCAGCAGCAAGTGATGTCATAGACAGGGCCTTTTGAACTCCTGCTAATGTTTTTATAAATGTATGGTTTAATGTAACTGTGCAACAACGTTGCAATTAAATGTGCTATGTAAATGATAACAGTTACTCCGCCCACTCCAGTTGTAGACTACAGGTGGTGGCAAGAACACTTCACACAATTTCCCCAGAAATTGTAACTTTTCTAGTTATTAAGTGTTCTTGCAAGAACACTTATTGTTATCTCACATATATATTATTCTTATTATAGCAAAATTTGCCACCCTAACTCCTCCCACAGTTTTTACACTACATAGACAAAAATTTACCAAAACGTGCAGATTGTTCCCGATCGGATTGCTGTTACTTTGTGGAACGTTTCGCCGAATGGTTCACGGAATATCGTCGTTCTTGTGGCGAAATTTGTCCCATAGGAATGAATGGCAAAGCTAGAGTGGGAGCTGGCAAAAGCTGAAAAATCAGGACATGATTTCTAAACTGCCACCACTCCCTTATTTTCAGGCCCACCTACACAAATCTTATATCAAAACGTTCAGCTATCCCTCCTGCCACTACACATGTCAACGGCTAAGTCATAGTCCTGATAGTTTTCACAATATAATCATTTGTTTGCAACTAACGCCGTCCATTGACTTTCATTGAAACTTCACTCTGCAAAGCTCATATTTGAAGTGCAATTTCTAAACTGCGACTGTGCCTTCAGTTTTAATACTTCAGAGACATACTATGCATCAAAATGTAGGTCTGGGTCTTGTGATTCTCACAATATAAAGCTCTTCGCTGTAGGAGTTATAGTTTTTAAGATACGACCGTTTGAAGATGGCAACCGCCAAAATACTCTGACCTGTGTCAAGCTGCAGCAGCAAGTGATATCATAGACAGGGCCTTTTGAACACCTGCTAATGTTTTTATAAATGTATGGTTTAACCCCTTCAGGACGGGTGACGGACGAGGTCCGTCACACAGGGGAGACCCTTAACGACGGGTGACGGACCTCGTCCGTCACGCGGTAAAATTAACCCCGGATCGCCGCTATCGCGGGGTTAATGGTGCTCCCGGTATGCCTCTGCATTGGAGGCATACCGGGAGCACCCGGTCAAGCTGCCCAGCACATGTGCTCGCTCTGACCACAAGTCTGAGCGAGCACATGTGCTCTCTATACTCACCTACCGGCTCCCTGCACTTCCGGGTTCTGTGTGAAGTGCAGGGAGCCGGATCAGTGCTGATCCTGCCCCCTGCTGGAAAAAATAAATAAAGTTTATTTAAAGTCCCCCCCCCCTTACCCATTTTAATAAAAAATTAACCCATTCCCTGCCAATTGATCACTGACTACAGTGATCAATTGGCAGGGATTACATTTTACTATGATCTGATTTTTTTTTTTAACCCCTGAGGGTTAATTCTTTTTTTTTAACCCTCAGGGGTTAAATTAATTAAATTAATTAATTAAATTATTTTTAAATTATATATTTAGATAGCTGGGGTAGGTGGAAGTTAGTGGGGAATTGGGGGATTTGACGTTAGGCTAACTAGAGGTTAACGTTAAAAAAAAGTTTTAAAAGAAACTTTAAAAAGTTAAAAATTAAGCTTAAAAAATGTTTTAATAACATTTAAGTAATAAAAACAAAAAAACACACTTTACCTTGTCCAAATAAAAATTAACCCCTTCCCTGCCAGTCGATCACTGCATACAGCGATCAAATAGAGATCACAGTATTATACTGTGATCTAATTTTTTTTTAACCCCTGAGGATTAACTTTTATTTATTTTTTTTAACCCTCAGGGGTTCAATTTATTTAATTAATTAATTTAAATATTTTATAACTATATATTTTGCTAGCTGGGGAGGGTGGGAGTTAAGGGAAAATGGGGAATTTACTGTTAGTGCTGCATACTGCTAGTTAGGGGTTAACAGTAAAAAAAATAGCTTAGAAAAATGTTAAATCTGTAAAAAAGTTTTAAGAAAGTTTAGGAAAGTTTAAAAAAAATTTATAAGCAAAACAAAAGTTTAAAAACTAGTTTTTAAAAGTAAAAAGTTATAAAAAGTAAAAAAATACATTTTAAAAACGCTCATTACCACTACACCTGGAACAAACTAGAGAAAAAATTATCCCACGCCAAGGTTCAAAATATGCCTTTTGAATTACCCAGGGTGTATTCTTTAATAAATAGTATGTGTTTGTGGGGAAGTTTCAATAACCAACCGCTAAACTATTCCAAATTGGAACATGGACACAGCGTAAAACTTCAAAGTTAGAAAAAAACTGGAATGGCTGTGTCCCAAATGTGCCCCTCCGATGTCCACACATACCTGGCAAAGGTACATACGGGGGTATTGCTGTACTCAGCCGACATAGCTGAGCAACATATGAAGTATTATACAGTCATAGCACACATAAGGTTTGCAAAATATGCTGCGCAAACTCACTTTGTATGTCAAAAAGGCAGAAAAAATGCTTATTACCACTACACTTGGTACAAGCTAGCGGAAAAATGATCCCACGCTAAGGTTCAAAATATGCCTTTTGAAATACCCTGGGATGTCTTCTTTAAGAAATGGTATGGCTTTATGGGGAATTTGGATTATATAGCCTGGTAAAATACTCTAAAATGGGACATAGGCACAGCATAAAAATTCAAAGTTTGAAAAAAACTGGAATGGCTGTGTCCCAAATGTGCCCCTCCGATGTCCACACATACCTGGGAAAGGTACATACGGGGGTATTGCTGTACTCAGCCGACATAGCTGAGCAACATATGAAGTATTATACAGTCGTAGCACACATAAGGTTTGCAAAATATACTGTGCAAACTCACTTTGTATATCAAAAAGGCAGAAAAAACGCTTATTACCACTACATCTGGTACAAGCTAGCGGAAAAATGATCCCACGCTAAGGTTCAAAATATGCCTTTTGAAATACCCTGGGATGTCTTCTTTAAGAAATGGTATGGCTTTATGGGGAATTTGGATTATATAGCCTGGTAAAATACTCTAAAATGGGACATAGGCACAGCATAAAAATTCAAAGTTTGAAAAAAACTGGAATGGCTGTGTCCCAAATGTGCCCCTCCGATGTCCACACATACCTGGCAAAGGTACATACGGGGGTATTGCTGTACTCAGCCGACATAGCTGAGCAACATATGAAGTATTATACAGTCGTAGCACACATAAGGTTTGCAAAATATACTGTGCAAACTCACTTTGTATGTCAAAAAGGCAGAAAAAACGCTTATTACCACTACATCTGGTACAAGCTAGCGGAAAAATGATCCCACGCTAAGGTTCAAACTATACCTTTTGAAACACCCTGGGGTGTCTACTTTAAGAAATGGTAGGCCTTTGTGGGGTAGATTGAATTTAAAACCTGCGAAGATGCTTGGAAATTGCACATAGGCCCAGCGTCAAAATTCAAAGTTTGGTAAAAACGGATATGGCTTGGTCTCCTATATGGCACTGTAGCTTCACAAAATAGTGACAAAGACATTCATTGGGGGTGTATTTTTACTCAAAAGACTTAGCTGAGCATAATTTGGGAGGTTTGAACTTGGTGGCACATATGAAATATACAAAACGCCCAGCAAAAATGCAATCCGTATGTAAAAAATGCACAAAATTATTTTTTACCACATACTTTGGCATATATTGGTGAAAAAATGGGGTATGTTAAGGCACAATATGCACCTTATGAGATACCCTGGAGTGTCTACTTTTACAAATGGTAGGCCTTTGTGGGGGTTTTTGAACAGTCAAACTGTTATAATACCCCAAATGGAAGCTAAGGCTCATTAAATCCGTCTCTCAAAATTCTACTGTGAATACTGTAAAGGACAGGTCTCCTATATGGCACTGTAGCTTCACGAAATAGTGCCAAAGACATTCATATGGGGTGTCATTTTACTCAGAATACTTAGCTGAGCATAATTTGGGGGGTTTGAACTTAGTGGCACATATGAAATATACAAATCGCCCAGCAAAAATGCAATCCGTATGTAAAAAATGCACAAAATTTTTTTTTACCACATACTTTGGCATATATTGGTGAAAAAATGGGGGCATGTTAAGGCACAATATGCACCTTATAAGATACCCTGGAGTGTCTACTTTTACAAATGGTAGGCCTTTGTGGGGGGGTTTTGAACAGTCAAACTGTTATAATACCCCAAATGGAAGCTAAGGCTCATTAAATTCATCTCTCAAAATTCTACTGTGAATACTGAAAAGGACAGGTATCCTGTATGGCACTGTAACTTCACGAAATAGTGCAAAAGACATACAATGGGGTGTCATTTTACTCAGCAGATGTAACTGAACACAAAATAAAACTTTGTACAGGAATAGCACACACCAACTTTACAAAATATACACGAGAATTTCTCTGTTATAAGTTTGTGTGCCAAAAACCAAAAAGAACACAATTTTACTCCAATATTTAGCAGAGGTTGGCGGTGAAATGGCTACGTAGAAAGTGTCAAAACAACCTTAGGTAAATAGCCCGTGATGTCTACTTTATATAAATATATACTTTTGTGTGGCAATTTTGTTTTCTTTTATGGCTATTAAGCTTACAAGACAAACATACCAAATTCTAAAATCGCTCCACATTAAAATTTTATTTTACTCCTTGTGCTTTGTGACCTGTAACTACCAAAAAAAACTTAAAATCCCAGACACATTATATATTCTGTAAATCAGAACAAATAAATAAATTTATTTTTAATTACTTTCCTTAACCTGCACTAATTATGCACACATTATTATTGCAAAAACTGTAAAAAAAAACAATATTTTTCATTTTTTTTGCATTTTTCTGTATTTTTTTTATAATAAGTAAGCATTTTATATATATATATATATATATGTTATATCAAATTAAAGCCCTTTCTGTCCTTTAAAAAACAGTATATAATATGTGTCGGTGCAATAAATGAGAGAGATGCAAATTGCAGTTGAACGCAAACAGCAAGAAAATGCAAAAATTGCTTGTGTCATTAAGCGTAAGTCAAGCTTCTGAAGCTGTGTCCTTAAGGGGTTAATGTAACTGTGCAACAACGTTGCAATTAAATGTGCTATGTAAATGATAACAGTTACTCCGCCCACTCCAGTTGTAGACTACAGTTGGAGGCAAGAACACTTCACACAATTTCCCCTGAAATTTTAACTTTTCTAGTTATTAAGTGTTCTTGCAAGAACACTTATTGTTATCTCACATATATATTATTCTTATTATAGCCAAATTTGCCACCCTAACTCCTCCCACAGTTTTCACACTACATAGACAAAAATTTACCAAAACGTGCAGATTGTTCCCAATCGGATTGCTATTACTTTGTTGAACGTTTCGCCGAATGTTTCATGGAATATCGTCATTCTTGTGGCGCAATTTGTCCCATAGGAATGAATGGCAAAGCTAGAGTGGGAGCTGGCAAAAGCTGAAAAATCAGGACATGATTTCTAAACTGCCACCATTCCCTCATTTTCAAGCCCACCTACACACATCTTATATCAAAACGTTCAGCTATCCCTGCTGCCACTAGAAATGTCCACGGCTAAGCCATAGTCCTGATAGATTTCACAATATGACCATTTGTTTGCAACTCACGCCTTCCATTGACATTCATTGAAACTTCACTCAAGCCAGCTCAAACTTGAAGTGTAATTTCTAAACTGCGACTGTGCTTTCATTTTTAATACTTCAGAGACATACTATGCATCAAAATGTAGGTCTGGGTCTTGTGATTCCCACAATATAAAGCTCTTCACTGTAGGATTTATAGTTTTTAAAATACGACCATTTGAAGATGGCAACCGCCAAAATACTCTGACCTGTGCCAGGCTGCAGCAGCAAGTGATGTCATAGACAGGGCCTTTTGAACACCTGCTAATGTTTTTATAAATTTATGTTTTAATGTAACTGTGAAGCACTTTGGGCAACAACATTGCAATTAAATGTGCTATAAAAATAAATTATAAGTTACTCCGCTCACTCCAGTTGTAGACTACAGGCGGAGGCAAGAACACTTCACACAATTTCCCCAGAAATTGTAGCTTTTCTAGTTTATATTATCCTACAAATTGCTTCTCTAGTGACTTTTATAGGAGAGCAATTGTTTATTGTAGGAAAAGCACATTTAATTAAATAAGTTTATTTTATCTGTAAGAAAAACACTGCACAATGGCTGTTTGTCAAGGCAAGAGGTATTTACAGACAAATCTTATCTTCTAGAATAATCATATGGCATTATGTATTCTGTATTTCACAGAAAGAAAGAAAAAACGTTTGAAATTTACATCTAAAAATAACAAGTAAAAAACACTGGTGTTGAAGATTATTTCTTGTAGACATAAGATGCATCTTAGCCCATGTATCTCAGACAGGGTGTAATTAGAAAATCATTTACTTTGAGATAAGGATCCTGTGGTTTGGATAAATGAAAATGTTTTCCTTTTTTTTTTTTATTTGTTTTGTTTGTTTTTTAAGTGAAGGAAATCTGACTACAAAGCAAATTATATTTCTTCAAAGACCAGTTATGACCATGTCAACAGTTCAGTCACATGAGGTAAGTGGTCATAAATTTGCAGTATGTATGTATTAAATGTTATTAAATTGTGCTAAGTACAATATGTTTATATACTTTAAGGAACACTGTCACAAATAAATATAACCATTGATAATGTTAGCATGTTCCTTTGTTGTTGTTTTTATTTTTATTTTTATTTTTTTAGATTATTGGGTAAACAGTGTCTAATTTTGTTATAATTAAACTGTTGAATACTAGGTCTCAGAGGCAGGTACTCTATGAGAATGTATTAAGACTGCCATGTTTAAATTTCCTTCTGAGAAGGAGTTAAAGGACCACTATAGTGCCAAGAAAACATACTTGTTTTCCTGGCACTTTCCGTCATCGTCTGAATGCGCATGCTTGGCAAGAGCCGTGTGCGCATTCAGCCAGTCTCATAGGAAAGTATTCTCCATGTTTTCCTATGGAGGCTGGCGTCTTCTCACTGTGAAAATAACAGTGAGAAGCGCGGAAGCGCCTCTAGCAGCTGTCAATGAGACAGCCACTAGAGGCTGGATTAACCCATTTGTAAACATAGCAGTTTCTCTATCCTAGGTGGACCTGGCACCCAGACCACTTGAGCTGAAGTGGTCTGGGTGCCTATAGTGGTCCTTTAAACAATATCAAATAAAGTAAGATAAGTGTGCTAGCTCAATTATATATAGGTAGACTTAGACATTATCACTCGCAGAAAGTTGGATTGCATAATTAACAAGAGATAACTCACGGGTATGTAGGTGCAGTATGGAGACATAGAATGGTAAGCAACATTGACAGAGTCACTCCCTGTTCCCAGTGAGGTTCCAAGACCAGCTTCAGGGTACCGCTGCTCCTGGTAAAACCCTGCTCAACTGTCTCCAAGATGGGTCTCCTCCGGTGCTGTTGCTCTGGATGGGCCTTGTCAGTAGCTGATTCCTCATCCCTCCGCTCAGTCTTAGGTGTTGGACCCTGAGGTAGATCAGTCATGTCATCTAGAGCTGCAATTTTCTGCAGCAGCTAACCTCTTCCAGAAGGAGTCTAAGAGCCTATTCAGCTTACTCACAACATCCAACTTCTCACAGCAGGGGTCAGAGGAGCATGTGGCATCCCCGTTTTATATGCAATGCTGTAGCAGCTTCTAGTTAGTGCCACATGCTCTCATCGTACCAGGGGAGACTCTAGGGTGTAGACAGGGATCACCCCCACTGGTTCAAAGAGAGAGAGCAGGGCACGAGCCACCGATTTGTACAGTTTGGATTGCCTCAGGAGTGAGATCAGTTGTCTTTCCCCTCCTCCTCCAGTCCGCAGGTCACTCAGAGTAGTCTTTGGGAAAGTGTCCACATTGGGTAAGTGAAGGTCGCTAATAATGGGCCAAACCAAGGCTAGAATTACCCAGATCTATTGTAGATGTTGATGGTTCAGATAAGCCAAGAGCTCTTATAGGACACGTTCAATAGGCATGGCAGTTAGGCTCTGGCCCGCAATATGCACATATATATATATATATATATATATATATATATATATAAAACAAGAGGGGGTTGGCTGCACTCACCTTAACATGCATAAATGGGGGTGCTGTTGGGGGCCAAATAATACAATACACAAGATCCAGCGCACTCACCTATCCACTAAACAGCAACTTCAATGTTGAAAGATTGTATTTGTTTTTTTTAAAAACACCTAATCTAGGCAAAAATAATGGGGGTTTAGTTACATTATATGATCATACATTGCATAAGCCTGCCACAACGTCAATGTACCCCATCTTGGCAGGTCCTACACTAACAGCCTAATGTCTGCTCTTATGAGATTAACCTACTTGGGGAAAATAATTCCATCTGGGGCTCTCTGCAGTACAAGGCTAAATAGGGCCCTGGGATGAGGCACCTGTGACAGGGAGGGGTGCAAAACCAAGGAGCTGGCTAGACTCCCAAATATATATAAAACAAGAGGGGGTTGGCTGCACTCACCTTAACATGTATAAATGGGGGTGCTGCTGGGGGCCAAATAATACAATACACAAGATCCAGCGTACTCACCTATCCACTAAACAGCAACTTCAATGTTGAAAGATTTTATTTGTTTTTTTAAAAACACCTAATCTAGGCAAAAATAATGGGGGTTTAGTTACATTATATGATCATACATTGCATAAGCCTGCCACAACGCCAATGTACCCCATCTTTGGCAGGTCCTACACTAACAGCCTAATGTCTGCTCTTATGAGATTAACCTACTTGGGGAAAATAATTCCATCTGGGGCTCTCTGCAGTACAAGGCTAAATAGGGCCCTGGGATATATATATATACTACTCTCAGAAATCACATTAAACTGTACTTGTTATGACTTCTGGTCTTTCTAAAAAGCATAAAATTCAATGTATACATTATTTATACAAAATTGGTTGCAAATGTATAGATTTGGAGAAAAACCTATTTAAAGGGACACTCTAGCATTAAGACTACAAATGTAATTCTAGCACAATAGTTTTAAAAAGCTCCAGTCTCTCTGCAGCTGCTGCCCTGCTTCCACTGGCTGAATTAATTAGTACTGTTCTTAGCCAATCCAATGCTTCCCCATAGGGAAGCATAGGAAGTCTAGAATGTATGCTCGGCAATTACCTAGTTGCGCCAATCAACATCTCCTCATAGAGATGCATTGACTCAATACATCTCTATAGAGGTTTTTGTTGTCTCCATGCAGAGTGCGTACACACACAACAATGTAACCAGGAAACCCCTTTATTGGTGACATTAGACAGCCATGTAAACAATGCCTTTTCTAAGACACTGCTGAGCCTACAGGGTCGATCTCTTTGGTCCTGAACTACTACATTGAACTGTAGTATCTTTGGTGCCTAGAGTGACACTTTAAAAACGGGTCTTTCTCCATCTCTTTGCATAGACTCTTGTGCTGAAGAATTGACCAATTAGGTTGAGATGAGGTTATATCTAAATGTTTTACAATTAATACATAATGTATGTCTGTGATAAATTATGTATTACAAGGTAGGTGTAGTGTGTGTACAGGGCCGGCGCTA
>OW240918.1:87158328-87193229 GCA_933207985.1 Pelobates cultripes
AAAGAAACAGGAGGGAGGGAGGGGGAGAAGAAAAAAGAGAGGGGGGAGGAGAAGAAAGAGAGGGAGGGGAGGGGGAGAAGAAAGAAACAGGGAGGGAGGAGGGGGAGAAGAAGAGAGGGAGGGAGGGGGGAGAAGAAAGAAACAGGGAGGGGAGGAGGGGGAGAAGAAAGAGAGGGAGGGGGAGAAGAAAGAAACAGGGAGGGAGGGGGAAGAAGAAAGAAACAGAGAGGGAGGGAGAGAAGAAAGAAACAGAGAAGGAGGGAGGGGAGAAGAAAGAAACAGAGAGAGAGGGAGGGGGAGAAGAAAAAGAGGGAAGGGGAGAAGAAAGAAACAGAGGGAGGGAGGGGGAGAAAGAAACAGGGAGGGAGAGAGGGGGAGAAATAAACAGGGAGGGAGGGGGAGAAGGAAACAGGAGGGGAGGGAGGGGGAGAAAGAAACAGGAGGGAGGGGGGAGAAGGAAACAGGGAAGGAGGGAGGGGGGAGAAGGAAACGGAGGGAGGGGGAAGAAAGAAACAGGGAGGGGGAAAAAAGAGGGAGGGAGGGGGGAGAAGGAAACAGGGAGGGAGGGGGAGAAGGAAACAGGGAAGGAGGGAGGGGGGAGAAGGAAACGGAGGGAGGGGGAAGAAAGAAACGGAGGGAGAGGGAAAAAGAGGGAGGGAGGGGGAGAAGGAAACAGGGAGGGAGGGGGAGAAGGAAACAGGGAAGGAGGGGGAAGAAAGAAACAGGGAGGGGGAAGAAAGAAACATGGAGGGGAGGGGAGGGGAGGGGGGAAGAAAGAAACTGACAGGGGAGGGGGGAGAAATAAACTAACAGGGAGGTGGGGGGGAAAGAAACTAACAGGGGGGGAGACATTGACAGGGAGGGGAATTGACGGGGAGAGAGAAATTGACAGGGAGGGGGGAGTGACAGGGGAGGGAGGGGGAATGAGAGTAACAAGGGAGGGGGGGAGAAGAGAGTGACAAGGGAGGGGGGGAGAAGAGAGTGACAAGGGAGGGGGGAGAGATTGACATCCATCACACACACAATCACACACAATGCACCCCTTACACACAAAGACAATGAACCCCTTGCACACAGAAAAACACACAATGCATTACACACACAATGCATTACACACACACATGCAATGCAACCCTTACACACAATGCATCCTTTGCACACACAGAAACACACAATGCATTCCTTACACACACTCAATGCACCCCTTACAGACTCACACACTTCATCCCTTACATACACAGAAACACACCTTGCAGCCCTTACACATACAAACACAGATTCACACAATGCATTCCTACACACAAATCAGGACATTCCCTACACACTCCATCCCCTGTGAACAAACTCATTGGTGGAAAATGAAGGTGGACCCTGGGACCCAGACCTTGAGCTGTGTAAAGGGCCCCCAAAAAATGGAGCTGCTTCTCGCTCTCCCAGAACATTGATTTGTGTGACCACAGTTACAAACAGCCTCCAGAGATCCTGTTATACACCAGACCAGTGGAGCCAGACTGCAGCTAGAGCCCATCATCATCCTCATCTGCTTGTAAGTAGGTAATCTAGTATATTATTCGTGGCACTAATCTCTAATTTACCTCACATTAAAGAAACACTATAGTCCCCAGAACCACTGCACCTTAATGTAGTGGTCCTGGTGTCTATAGCCTGTCCCTGCAGGCCTTTTAATGTAAACACAGCGGCACTGCAGCACTAGCGTTAGTTAACATGGCAGGTCATATGGGTGGGGCATTGCGATGTCACGGGGGGGAGGAGGGGGGCGTCAAACTTTACTTTTGCCTAGGGCGGCAAAAATCCTTGCACCGGCCCTGTGTGTGTATAGGGGCTGTAGCCTGTATCTGTGGGCTATCCAGTGTGTGTAGGGAAACTAATGTTGGGTGGTATAGATAAGAAATGTGTGCAGAACACAATTTCGGGTGGGATAGAGATGTATTGTGTATGTGTGTAGGTCATGCAGTAAATTAAAGTGAACACATTAAGACTGATATTTATTTTTAACTGGGGAGATGAGAAGGTCCAAAGTTTCCCTGCCAGGCCCAGGTACCAAAGCCTTATGATGTGGTGTCCAGAATGAAGTGCTCCAATCTCATTTTCTTCTCCTTCATTTGACACAGTCTTCTTTTTCTCCTGAGGCTCCTTCTGCAGAGGCGGCTCTAGACTTTATGAGGCCTTAGGCGAAACTCAAACATGAGGCCCCACTAACAAAAAAGGGAAAAAAAATAGAGTTGCAATACATGCACAGTTTACCTGTGTATGTGCCTGAGAGTGTGTCTGACAGAGAGTATCTGTGTGTGTGTGTGTGTGTGTGTGTGTGTGTGAATGTATGTCTCTATGAGAATGTTTGCGTTTTTGTCTGGTACCCTATGTGTATGGGGTAGCTGCTTGAAGAGGGGGGTGATGGTGAGAGGGAGAGGCGGGTGATGGTGAGAGGGAGAGGCGGGTGATAGTGAGAGGGGGTGATGGTGGGGGGTGATGCTGAGGGGGGGAGTGATGGCGAGGGGGCATAATGCTGAGGGAGGGGGTGATGGTGACGGAGGGGGTAATGCTGCTGAGGGAGGGGGTGATGGGGATAATGCTGTGGGTGGTGAGGGGGGGTAATGCTGGAGTGTGCGATGCTGAGGAGGGTTAATGCTGAGGGCGGTCAGGGGTGATAGTGAGGGCCGATGGTGAGGGGCAATGCCGAGGGTGGTGGGAGGGGCGGATAGTGAGTGGTGGCAGGGGTGGGTGAGGGAGGCGGAGCAGTGAGGAGGGTGATGCTGAGGGTGGTGATGGGGGGCAACGCTCGGTGGGAGTGGGGATAATGCTGAGGGTGTGGAGAGGGGTGATGGTGGAGGAGGGGGGTAATGCTGAGTGCGTGCAGGGGGATGCTGAGGGTGGTGAGGGGAGTGAGAGGGGGGGATGCTGAGGGTAAAGGGAGGGGAGGATAGTGAGGGGGGATGCTGAGGGTGGTGAGGGGGGGTGATGCTGAGGGTGGTGATAGTGAGGGGGTGATGATGAGGGGGGGGGTGTACTAGGTGGAGGGGGTGATGCTGAGGGTGGTGAGGGGGGTGATGCTGAGGGTGTGAGAGGGGTGATAGTAAAGGGGGGGATGCTGAGGGTGGTGAGGGGGGTGATGCTGAGGGTGGTGAGGGGGTAATAGTGCCCCCATCCCTCACTTACCTGATCTGTAGGCTGCCTCTGTGCTGCTCCCCTGCGGTTTCAGTCATGAGTGGGAGGCAGGGATAAGCTGTAGCTTCCTGCCTTTTAACATTCACAGTGTCACCTACTCGCCGGCGCTGGGGTGGGGGGGGGGATAGCTAATACACCACCAAGCGACTGCTTACATGCTGCTTTAGCAATGGGTTTCATAACTTCACCTTCATGTTACATGACATTTTTTCACTATAAAATGTGTCCCTAAAGGTTTGAGGCCTTTGATACCCGGGTGAGCTTTTATGTGGTGTATGAGTGGTTCCAGACAAAGAATAAACAGCAGGGGGGACAGTGGGCAACCCTGGCGGGTTCCATTGCTAATGGTAAACGGATCTGATAGGAATCCGGAGTTGAAAACTCTAGCTGCAGGACTTTGGTAAAGGGCCATAATCCCAGTCAGGGTGGATGCTGAGAAGCCTAATTTGATTAGCGTTTGAGACATATATACTACTCTCAGAAATCACATTAAACTGTACTTGTTATGACTTCTGGTCTTTCTAAAAAGCATAAAATTCAATGTATACATTATTTATACAAAATTGGTTGCAAATGTATAGATTTGGAGAAAAACCTATTTAAAGGGACACTCTAGCATTAAGACTACAAATGTAATTCTAGCACAATAGTTTTAAAAAGCTCCAGTCTCTCTGCAGCTGCCCTGCCTCCACTGGCTGAATTAATTAGTACTGTTCTTAGCCAATCCAATGCTTCCCCATAGGGAAGCATAGGAAGTCTAGAATGTATGCTCGGCAATTACCTAGTTGCGCCAATCAACATCTCCTCATAGAGATGCATTGACTCAATACATCTCTATAGAGGTTTTTGTTGTCTCCATGCAGAGTGCAGAGTGAATGACATTTTTTCACTATAAAATGTGTCCCTAAAGGTTTGAGAAGGGCAGGTTGGGTGGTTAAAAATTGGCCTGTAGTGAATGTAATAAAGAATTAAAACACAATGCTGTTCTTTTACTTCAGTACATCAGATGACAATCTGCTGATTATGAATCACCTTTATTATTATTATGCTCTTGAAAGTAGATAACTGATTTAGAGACACATACTGCTTTTAAAGAGACATTTTAGATCCTTAAAGGGAAACTCTAAGCTGCATAACCACTGAGGCTCACTGTAGTGGTTATGTTGTCTAGAATAACCTGGCATCACTTATGAGTGGTTTGACACAAACTGGGTCTCTCTCCCCCTCTTCAGAAATATATATCTAACTTAGAGTGCAATTATTGAGAGTGAAAGGAGTGACTTAACTGAGTACCCTCAGCCAACCTTTCCTTCTTGACAACATTGGCACAGAAAATACAGAATTGTTAAAAGGAGGCCGATGAGCGAGTTGTCTGTGGGCGTCAGGAAAAGACCCACGTTTATGTTAAACAATTCATAAATAGTTTGACATTGAATCGGGATAGTTTAGGAAAAGGCTCATTGTACGACCAAATTGTCACCTTCTTTTTGGACTGGAAATAAAGCTTAGAATGAACTTGTTGTGTCTGGCCTTTTTTTTTGTATTATTAAATCAGTAGACAGCAGCAGGACACGCTAAATAACCTAACTTCTACAGCGATCTGTAGAGTTTATGTTGCTTAGAATGGCCTTTAAAGTATAATTTAATATTAAAGGATACAATCTTAAAACAATGATGAATTATAAGAAAGTATGTATTCTCATATAGGCAATGATTCATACATACATCACTGTGGACTCTTTTGGCTTATTTTAAAAGATAAATAGAATGTTTTACTTTATATTACAGAAGAAACCCACAAGGCAAGTTGCAACTGAAGAAAAAAATTATGTCTCCAGTAGAAGCATAGAATTGCATTCAGCTTCAACAAACACTTCTGAAATGGGACAGTCGTCAGATGAGTTTTGTCTGTCATCTTCCAAACCTTATTGGGCCAAAGATGGATTTCAACAGTTTGAAGGTTTTTCTGGTTTTAGTAGCAGTGATAGTATGCTGAGGGATTTAGATGATGGACAGTTTGAACAGGAGGATGGAGTTACCCAAGTTACTTGTATGTAACCAGCATTTCAAAGAACAGTTTTGACGTCTATTCCTATATAATTTTTACAGGAGTGAATGCAATGTACAATCCACAGTGTACTTTATAGAACAATACACATCCATACCAGTGTCTGAAATTGCACATTTCTTCTGGCATACAATAAATCAGGTCCAACAATTTGTTGCTCAAAAGGAGCATCCTTTATCGTCACATAACCAAAATGGGGCGATATTTTGTTCTGCGTTCAAGTTCCTTCACCTTTCCTAGCTTGTTTGTTGGTGATTCTAAATCACTAGGTTTGAGAGGAAATGATATGATAAAAACTATATTATTAATGCAATATGTCTAGATCTGAGATTATAGGATATGATAAGAACTCTGTTCAAGTTAAAAAGGTCAAATGGGTCTGCAGACACATTTTGTATTATAGATGTGCCACGTCACTACTTATCAGCTTAAAGGCCAACATTAACATCTGCTGTGTCACAGCTATTTTGTCAATCTGTTGGGTGCTGATATTTTCCTCTCTTGTAAAGCAGGCACTGTGTATTGAAGAGATACCCTAGTGCCAGGAATGCAAAGCTGCTCCCCCAACTCCCCTCCATCTCACGTCCCTCCACACCCCTTCGCCCGGGTAAATAAAGAGTTAAATACCCTTTATTTACTCACTCTTGCTGCATAGTGAGTACTATTTTGTTTTGAGGTTCCATGTATTTTTTCTGGAGTTTTTTTTTCAAGATCCTCATATCTTTTCTTTTTTGCTGGACCAAAGGTCTGTTTCAAACCAGGAAGCCCTCTAGTGGCTGTCTAGTAGACAGCCACGGTGGGCAGACCTAGAGCTGCAATGTAAAGTTCTTGAGTTGTTTAACATTGCAGCATTAGGTGCAAAAGGGACACTGTACACAGACCACTTCAATGAGCTGAAGTAGTCTGAGTGATCACAGTGTCCCTTTAACTGAATGGTAACAGTGTTACTTTAACTTTTGCTTCTTTAGACTTTTAGAGCCAATAACAAGGGGTTTGCCTAACCCTGGTCCTGAAAGAATTAGGAGAGGCAAGTTTTGACAAAAAAAAATATTTTAATTTCAATACATTTCTTACTGCATTTTATAAATAGGGTCCCTAAAAGTTATCATGATGTGATATATGTCATATCATAAATAGTGCCTTGGGGGAAATTGATAACTTACTCTTTTGTATACACGTTCTTCAAACTAGAGTACAAAGAGCCACTACTAATTGGATGTATCATCTGCATGGTGTTTGCTTAAAATTGGGATGATCATCTTCGTTCTCCTGCTGTTGTTACCCCTCAGCAATCTTGAGTGTGGAATAGAATTATGAGAATTATGATAGTTGTAGTTGGACATGTATATACTGAACAAATTAACTAGTGGCAGTATACGGCACTACATGTTAAATAACACAGTGTGCCTGTACATTTGACTACTCTTTTTTTTTTACTTGTATTATTTTGTTTTTTGTGCATTATTAAGGAACACTATAGCATTAGCAATACAAACGTGTATATCTAATGCTTTAGTCTCCTACTAACAGTTTAGATGTCCAGCTCCCCTATTATGTAAATAGTGATTTACTTATTATTATTATTGGCATTTATATAGCGCCAACATATTCCGTAGCTCTTTACAATATTATGAGGGGGTTTAATAATACATGAGACAATTGTAAACTTACAGGAACGATAGGTTGAAGATGACCCTGCTCAAACGAGCTTACAGTCTATAGGAGGTGGGGTATAAAACACATTAGGACAGGAAATAGCAATCAAATAAGGTGGGTGTGAAGCAGAGCTGGAAGAGAGAGTAAAGTGCTGCCCTTTAAGAGAGAGCAAGAGACAGGTATGTGAGGCAGAGGTTACTCTGGGAGGCCATAAGCTTTCCTAAAGAGATGGGTTTTAAGGCACTTCTTAAATGATTGAAGACTAGGGGAGAGTCTGATGGCGGTAGGCAGGCTATTCCAAAGGAAGGGAGCCACCCGCGAGAAGTCACGAGCAGAGCAGAGAGACCAAGAAGACCTATGGATCTGTGAAGAGATATGAGAATGGTAGAATTGTTCAGTGCTTTATAGGTATGGGTTAGCACATTGAATTGACTCCTATAGGATACAGGAAGCCAATGTAAGGACTGACAGAGGGGTGATGTGTGAGAGGACAGACTAGAGAGGAAAATCAATCTGGCAGCAACATTGATTACAGACTGTAGCAGGGCAATATGGCTTTTGGGAAAACCAGTTATGAGAGGGTTACAATAATCCATGTGGGAAATTATTAGAGCATGGACAAGCTCCTTGGTCTTGCGTACGAAAGGGGCAGATGCGTACTATGTTTTTAAGATGGAATCTACAGGATTTGGCAACATACTGAATGTGAGGCTCAAAGGTGAGGCCAGAATCAAGTATGACGCCAAGACAGCGCGCTTGCAAGGATGGACTTATGTGAATATCACTAACTTGAAGGCAGAGCGAAAGAGGAGGATCAGTACTAGGAGGAGGAAAGACAAGGAGCTCAGTTTTAGAGAGATTGAGTTTAAGAAAGCGGGAGGACATCCCGTCAGAGATGGAAGAAAGGCAAGCAGTGACACGTTGCAGGACAGTAGGGGAGAGGTCCTGGGATATATCTGGGTGTCATCAGAGTACAAGTGGTAGTGCAATCCAAATGAGGTAATAAGTTTGCCAAGAGAGGCAGTATAAAGATAAAATAGTAGGGGACCAAGGACAGAGCCTTGGGGGACTCCAACCGAAACAGGATGAGGGGAGGAGATATCATTAGAAAAGGAGACACTGAATGAGCGTTGGGAGAGATTAGAGGAAAACCACAAGAGGACAGCGTCACAGAGACCGAGTGATTGAAGAGTTTGAAGAACGAGAGCATGATCAACGGTGTCAAAGACAGCAGAGAGGTCAAGAAGAATTAATATGGAGTAGTTTCCTAAGGATTAAGCTGTGATTAGGTCATTAGTAACTTTCATAAGAGCAGTCTCAGTAGAGTGGAGAGGGCGGAAGCCAGATTGAAGAGGGTCAAGGAGAGAGTTGGAATTGAGGAAGGGAGACATACAAGTAAAGACAAGTCTTTCCAGAAGTTTTGAGGAAAAAGGGAGCAGGGATATGAGACGATAGTTAGAGGGGGAGGACAGGTCAAGAGATGTTTTTTTCAGGATAGCTACTACAGTGGCATGTTTAAGGTCAGCAGGGACAACGCCAGAAGAGAGAGAGCAGTTGAAGATGTGTGTTAAGGAAGGCAAAAGACGGGGGAGAGAGATCTGATAAGGTGAGATGGAACAGGGTCGAGTGGGCAAGTGGTGAGGCGAGAGGAAAGGAACAGAGCAGCCACCTCTTATTCAGTAGCCGGGGAGAAAGTCTCAAGGGTAGGAAAGGCAATGTGTGGTTGAGAAAGAGACCGGCAATATGGGGAGAATTCTTTCCTTAGCTGTTCAATCTTGTGGGTAAAGTAGCATGCAAAGGCTGTAAGGTTAGTTTGGGGGGGTGGCCACAGCACGGCGAAGAAGAGAGTTAAAGGTGTCGAAGAGATGTTTGGGATTGCAGGAGCCTGGGTCCGAGACTTCCTCCAGGAGCGTTCAGCACAACGGGAGCATCTTTGCAAGTAGCGTGTTCATTTAGTATGCCATGGTTGGGGGCATGCCCTCCTCGAGGTGCATGTTTGGAGTGGGCTGCAGCTTTCAAGGCAGAGGTAGTGTTATATGTAGAGATGGCCAATGAGAGACAGGAGAGAGAAGGGATGGATAGCAGTTGTAAATCAATATCAGCTGACAGCTGCTGGAGGTCAATAGAATTAAGGTTCATCCTGACTTGAGAGGGGTTAGGCTGAGATTGTTGGGTGAGGGGGTACTTGAGATCAAACAATAAAAGTTGGTGATCAAAAAGAGGAAATGGAGTGTTGCAGATATTAGATACTGTACATGCAGAAGAGAAAATGAGGTTGAGGGTATTGCCAGGTACATGGGTGGGAGAATTAGCCCACTGTGATAGGAAGTAAGTGAAGTAAGAGGGAGGAAGTAAGTGAAAGTAGTTTAGAGGTTCCTGAGGTAAAAGGTGGGTAAATGGGAATACTGAAGTCCCCGAGAATTAGTGATGGAATATTAGAAGAGAGGAAGTAGGGTAGCCAGGCAGCAAAGTCCTCTTCACACTGCTCTCTGCACTGTTACTCCTGCCTCTTTGACTGCAGTTGATTCGGAAACTAGTTCACGTGTAGGTGTGTTAACCTTGCCATGTAAACATTGCAGTTTCTACAAAACTGCAATGTTTTACATTGCAGGGTTTAAACAAAAGGGTCACAGAAACCAGACCACTTTATTAAGATGAAGTCATCTGGGTGCCTTTAGTGGCCTTTAAATATAGTCTAAAAGTAAATGTATACCAGGGTGGGATTAACAAAGGTGCCAGGCCCGGACTGGCCATCAGGCACACCGGAGAAATGCCCGGTGGGCCGCGATTGCCGTGGTCCGAGGCCAGTAGGGGAGATCACAGGATCTCCCCTGCTGTTCCATGCGCCGGCCCTGCTGCATTCCATGACTGCCCACTATTACTAACAAGCGGCCGCAGGCTGGGGACGGAGGTAGAGAGGACCCTGCGGAGCTCTATCTTTCAGCTCCGCCGGGTTTCTCTCGTGAAATCTGGAGCATTGCAGTGGCAATGCCCCCTGATCTCGCAAGAGTGAACTTTAGCGTCGCAGGCTAAACACTTTTTTTCAGTGTTTACTGTCTATAAGACTCTCTTATTAGGCCCATCATAATTGTTAGCACCTGGCCCAAAGGGCTCTTAATTCGCCACTGCTGTATATAACACTACATATTTTAGGTATGATGTTTTCTTTTCACCGTTTATCTCATTCAAAGTTTACATAATATAATTTAAAATCTTTTGGGTGCCTATGCAGAAAAAGAAGCTCAGATGTTGTATAAAGGATGCCATATCAATCAAGTATTGATATAACTTCTGTTTTGGGAACACAGCTTGCAGCAATTATTATTGCCCTTGTCTGGATCATATAAATGTCAGAGCTTTCAAAGGACTTGTTTAACCTGGGTACTGAAGGGTTTACCTATTACAACTCACAATGTATAGTTTAGTTTATAAGACATGCTTGCTTAAAATTAAGTTTTTTCTTATTTCTCCCATCTGTGTAGTCTAAACACTAGCAAGGGTTATTCACTAAATTCACTTTTAATTTTCACTTAACCTTTATTGTATAGCATGCACATTTTTTGAACAGGTATAAAATAAGTCAAGAATAATATGGGGGAACTGGTCTTATAAATATATTTTGTCTACATTGTATTTAAAATGTATGAATGTATTACCAGTGGACCATTCATAAATACATATTATACAGGTGATACTTGAAAAATTTGAATATCGTGCAAAAGTTCACTTTTTTCAGTAATGCAACGTAAAAGGGGAAACTAATATATGAGATAGACGCATTACATGCATAGCAAGATAGTTCAAGCCGTGATTTGTCATAAGTGCGATGATTATGGCTTACAGCTCATGAAAACCCCAAATCCACAATATCAGTAAATTATAATATTACATGCAATCAATAAAACAAGGAGTGTACATAGAACAATATCGGACCTCTGAAAAGTATAAGCATGCATATGGACTCAGTACTTGGTGTGACAAAGTGCCCTTTGCCATTTTGTCCTGGAGAGGCCTGCTTGCTTGCCTCCTGCCCTGCGACTATGACCCTGGGATGTATTGCCCTTCTAGAAACTGATGTGGGCATACTGGAGGCTTATATTGCTGTTTCTTGTCCTTTAATGCCCAAAGAAAGGATTTGTACTTTTAAACTGGCACTTAGGATGCAGTCGAAGTGGCGCCATTCGAATACCGAACACGTGGCGGCAGCCATTTTAACTCATTCGAACGCGGTCAGTGGTGTGTGCAGCCAAATCTATGTAACTGTTTTCGGCTACCCAATTGCACAAACTCCGCGGACCCATACGTTCTGCTCTGCAATGGACTCTGCAGCTGGAGACTAAGTCCCGTTCAAAGATTCGAACGCTCGTTCGAATGCGACTTAGTCATTTTCTCGGTGTAAAATAGACAGACCGCACAGCCCAAATCCATGGAACTGTTTTGGGCAGGAAAATGTGCCTGCAGTCGGTCAAAAGTGACTTATATGTATCTCCTGAACGGATTCAAATGATTTTTGGGTATGTTTGTATTTGGAATGTGCTGATTAATAATATGACTTTTATTAATATTGGATATATGGTTTTAGAGTTATGAAAGTTGGGAAAAAATTATTTTTTAAAAGGTATGGATAATTGGGTTACCTCAGGCTTAGGGGAGGAGATGTGTGGGATGTAACCATTGTGTGATTGGGTATTGTATAATTGTCCGTGGGCGAATTGCATAAAAGCAGAGTGTGTGTCATTAAACCTCAGATCCTGTTTGACCCTCAATACGTAGCCTTGTCTCGTTATTGGAGGGAGCTTCTATAATCACACCGGGGATTGCTACGCTCTGCATACTCCCCTGAGCTTGTTCCTGATACGCTCTCCTGGAGGAGAGGTCTTCCCCACACGGTCCTGGAGGATAGAAGCTGATCCAGGGTGGACGGAAGACGGCGAGACTCCAATTAAGCTACGGCGGTTGTGGAGTCTGCGGTGGTTGTGGTGTCTAGTGCGGTGCTTGTGGTCCTCGGCGCAAGCTAGGAAGCGTCCATTAAAGGAAGGGTCCGTTACACTTGGTTTGGGCCCCTTTTGCAGCAATTACTGCCTCAAGGCCACATGGCATGGAAGCTATCGGCCTGTGCCACTGCTGAGGTGTTATGGAAGACCAGGATGCTTCAATAGCGGCCTTCAGCTCTTCTTCATTGTTCGGTCTCCTGTCTCTCATCTTTCTCTTGGCAATGCCCCATAGATATGTGTGCCTCTCCATTCTTCTTCTCCAGACTCTGGGTCCTTGGTTTCCAAATGAGATGCAAAAGTTGCTCTCATCAGAAAAGAGGACTATGGACCACTGAGCATCAGACCAGGTCTGTTTTTCTTTAGCCCAGGTAAGACACTTCTGACATTGTTTGTTGTTCAGGAGCGGCTTGACAAGAGGAATACGACATCTGAAGCCCATGTCCAGGATCCGTCTGTGTGTGGTGGCTCTTGATGCACTGACTCAAGCCTCAATCCACTCCTTGTGAAAGTCCCCAACACATTTAAATGGCCTTTTCCTGACAATCCTCTCCAGGCTGCGGTCATCCCTGCTGCTTGTGCACCTTTTTTTCCACACTTTTCCCTTCCACATAACTTTCTATTATTGTGCTTTGATACAGCACTTTGGGAACATCCAACTTCCTTCGCAATTACCTTTTGAGGCTTTCCCTCCTTATGGAAGGTGTCAATGATGGTTTTCTGCACAACTGTCAGGTCAGCAGTCTTCCCTATGATTGTGATTCCTACTGAACCTGACTGAGAGCCTAGAATATTGCACCTTTTCACAATATTCTAATTTACTGAGATTATGGATATGGGGTTTTCATGAGCTGTAAGCCATAATCATCGCACTTATGACAAATCACGGCTTGAACTATCTTGCTTTGCATGTAATGCGTCTATCTCATATATTAGTTTTCCCTTTTATGTTGCATTACTGAAATAAATTAACTTTTGCACGATATTCTAATTTTTAAAGTATCACCTGTATATAGTAAACAATATTTGGGAAAAAAATGGGCAATAGACCAAAAGTACCGTATATACTCGAATATAAGCAGAGTTTTTCGGCACATTTTTTCTGCTGAAAAAGCCCCCCTTGGCTTATACTCGAGTCAAGGTCTGTATTATGGCAACATACATTGCCATAATACAGACTGGGACCGCCGAGCTCATTACAAGCCCGGCGTTCCTATTGGGGCCGGAGCAAGCTGTTACTTACCTGTGCAGCAGCTCCGTTCAGCTCCCTTCTCCTCTGATCCAGTCAGCTCACAGTGTAAATTTCGCAAGACCCGTGGCCGTCAGAGCGTTGCCACGGGTTACCGTGGCAATGCTCTGCGCGGCACGCAGACCGCGAGATTTACACTGTGAGCTGACCGGAACGGAGGAGAAGGGAGCTAAACGGAGCTGCTGCACAGGTAAGTAATAGCTTGCTCCCGGCCCATGCCACTGGACCACCAGGGAATGAAATATGCCCCCTCCCTGGCCAGGCAACAAGCGAAGAGGGGGGACAAAATAAATGTAATTTAAACAATTAAAATAATAAAAAAATTATTTGAATATTATTAATATGACTGCCACCACTACATGATACACTCTACTTTATTTTAACAGTATCTTACAATTTATTTATTTTGAATTTATTTTTTTTATGAGTAGTTCTCTCATGTTGCATTTGATTGTTTAAAGTATAGGTAACTGTGTGTGACCTTTTAAGAATGCAGGAAATATTCTTCTCTTTTCAGAGACCGGATTATTTTCAAGTTCTTTCAAGACAATGTAAAATAATTTTAAAAAATAATAGAATTAAGTAATAACAATATTGAAATAAAATATTAAAATTAAAACAATAAAAATGCCCTCCCCCCCACCCAGTTTACACACACTACACAAACACACTCTGCATCATCTACGCACACACACACACTACATTCACACAAACACACACTCTGCATTATATACACACTACACAAACACACACACCCTGCATTCACACAAACACACATTCTGCATTCATTATATACACACACTACACACAAACACACTGCATTCATTATATACACACACTACACAAACACACAAACTGTAAATAAATATTCAATTAAGGTAATTTTATTGGGATCTAATTTTATTTAGAAATTTACCAGTAGCTGCGGCATTTCTCACCCTAGGCTTATACTTGAGTCAATAAGTTTTCCCAGTTTTTTGTGGTAAAATTAGGGGCCTCGGCTTATATTCGGGTCGGCTTATACTTGAGTATATACGGTATATTAAGATCAGTTTGGGCACCATAACAACTTAATCGATATTACCTAATCTTTAGGGGTTAAACCATTCACAAACTACTATTTAACCCCAAACTCTGTGTTCCTGCGTTTGTTTGTTTTTTTGCCCCCCTTCCTTCTATATCTCAAAACCATTGATTATGGAGGCTCGGGCAGTGGTGCTGCTGATTGGCTTAGAGCAGTTAGCTGAATCTCCCCATTCATAAAAAAAGTATAGTTAAGTTGTTATGGTGCCAAAACTAGTCCTTTAACTTTTATTTTTCAGATTGTAAAGATACATCTGTAATGTCCTTAAGAATAGCATAATTTGGAAGAATTCATTTTGCATTTAATTTTCATTTCTAGTGACCTTAACAGTATTCATTTTAACAGTGTTATTGATTGCTCCATGTTATGTTTACACACTCTCTTAGCATTGTAAATCATTTTCTTTATTGCAATATTGAGATAGATTGTGCTAGCATTTTCTTATATTAATTTCTTTTAAATTCATTATGTAAAAAACTATATTGTCCAGTATGTACAAGCTTTAAACTGAAAATTGATTGCCATTAAAATCATCAAAAAGGTATTTGAATAATTTGTCATGTATGTAGTGTCTTTTGCTTTTCATAAAGAGAAAGTTCCAAGAAGGCAGAAATGTTATACTCTATGAGGTAGCAGAGTAATCAAACATTTAATCAAATCAAACCTTTAATTTTTAATTTGTGTAATCTCAAAAAGAAAATAAATCACTAGGAATTGTGAAATTATTTTTACAACAATAATAGAAGCCATATTTCACATTATCAATACTGGGTAACTATAATGGATATTTAAAAAGTGGAGGTTCTTAACAGGATTATTCACTGGGGGTACAATTTCCAATTGTTAGCACCCCCATAGTGTTTCTATGTACAATATTTGCACAATGTAAAATTCAATGACATTCTGTGTTTTGTTGTGCTTTAATAGTTTGTGCTTTACTTGAAACAATGATCTGCAGACATAAAAACAAGGTGTATATATATATACAGTGAGGGGAAAAAAGTATTTGATCCCATGGTGATTTTGAACATTTGCCCACTGACAAAGAAATGATCAGTCTATAATTTTAATGGTAGGTATATTTTACTAGTGAGAGACAGAATAACGCAGAAAAATGCATGTCAAAAAATGTACAAATTGATTTGGATGTCACTGAGTGAAATAAGTATTTGGTCCCCAATTAATCAGCAAGATTTCTGGCTCCCAAGTGTCTTTTATACAGGCAGGGCCGGATTAACATAGGGGCTGATGGAGCTGCAGCTCCAGGCCCAGGCCCATGGAATAGGCCCATTGATTTAAAAAAAAAAAAAAAAAAAAATTATTTTTTTTTGTACTTTTTTTTTTCACACACTACTCTTAGGGATTCCATCTGGCTTTTATTTTATTGGCACAGCCAGTATTTGGGGCTGCCTGGCGGTGCCAATATTGCAGTTATACTGGCAATACAAATGCTGGTATTTTTTATCAGTATAAACAAGAGATTACTCTGCAATACCAGCACTGGCCAGTAGGGGTCGCTGTGTGTGGAGACAGGCAGGGATAGGAAGTTCCAGCATATCCTCCCTGCCTATCTATACTCACTGCTCTGCAGGGGTGCAGCTACAGAGAGTCCAGACAGCAACTCCCACCCTGCAGAGACAGCCTACAGCTCAGGGAAGTAAGGGATGGGGGGAAAGGCTGCAAGGAGACATATACTGAGACACTAAGGGACACTGGGAGACATTATGGCAGACATTGAGACACTAAGGGACACTAAGGGACACTGGGAGACATTATGGCAGACACTGAGACACGAAGGGACACTGGGAGACATATATGAGACACTAAGGGACACTGGGAGACATTATGGCAGACACTAAGGGACACTGGGAGACATGGGTCACTGAGACACTGATACATAGGAACACTGAGACCTGGAGTAATCGACACATGGGGGCACTGAGTCATGAGGGCATGACAGGGCACTGGGAGGAATCCATCTATACAGCAGAATCAAACTAAGTAGTTTTTTGGTGATTTTACAGCATTTTCTCTTATATCACTCCTTGTGATTTACATCATGTGATGTCACCCATACATATTTAATTATGCAAATTAGTAAGGCCGGTATGTTTTTCCAAGAAAGGTGGCAACCCTAACTACTTTTCACATACTCTTACTTAAGTATGGAAACTTAAGTGGGATGTATGGGAACAAAACTTGTGTGGACTGGCTGACAATGAATATAGTTAAAGGGACACTATAGTCACCAGAACAACTACAGCTTATTGAATTTGTTCTGGTGAGTAGAATCATTACCATCAGGCTTTTTGCTGTAAACACTGTCTTTTCAGAGAAAATGCAGTCTTTACATTACATCCTAGTGATAACTTCACTGGCCACTCCTTAGATGACTGTTAGAGATCCTTCCTGGGTCATGGCTGCCTAAAATGCATCCAAACATTCAGTGTCTCCTTCTGCATGCAGACACTGAACTTTCCTCATAGAGATTCATTAATGAAATTCATCTATATAAGGAGATGCTGATTGGCCAGGGCTGTGTTTGAATCATACTGGCTCTGACCCTGTTCTGCCTCTTTGTCAGTCTCAGCCAATCCTATGGGGAAGCACTGTGATTGGATCAGGCCACCACTTCTAGTGATGTCAGCAGACTGCTTGTTTTTATGAGTCTAACAGCATGCCGAGTTACAGCTTCAGGCTTGAATATAGATTTTGCTATATTTATGGAGGCATGAGGGGTCCAGGGGGGGCTAGATGGTGGTGTTAATACTATAGGGTCATGAATTCATGTTTGTGTTCCTGACCCTATAGTGATCCTTTAAGGTAATGCTGACTTTGGTCTCTAACACTGTGGCATGTTCCCTTTCTTCTACACTCACTACATACAGCTTTACTCTGTCCCAGACCATATACCAGGATCTTCTGCCTGCTAGTAAGAAGGTAAGGAGACAAGTGGACCAGCGAGTGCTAGGGGACAGTCCTTAGAAAGCGTTGAGTGAGCGCATCATTAGATGCATTTATGCCAAGCTCAGGGTGTTGTCTGCATAGTATGCCCTTAGTTGGCCAGCTGCATGATTGGCAGGCAGCCTGACATGCATTCATGTCAGGCTGGCCTTCTAATTCTTTGAGCAGAAATGTCCTCTTTTTGGGCATGTTTGCCCGTTTTGGCAGGTTATGTGATTTGTGTCAGTGGCAAACCCTTTTACCGTGCCCATTGACTTCCTGCTTGATTGGACATTGCTGGGTTATGGATTTACTTGAGAGCTGAAAACATAAATTAGAGAGAGATTAGCCTAGGGTATGTGTTTTCTTATAGCTGCTGTTTTCTTTCTCTCCAGCACCATCTCCATCTGATACATGATGCTTATGAGTGTTTTACTGTTTTTGGTCGATATGATTCTGTAATTAGGCCCGTCAGAATTGTCAGCACCAGGCCCACTGGGCTCTTAATCTGGCCCTGTATACAGGTAACGAGCTAAATGACCGGGATCCTAAATAAACTAAACACTTAAAATCTAACGTTTAATAGAAACATATAGAAACATAGAATGTGACGGCAGATAAGAACCATTCGGCCCATCTAGTCTGCCCAATTTTTTTTAAATACTTTCATTAGTCCCTGGCCTTATCTTATAGTTAGGATAGCCTTATGCATATCCCACGCATGGTTAAACTCCTTTACTGTGTAAAACCTCTACCATTTTCAGCTGGAAGCCTATTCCATGCATCCACTACCCTCTCAGTAAAGTAATACTTCCGGATATTATTTTTAAACCTTTGTCCCTCTAATCTAATTTAATTTAATTTAATGTCCTCTTGTTGTGGTAGTTTTTCCTCTTTTAAATATGGTCTCCTCCCTTACTGTGTTGATTCCCTTTATGTATTTAAATGTTTCTATCATATACCCCCTGTCTCTTCTTTTCTCCAAGCTATACATGTTAAGTTCCTTTAACCTTTCCTTGTAAGTTTTATCCTACAATTCATGAACCAGTTTAGTAGCCCTTCTCTCAACTCTCTCTAAAGTATCAATATCCTTCTGGAGATACGGTCTCTAGTACTGCGTACAATACTCCAAGTGGGGTCTCACCAGTGTTCTGTACAATGGCATGAGCACTTCCTTCTTTCTACTGCTAATACCTCTCTCTATACAACCAAGCATTCTGCTAGCATTTCCTGCTGCTCTATTACATTGTCTGCCTACCTTTAAGTCATCAGAAATAATCACCCTTAAATCCCTTTCCTCAGATGTTGAGGTTAGGACTCTATCAAATATTCTGTACTCTGCCCTTGGGTTTTTACGTCCAAGATGCATTATCTTGCATATATCCACATTAAATGCCAGTTTCCACAACTCTGATCATTTTTTTTTAGTTTACCTAAATCATTTGCCATTTGGCTTATCCCTCCTGGAACATCAACCCTATTACATATCTTAGTATCATCAGCAAAAAGACATACCTTACCATCAAGACCTTCTGCAATATCACTAATAAAAACATTAAAGAGAATGGAGAATGGGTCCAAGTACAGATTCCTGAGGTACCCCACTGGTGACAAGCCCATGCTATACTCCATTGACTACTGTCAGGGTGGCAGTCCGGAAACCGGGACCCCTGAGTGCCTGATGAGAAGTTGGGAGTCTTCAGCGTGGAAGTGGATTATCAGGGTCTGGTGCAGGGTAACCGCACGCCCCCTGGTGTTGAGCACCAGCGTTTGTGCGGCCACATACCAAGACCCTAAATCAGCTTATGCGGATCCCAGGAACTTGAAGCTAGGAAGTAAGCAGACCTCCCAGGAGCTGTATAGGGAGGCACTGCAGCAGGAACAAGGAGCTTGGAAATAAGCAGAGCTCACAGGAGCTGAATAGGGAGGCTCTGCATCAGATAATGAGCTTGATAATAAGCAGACCTCCCAGGAACTGTATAGGGAGGCTCTGCAGCAAGAATGTATCCAGTACAGAAACAATGCAAGACTAGGATAGGCACCAAACATGAAAACAAGACAAAACTAGTAGAACCCAGAACCAGAGAAGGATAGGAAGCTAAACCCAGAACATGTGCACAATACATAAGGGAACATTAACTAAACAGGGGCAGGACAGGATAGAACTGTACATGGACTGGGAATACAAACTAAAACAAGACAAGATATTATAGGCAAAACAAGAGGAGAAATAACTAAGTACTATATATGAAAATCATGGGGATTTAGTTACATTATATGATCATACATGGCATAAGCCTGCCAACAACGCCAATGTACCCCATATCTGGCAGGTCCTACTCTGCCTAATGTTCGGTAAAAGAACCACAATAAAACACATATAGCACTTAACTGCAAGAAAGGGCAGAGGACTTGAAACCACTGCTGTAGGTCCAGACTGAAACAAAAGGAATCATGGAAAAGGAACGGGTATGGCAACATAAAACAAACATTTAAATGAATCCTGGAGACTGGGAATTCCAGGGACGGAACACAGGAATGAACCCAGAAAACACCAGCATAAAGAAAACCAGACATGGAATAGAAAACCAGAAAAACTAAACAAGAATAGTAAAAAGAGTACTCGATACCAGAAGCCAAAGCCAGACATCTCTGCAGAACATGGCATGATGTGACAAATACAACCCTCTGTTGCCTGTCACTCAGCCACTGCCTTACCCATTCAACAATATTGGAATCCAAACTTAAAGATTGCAGTTTATTGATAGGCCTTATATGTGCAACAGTGTCAAAAGCCTTACTTTTGACACTGGTGCACATATACGTGTCAAAAGCCTTACTGAAATCTAGGTAAGCAATGTCTACTGCACCACCCTGATCTATTATTTTGGTTACCCAATCAAAAAAAAAAATAAGATTAGTTTGGCATGATCTCCCTGAAGCAAACCCATGTTAAAGGATGTTCAACAATCCAATCCTTTAACATGGTTTCCATTACTTTCCCCACTACTGAAATAAGGCTTACTGGCCGATAGTTGCCCGACTCCTCCCTACTACCTTTCTTGTGAATGGGCACAACATTCGCTAACTTCCAATCTTCTGGGACTACTCCTGTTAACAATGATTTGTTAAATAAATCTGTTAATGGTTTTGCTAGTACACCACTAAACTCTTTTAATAACTTTGGGTGTATTCCATCAGGTCCCATTGACTTATTTTCTTTCTTTTATTTTATTTGCATTTTGTAGTATCAACATACCAAAAATCATCTTGTACAGTAGGAGATTGTAACAATGGATAGAATTTACATACATATATCCAGTAGTACATATGTCATAAGATTGCTACCAGTTGATACGTTTGGTACCATTATAATACAACGAATAATGCAACATTAACATAAGGGGGGGGTAGAGAGGAAGGGATCGGAGGAGGAGGGGAGAGGAGGTCAGCATGCTCAGTTAAGAGCAGATGGAGTTGGAGTTGTGCCTAACCCAGTGTGGTTCGAGTCCCACTATGTGTCGCCCATGTCGGGTTTGGACAGTATTGGTCAATATGGTAGGTGGGAGGCTGGGTGTCGCTGTGGAGGAAGTGTGCCTCTCAATTTTGTATGTTGAAGTGGTGTCCTGTTTAAGTGGTGTCATGTTGCGGTGATTCGGAGGTTCCCCCTTTTGTTGGCCCCATCATGTACGTTTCCCACGTGTCCCAGGCTACCGCTATAAATTGTTTAGGTGGTGTATTTTTACGTGCCATTAGTTCGTATTGTCTCGTCATCTGTAGTGCTCTGATACATTGGGACAGGTGTGGTGGAACTGGATTTCGCCATAATCTGCTTATCGCCTGTAGTGCTGCTACAATGATGTGGTAGATGAGGTATACTTGGGGTTTCGTGAGATTTTTGGGAAGTAGTTGGAACAGATAGACTTCAGGGTTCTGTGGTAGGTGGACACCTGTGCTGTCTTGGATTAGTTGTATTATATCGTCCCAGTATGGTTTCATTTTTGGGCATGTCCACCAAATGTGTATCATGGACCCTTTGCCGTCTGTACAGCGCCAGCACGTGTCCGATATGTTTGGGTTCCCTTTGTGGAGCCTTGTGGGGACCATGTACCACCTATATAGTATTTTACGCGTGATCTCTGTGTGGGAGGCACACAATGAGAGGTTCCTGTGTCCCTTAAATATTTTGGCCCATTGGATCTCAGATAAGTGAGTCGTCAGATCACGGTCCCACGCTTTTGTGAAGGTGAAGGTATGTGGGCCTTTTGTGGAATTGTATATGGCGTAAATTAATGAGATAAGTTTTTTCTTTGGTTTTAGGTTGAGGCATATTAATTCTAGTTCTGTCATTTGTAGCCCAGCCTCCGGATGATTAGAACAGATCGTTTGCGTCCTGAGCCATGACGCTACTTGCCTATATGAGAAGTGAGCTGTGTCTGGAAGCCCATATTGTTTTTGGATCTCAGTGAATGTTTTCAAAGTTGGGCCCTGACATATGTGGTATAGATGTTTAATGTCATGGTCGTGCCACATGCGGAGTTGGAATCCCGGTATGATCAGGCTCAGTGTCTCCAGTGGCGTTGCTAGAGAGGTGCCCCCTTTCATTATGTGTGTTTTACCAAAGTGATCCCAGATTTGTAGTGTTAGCCTAGTGGTGGGGAGACTGTCTTTGTGTTTAGGCCTTAGTTTCCTGGACATCCAAGCCAGAGCGGGGATTGTGAAGTTATTTGTGTAACTTGCTTCTATTCGTACCCACTGTGGGGGGCTAGGGTTACCCGTAACTGCCAAGATCGGGCTTATCATGGCCGCTTTATAGTAGTGAGCTATGTTTGGCAAGCCCATACCCCCTTTCTGAAGGGGTTTATGTAGTGTGGCTGCTGCTATTCTAGGTTTGGTGTTGTTCCAGATGAACGAGGATACTAGAGTTTGTATTTCACTCAGGTAACGCCTGGGGATTGCAAGCGGGATGGATCTGAATAGGTATTGTATTCTTGGAAGGAGCAACATTTTCACTGCAGCTATCCTGCCTACCCACGATATAAACTTCCCTTTCCAACTGTGTACGAGGGATTTGAGCTCCGTGAGAAGTGGTATGTAATTTGCTTTGTGGATACCCGCCAACGTTTTGGTCAAAGCTATTCCTAGAAATGTTATTTTGTCTGCGCGCCATTCAAATGCAAAGTTCGTTTTAAGGTGGCTCAGCTCGGGCTGCGATAGATTGATGCCTAATGCTTGTGTTTTGGAGACATTCAATTTATAGTACGAGCATTTCCCATATTGGTGTATCAGCTGTTGTAGCGCTGTCAGGGAGGAGCTTGGGTTTTGTAGTGTGAGAAGGATGTCATCCGCGAATAACGCGATTTTATATTCATCGTTTTTTACCTTAATTCCCTGAATCGTGGGGTTCGTCCTAATCATGTGTGCAAGTGGCTCCAGGGCAAGTATGTACAGTATCGGGGATAAAGGGCAGCCCTGCCTAGTGCCATTTGTGATGTTGAAATTACTGGAAGAGAAGCCCCCATTCGCTACTTGTGCCGACGGGTTGGAGTATAACGCTTCCACCAATGCCTGGAACCGTGGGGGGAATCCAAATCTCCCTAGGACCGCGCGGAGGAAGGGCCAGTGAAGGCGGTCGAACGCTTTTTCAGCATCCAACGACACCAACACGCTCGGTGCTCCCCCTCCCCGCAGTCCACCCAGCAGGTCCAACACTTTCCTCACTCCATCCGCCCCCTGGCGGCCACTCACAAACCCCACCTGGTCTGCGTGCACCAGGGTAGGGATTATTGTTGACAGTCTGTTGGCATAAATTTTGGCTAATATTTTTGTGTCCGTGTTGAGGAGCGAGATTGGGCGCAGGTTCTGGCATCTATTTGGTGGTTTCCCTGGTTTGGGGAGAGTGGCTACATGCGCCATTAGCATCTCCCTCGGCACTTTACCCGTGGTGGTTATGTGGTTGTATAATACTGTCATGTGCGGGGCCAGTATGGTAGCAAAGGTTTTATAGTAACAATTTGTTAGACCGTCTGGGCCTGGGGATTTACCAGGCGGCAATGACGCGATGGTGTCGAGTATCTCTTGATTCGTTATTGGAGTCTGGAGTTTTTCTACTTGTGCATGCGTTAATGAGGGTAGTTGTGTGAGGTCTAGGAAGTGTTTGATTTCAGTATCTGTGGGTTGATGAGTCGCCGCGTCTTGTTGTAAGTTGTACAGTGTGTGGTAAAATTTTGCCATCTCGTTGTTGATGTCTTGGGGGTTGTACAGTTTTGCCCCGCTATTTGTGTATAGGTAAGGAATTTTAGATTGGGATTGTTTTTTCCTTAGCATTGCTGCCATGACTTTCCCTGCTTTGTTACCCTGGGAATATTGTCTTATTTTTAAGCGTTGCATAGTGTAGGATGATTTGGCTAGGTGTATGTCATTCAGCCGTCTAGTAGCGGAGTCTATGATGGTGAGGTGAGCAGCGTTTGGGTTTAGTGCATGTGCGGCCGTGGTATCTCTGATTGTCCGAAGTAGTGTCATGTATTCTTCATTGGATTTACGTTTGATGTGGGCGGCTCTACTAATCAGCAACCCTCGTATGGTCGGCTTGTGGGCCTGCCACAAAGTGCCGGGGGATATGTCCGGAGTGTTGTTGGTCTGGAAGTATTGTTCCAGATCCCGCATCAGTTGTGCCCGGAATGTGGTGTCATGCAAAATTGAGTCGTTGAGGCGCCAGGGTGGGCGCCCTCTGTGGGGAAAGGAGTCGCTTAGAGTCACCGTGAGCGGCGCATGGTCCGACCACACAATGTCTCCAATCTGACAGTGGGTGGTTCTGGACGCCAGTGGCCCTGACACCAGGGCATAATCTATTCTGGAGAACGACTTGTGTACTTGTGAGAAGTAGGTGAACCCTTTTTCCATGGGGTGGAGCATGCGCCAGGTGTCATATAGGTTGTGTTCTGTTAGTAGATGGTGTAGGGCTTTACTCTGTGTCCTCATTGCAGAATGTCGCGGGGAGGTGTTAGGGAGGGACGTATCCGTGTGGGAGTTCAGCACATGATTTAAATCACCACATATAATTGTGTTTCCCGTCGTGGAGGTGGGTAGTTTGTTCATGACTTTCTTGAAAAATTGTGTTTGGTTTGTGTTTGGGCTGTATACCCCCACCAGGACATATTCGGTATTGTTAACTATACAGTGCAATACTATATACCTCCCCTGCGCATCTTTGCGTAGGCTCAGCAATTCAAACGTCAGTGTGTGGTGTATCAAAAAAGACACCCCTTTGGATTTAGAGGAGTGGGTTGCGTGGAATTGAGTTGGGTAGTTCCGTAGCCCAAACTGAGGGACTCTATTGGTCACAAAATGAGTCTCTTGGGCACATAAGATATCTATTTTGTCCCTATTTGCCTCTTCTAAGAGAAGGCGTCGTTTATGGGGGTGATTCAACCCTCTTGTGTTGTGGGATCGTATCGTTAGAGACATAAGTGGAGGGTGAGGTGCTGAATTAAAGCACATGGTGCCATTGGGGTTTGCTTCCGCTGTGGTATGGGGTGATGGTGAGTGCTATAATAGGTAGGCTGGTTAGCAGTGAATCCTCTCTTCTGTGGAAAGGGGTAGGGAAGGGGGTGTAACTTGGACAATCGAACTTGGATATGGTAAGCAAAATTTCCTCCAGGGAGGAGTTGGTGTGGTAGGTCCACACCTTGGGGGTGGGAGTTCCTGGGTTCTCCCGTGATGTGGCTGTTGAGCTCTGTGAGTTGTGGTCAGTCAAAAAGGCTGAAATGCGCCTGGCATATGGGTTCCATTTGTTCCCTGATTAGAAGAATTTAGCGTTTTTTTTTTTTTTTCGTCCCATGCGTCCTAGCCCACGCAAGTTACTGTCACCATGTGTGCTGTCGACACCCGCCGTGGCCTCTGCCCGGCCCACGGCCGATATGCACGGCTAGATCTCCGCCGTGCATAGGGGCGGTGCTAGCCTGCTTCGTCGGCCGCGTAATAGTGTGCACCCCACGGCGGGGACTGTGTTAAGTGCTGAAACTTCCCTGCGCTCTGCATAGCCTCAGGCCTCGTTTGGGCTCGGTTACTCTGGGCTACTTTAATGTCTCCTACAGGGTGTCATGTCATGTAGCGAGCTGTCATGGGGGCCAAGGGGTCCTCCTGGGTATGTTTCCATATCTATATCAGTGTATGCAGTTTTCCGTGTAACATATCTCTAAGCCCCCAGTACCCCCGACATCCCAATAACATATGCAAAGTTTAGGTAGGTTATGCTAGAAAGGAAACAAAATATTATAACCATCTTGAAAGTATTGAGTGGCGGACCACTCTTGGAGTGAGTCGGGCCGTAGCTAGTTCATGTTGGGTCGAGATTCAGGAAAGTGTCCACAATGTGCAGACAGGCACTCTGCTTTGCGGTCCCCAGAGCGGGTCATCCGCTTTAGTGCTTTGTGAAGTGTGGTGGTATATACGTGTGTGGAATAGATCGCTTAAGAGAGCGGCATCTGTAGCAGGTGTGTGTAAATAAGTTGTGTGATGCGGTGTAGGATAGTGTAGTTGTGGTGTTGTGTGC
The DNA here is from genome assembly GCA_933207985.1 of Pelobates cultripes. NCBI lineage: Eukaryota > Metazoa > Chordata > Amphibia > Anura > Pelobatidae > Pelobates > Pelobates cultripes. The sequence continues at coordinate 87,184,060 of OW240918.1, forward strand.
TGACAATACTTGCGACCCATGACATCATGTCCATTAGGTAAGTCTCTGGCGGACGACGCTCCACTCCCGTGTTGTCTTCTTAATCGGCTGTGCAGTAGGCTCCGACTGGCCAAGCGGTATCCCCCATTCTTTTAGAAGCCGGACTCCTTCCTCCGGGGAATGGACGGGTTTGAAGGCGCCTCCGCGTTGAATCAGCATCTTAGTCGGGTAGCCCCATCGATATCTGGTGCCATGTTGCCGTAAAGCTTCTGCGACCTGTTGGAATGCCCGTCGTTTTTTCAACGTTGCTGCCGAGAGGTCATTGAATATCTTTACTGTGGGGAAGTCTTCGTGCGGGTGGTTGCGGTTACGGCTCGCCGTGAGGACCAGCTCTTTGACATGAAAGTAATGGGCCCGCAGCAACACGTCTCGTGGTGTGGAGTCTGGCAGGTGAGCCGGCTTGGGGATTCTGTGTATCCGGTCTATGAGCATCATGTCCGTCGGTATGTCCGGCGCGTAAGCTCTCATTAGGCCTCGTGCGTAGGCCTGAAGGTCTACTGGTTGCACCGACTCTGGTACTCCTCGAAGCCGGATATTGTTCCGCCGTGCCCGATCTTCTGCATCTGCCATTTGCGACTCCAGGCGTTCCACCTTCTCCTCCAACTGTTGGACATGATCCGCCATGTTGTTGTGGGCAGAAGCGAAGTCCCCCATTTTGTCCTCAATTTTGGAAGTTCGTGTTCCCAGTTCCTGCATTTCCTTCCTCATGGCATCTGCCGTTTGTTGCCAGGAGGCTATCAGTTTGGTGGACAGATTGTTCAGCGCGTGCTCCAGGAAACTTTTCGTAATTTGGTCGGACTGTGCTTTATCCGCCATGGGGAGGCTCGAATCCGAATCTCCCTCGCCATCTTGGGCATCCGGCTGTGAGGCAGTTTGTGGAGTTTGGCTTTTGTGGCCAAAAAAGTTGATTTTGTCTGTTTTGGCCGTCGTTTTTTTCGTCCTGTGGGTGGCCATCGCTTTGGCGCCGTTATTTTGTTTATTTCTTTGTTGTTTTGTGCCTTTAATAGCTCATGTATAAGAGCTCAGTACCGGAGCAAGTCCTTATGCGGCCATCTTGCTCGGTGGTCGGCCACGCCCCCTTTTGTCTTTACTTTTGACAGTTGAAATAGAACCTCTTCCTCTGTAAACTCACATGTAACAAATGACTAATGTGTCCTTTTTCCTAACTGAGGCCCTTTTCCTTAATTTTCATCTGTAAATACTGAACAAAAATATTAATTGAGGCAGTCAGCTAGACCTTTATCCTCTTCTACTTACCTTCCTTCTTTTGTTTTTAATCTAACTAATCCTTGTTTTACTTTCCTTTTCTCATTTATGTATCTAAAAAATGTTTTGTCCCCCTTTTTTACTGACTGTGCTATTTTCTCTTCTGTGTGTGATATGGGAGCTCTTATGCCTCTTTCTGCCTAATATTATAGATAATGTTGGCCCATGTCTGTGGAGTACCACAGTGGTTTCTTGAATATTTTGCTTTTACTGACAAGCCTAATGCAATTTTCTGTTGCCTTCAGCAGTGCAACTTTTAAATCCCATTTCTCTTGGACTCCATTTAAATTGCTTCAGTCTGATAATGACTCCTTTACACATATTCTAATTTTAGAAAAGTCTGTTTTTAAAAAAGTCTAAAACTTTTGTTTTTGTGTGGTGTGACTCAGTCACTGTTCCTATATTAAACCACATTGACTGATGATCCCTGGATCCTAAACTTTCACCTACATCTGATACCAAATCTCTGCCCTAAATAACAATAACGGGGGGGAGAGGGCATAATGTCCACTTCCCCGGCCCCCATCCCTGAGCGGTGGGTGGGGGCCATAAATAAAAATGGGGGGAGGACCTAATGCCCTCCTCCTGGCCCCCATCCCTGAGCGGTGGGTGGGGGCCATAAATAAAAATGTAACCCCCCCAGGTGACTAGGGGTCCCTAAAAAAATAACCCCTACCTTCCCCCCTCATCCTAAAATAATGAGGGGGGACCCTTATCTAAATACCCGTAAAGAAAAAAAAAAAAAACAGAATTACCATTTGATGTCTTCTTTCTTCTAAACTCTTATTTTTTCAGCCCCAAAAAGGGCCAAATAAAAATCCATAATAATCGACACACTTTAAAAAAAACAAAAACGAGCGCAAAAAATAATAATCCATTTTCAATGAAAATCACACTGAGAAGCGCGGAAGCGCCTCTAGCGGCTGTCAATGAGACAGCCACTAGAGGCTGGATTAACCCTATTATAAACATAGCAGTTTCTCTGAAACTGATATGTTTATAGAAGGAAGGGTTAATCCTAGCTGGACCTGGCACCCAGACCACTTAAGGACCAAACTTCTGGAAAGAAAAGGGAATCATGACATGTCACACATGTCATGTGTCCTTAAGGGGTTAAGCCATCCAATCAGAGTGCTCTGACAGGTAAATGAAGAGACTGACAGGTAAGTCTCTACATTTACCTGTCACAGCACTCTGATTGGTTGGCTTGAAATCCACCAACCAGAGTTCTTTGGAATTTTCCCACGCTGTGTAATTTGACTCATAACTCTCTGATTGGTTACTTAATCCACCAATCAGAGAATTATGAGTCAAATTACACAGCGTGGGAAAATTCCAAAGGACAATAGGTCCCCCCCATTGGTATTTAGGGCCCCCACCCTCCGCTCAGGGGTGGGGGCCATGGGGAGGACATTAGGTCCCCCCCCTTATTAGTATTTAGGGCACCCACCCACCGCTCAGGGGGGAGGACCTTAGTATTTAGGGCCCCCACCCACTGCTCAGGGATGGGGGCTGGGGGGACACATTAGGTCCCCCCCTTATTAGTATTTAGGGCCCCCACCCACCGCTCAGGGGTGAGGGTCAGGTGGGAGGATATTAGGTCCCCCCCTATTCCAATTTAGGGCCCCCACCCGCCGCTCAGGGGCCGGGGGGGAGGACATTGGGTCCCCCCTTATTAGTATTTAGGGCCCCCACCCGCCGCTAAGGGGTGGGGGCTAGGGGGGAGGACATTAGATCCCCCCTATTAGTATTTAGGGCCCCAACCCACTGCCCAGGGGTGGGGACCAAGGGTGGTGGACATTAGGTCCCCCCCTTATATACTGTAGGGCCCCCACCTGCTGCTCAGGGGGGAGGACATTAGGTCGTCCCCCCTTATTAGTATTTAGGGCCCCCACCCACCGTTCAGGGGTGAAGGCCAGGGGGAGGACAATATGTCCCCCCCATCATTTTACTTTAGGGCCCCCACCCGCGCTCAGGGGTGGGGGCCGGGGGGCAATATGTCCCCCCTTTAGTTTAAAAGCCCCCACTCGCGTTTAATAGACATGCCTCTACTCGCGTTATAGCGAGTAGGGGCAAAATTGACTAATACTAAGTAATTTTTACTTAGTATTAGTAAATTTGTCTGAAAGACCAATTTAGGTCTTTCAGCCTTTTGGTAGATAACTCCCTAATACTGTGGGAATTAGGGAGTTATCTACTAAGCAGCTGCAAGAGAAGTCCCGAAATGCCGAAGTTCCGAAGTGTTGAAGTGCCGAATTTCAGAATGCCGAACCGAAAATTTTCCCCATGCGCATGCCTACTTACTAGGATGGCTCATTTACAACCTGAGGCTTCACTGATTATGTCACCACTGCCTAATGTACCTCCACCTATAGTATAGTATATAAGGCACCTACGATCTCCTTATCTCCTCCCCTGCATTTTCTGGTAATATCCAGGAATGAAGGGGATTTCTCAGTCAGATTGAGTACCACTTTGAGGCCTCACCTGGTTCATTTCCTTCAGATAGAGCTAAGATTGGGTATCTGATGAACCAATTTAAAGGTAAGGCCTTAACTTACGCTAATCCATTATGGGAAAGTAATAGGAGTATCTCTCATTGTTACCAGGAATTCCATGAGGAATTCAAACTGACGTTTGAACCATTAGGCAGGAAGGAAGGAACACTGCCTTAATGCATATCAAACAAGGGAACCGGTCTATAGCTTATGCCATAGAATTTCATACTTTGGCATCTAAGGTAGACTGAACTAATAACGGATTAATCGCTGCTTTTAAAAAAGGATTATCCAAGAATATTCTTGACTAAATTGCTGCCAAAGACCTACCTAAGGGGTTAAATGACTTTATTACTTATGTGATGCAGATCGATAATAGACTCAGGCCCAAGGAAATTGCTAGAAACAGAACTAGTCATTTGACTATGTCACTAGCATCTCAATTCTCCAAACCTGTTGTTTCTGGCCTTCTGATGCTGTCTGAACCCGAACCTATGCAGTTAGGGGTTACTGGACTGTCTGAGGCAGAGAAACAGTATAGGCGAAAAGAGGGTTTTTGCTTATGTTGTGGCAAAAAAAGGACACGAGAGATGCTTGTCCTATATGTCCGGAAAACTTCCTCACCTAAGAACCTTAAGGGGACAGGTCTTCGGTGTAATAGATATTTCCTCAAGCAGTTCCCGAAGCAGATTTCTCCTTGACATTTCCGCCTTTTGCAATGAGAATAACTTTTCATGCAAAGCCCTGGTTGACTCAGGTGCGGCTGGTAACTTTATTGATTTATATTTTGTTAAGAAACACACTATACCAGTCAAGGAGAGATCATCACCTCTAGTGGTTGAGGCTATAGATGGGAGACCCCTATCTAAACCATTGATTACCCATGAGACCTTGCCTATTTGCATTACAATAGGAGCTTTTCATAAGGAAGACATTACCTTCCAGATAATCGCTTCCCCTTCTTGTCCCATCGTATTAGGTTTCCCTTGGCTCATCAAGCATAAGCCTCATATTGACTGGACTAAAGAGGAAATACTGGAATGGGGTAAAGACTGTCAGGAAAACTGAATGTTTCACATTACTAAAAAAGTGGGCATTGTTGCTTTACCCGCTGCTACATCTCTGACTCCCGAAATTCCTGTACAGTATTGGGAGTTTAGGGAGGCGTTTAGTAAAAGCCAGACTGATGTTCTTCCTCCACACAGGTCATACGATTGCTCCATTGATCTGTTGCCCAGGGCTATGCCTCTTAAGGGGCCAGTATATGCCCTATCCCCACAAGAAAGTAAGATCATGGACGAGTACATCAAAGAATCATTAAGAAAAGGCCATATACGTAAATCATTCTCACCTGCTGAAGCAGGATTCTTTTTTGTAGCTAAAAAAGATGGAGACCATGGGACAATAGTATAGTTGGCTCGAGAAGAGACTGAGGGCCTCCCACCTCCGGGTATAAACCTAAGATGTAAACACCCCTATTGAAAGTGACTTGATTGTCAACGAAGTGGCTGTGATACCCCCCCTCCCCTCAACCCCCCCTCTCTCTTTTCTATCTCTCTAAGCTCTGCTTATCCCATCTCTTTTCTCTTCTTCTTTCTCTCTCTTTGTTTAGTTTTTTCCAGGCAAGATCACACGGTTGTAGGAATAATGTAGCTTAAGTACTAGATTGATTAGCAAATATAACGGCTACTTGTACTACTTAACTGCCTGTTTTTGATTTAAACATAAAATACCTCAATAGACTGCGGGTGCCAAAGGTATATTAAGGAACGGGCTTGCAATGATAAGGTTGTATTGTATTTCCTTGCAATGTTATGTAATTCAACTGGCTTGCTTATAAGTCCAAAAGTGAATGTACCCCTGTTACGTTTATTGTAAAAAAAAAGAATAAAAAAAAAAAAAAGATGGAGAGTTACGTCCTTGCATTGACTACAGGGAATTAAACAAAATTGCTATAAAGAATGCCTATCCCATTTCCCTTATATCCAAATTGTTTGATAGACTCCAGGATGCTAAGATCTTTACCAAACTTGACCTTAGGAGTGCATACAATTTGGTGAGGATTAGGGAGGATCACGAATGGAAGACCGCATTTAACACTGGGAGTGGGCAATTAACGATGTACTCATATCTATTTATTTGTTCTAGATTACCTGGATGTTATCCTTATTTATTCCCCAGACCTCCAGACTCATCTTGAACAAGTATTACAAACATTGCTTGATAATGGACTTTATTGTAAACTTGAGAAATGCATATTTGATCAGCATGAGCTTCAGCTTTTGGGGTATAATATTTCTGCCTCTGGTTTCCAAATGGATCCTCACAAACCAGAGGCTGTTTTACACTGGCCGTTACTCAATGGGTTAAAGGCCATCCAAAGGTTTATTGGTTTCTCTAACTATTATAGGAGATTCATCAAAGGTTTCTCTTCGGTAATAGCCCCCATCACCAATATGACACGCAAGGGGGCTAATTGTACTATATGGCCTAAAGAAGCTAAAGAGGCTTTTTAGCTTCTTAAACAATAGTTTGTATCTGCTGACATAGTAAGACATCCTGACATTAGTAAATCTTTCCTACTTGATGTTGACAGGGGTCTGGGCTGTTCTTTCTCAGAGAGAGAGTCAGGATGCCCCTTTGCATCCATGTGGATAGTTCTCCAGGAAGTTGTCTCCTGCCGAGCGTAACTATGACATTAGTAATAGAGAACTGTTATCCATCATACTAGCGCTTAAGGAATGGTGACATCTTTTGGAGGGTTCCAAGGATCCCATTCTGATTATTACTGATCACAAGAACCTGGCATATTTTGGGGATGCCAAAAGACTGTCTTCTAGACAAGCTAGATGCTCATTATTTTTGTTTCGCATTAACTTCATTGTCACCTACAGACCAGGTTCTAAGAATGTTAAAGCTGATGCCTTGTCTAGGCAATCTGACGTTGAATCGGATCTAGAACAAGAAACATCCACTATTATTTCTCCTGAGTGTATTATTGCATCCACTGTCCTTTCTTTATTGTACCCAATGCTCCGTGCTATCATGGCAGCTCTGCCCCAGGCACCTTGCAACAAACCTCAAGATAAATAGTTTATGCCACTGCTAGTGATGTCCCGAACGGTTCGCCACGGACTCATCATTGAGTAAACTTTGACCCTGTACGTCACAGTCAGCAGACACATTCCAGCCAATCAGCAGCAGACCCTCCCTCCCAGACCCTCCCACCTCCTGGACAGCTCACTAAGAATGCAGCTTCACAATGAATGTAAAATGGATGCTGTCCAGGAGGTGGAAGGGTCTGGGAGGGAGGGTCAGCTGCTGATTGGCTGGAATGTGTCTGCTGACTGTGAGGTACAGGGTCAGAGTTTACTCAATGATGAGTCAGCGGCGAACCGTTCGTGGTGAACCGTTCGCAAACCGTTCGGGACATCACTAGCCACTGCCTTACAGGAAAGAGGTGCTGAAGGTATTCCATGACAATATGACCGCTGGGCATCCGGGTATTAATAAAACTGTATCCACCATTTCTAGGTCATTTTGGTGGGAGTCACTCAGGAGGGATATTAAAGATTATGTAGAAGCCTGCTCTGTCTGTGCAGTTTTGAAGGTTCCTCATAAACTTCCTTGTGGATTGTTACAGCTACTTCCTTTACCCAGTATCCCATGGTCTCATTTATCGATGGATTTCATTGTTGAACTGCCTAGTTCCAATGGATATACAACCATCCTCATGGTAGTTGACCGTGTTTTCCAAAATGGCACACTTTACTCCACTTAAAAATTGTTATCATCTCAGGATCTGGTGCACATATTTATACGCGATATTGTCAGGCTACATGGTATTCCTCAAAATATTGTTTCTGACAGGGGTTCCCAATTTGTGTCACGGTTCTGGAGGGCATTCAATAAACAGTTGGACATTGAATTGTCATTTTCCTCTGCTTACCATCCCCAAACTAATGGTACGACTGAAAGAACTAACCAATCACTTGAGCTGTATTTACGTTGCTTCATGAATAGTACACAGTCTAACTGGGCTGAATTATTGCCCTGGGCCAAATTTGCAAGGAATAACGCTACGCATGACTCATCTGGGCATAGTCCGTTTTTTGTTAAGACGGGTCATCATCCTGCTGTTCTCCCTGCTGTGTTTTCTGATACAGCTATTCCTACTCTGGATGATCACCTCACCTCTATTCGTGATACCTCTACTAAGGTTCACTCCGCTCTTGAAACTGCAGCTGCTCACTTTAAGTTTCATGCGGATAAACGGCGGAGTGCCAATCCAGTTTACCAGGTGGGTGACCAGGTTTAGTTATCCTCACGCAACATCAGGTTAAAGGTTCCCAGCATGAAGTTTGCTCCGAGGTTCCTTGGTCCTTTTCTTGTGGTTAGGAGAATCAACTCTGTTTCTTATCTCTGGCCCTTCCAACGTCCTTACATATACCTAATACTTTTCATGTGTCCTTGCTCAAACCTCTTGTTTGCAATTAGTACACAAGTCGGTTGTTCCCCCTCCTCCTTTGGTTGTTTCTGGACAGGAGGAGTACGAAGTCTTCTCCATCATTGATTCCAGGTTTTCTTGTGGTTCTTTACAGTATTTGGTTGATAGGAGGGGGTATGGGCCTGCTGACCTTTCTTGGGTTTCGGTTTTTGATATCCATGCTGGCCGTAAAATTAGTTCTTTCATGCCAAGTTTCCTCTCAAACCTGGTCCTGCCCACCCGGTGGGCGGTCTTCAGGTGGGGGTAATGTCATGTATTCATCCGCACATAAAAATGTGGTTAATGGCATTTACCGTGTGTTAATAACTTGTGACTGTGTTCAACCCTCCCTTTTTTCTACTGATTCTGTGTTCCTGACCTCATCAAGTATTTTGACTATTCTTGGATACGTTAAGTCCAGCCATTCTAAAGTCTGGTTGTACGTTATCCTTAGTCCTAGGTGTGACACAGTTCTGCGTGCTGGATAAACTTACTCAAAACCCTGCTAAAATATGATCTATACTGTAAATTAGAAAAGTGTCAGTTTGATCAAACCGAAGTACAGTTCCTCAGATATGTAATATCCCCCTCTGGTTTTAAAATGGACCCACGCAAACGGGACGCAGTATTACAGTGGCCGTTACCCAAGGGTCTTAAAGCCGTACAACGCTTTATTGGATTTGCAAGTTATCATTGCAGGTTCATCAAAGGCTTCTCATCTGAAATAGCTCCTATCACCAACCTTGCCCGAAAAGGAGCTAACAGTAATTCATGGCCAGAGAAAGCAATAGAGGCATTTGAAAAACTGAAAACTTTATTTGTCTCAGCACCCATTTTAGCACATCCAGAACCCACCAAACCATTTATTTTAGAAGTTGATA
>OW240918.1:87216552-87290844 GCA_933207985.1 Pelobates cultripes
GCTATAAAAACTATTCTATCAGAAGAAAAAATAATTCACGATATTCAGATTAATTTTATCGTGGAGGGTATCAATATTATTTTAAACAACAATTATTTCTGGTTCTTTGATTCATTCTACCTTCAAAAGCGAGGGACAACCATGGGGACCAGGTTTGCCCCCAGCTATGCCAACCTGTTTATGGCAGACTGGGAGTCCAGTGCCATCTGGGGAGGGCATGCCTGGGAACATAACCTGGTCTCCTATTTTAGATATATATCGATGATTTATTTTTTGTATGGAAAGGCTCTGAAGATTCCCTCAACTCCTTTATAACCCACCTCAACACTAACAATAGGGGTATCATTCTATCCTGTGACTACAGTAAAGATACAATTTATTTTTTAGATTTAAATATTTTTCTTAAAAATGGAGCAGTTCACACAAAAACATTTTAAAAAAAAGTATGTACTAATACAGCAATAGACCTAACCAGCTGCCACTACAAACCATGGCTTGAAACTGCCCACAAGAGCCAATTTTTACGCATACGCAGAAACTGCTCTCACATTGATGATTTTAACAAACAATCACTTTTTAAAAAAAAAAACTGTTTACTGAGAAAAACTATTCACCAACACAACTGAACGATACCATAGAGGTAGTTAGAAATAAGCCAAGACAAAACCTTTTGCCATATAAAGATAAACATACCTCAGATGCTCCCACTCTCCCCATAATTTTTAATTTTAACAATAAGAGTAGTTTTATTTAAAAAACAATCAACAAACATTGGCACCTTTTAAAACAAGACGACCTTCTCAAATAAATTTTACCAACAAAACCAAAGATTGTTTTCAGAGGTGCACCAAACCTCAGATCTATTTTAACTAACAACTATACTAAAGAAACAAAACTAAATACAAATCATACGTTTTTAGAAGGAGCGAAAGGTTTTTATAAATGTAAACGTTGTATTGTCTGCAGAAGTGCTGACCCCTCTACACAATCCAAGGTCACAAGCTTCAAGTCAAATAGAACCAACAAAAGTTATAATATTAGCGATTTCATTGGATGTAATACAAAAAATGTCATTTATCTATTGGAGTGCCCATGTGGCCTCCAATAAGTAGGTATGACCACTAGGTGCTTAAAAACAAGACTAGGTGAGCATTGCAGGAATATCAAAAGCGGATACCAGAACCATTCTGTATCCAAACACTTTATTAACCAGAACCAGGACCCCAAATTCCTTAAATGCATTGGAATAATTTTTTTTTTTAAATCCCATGGAGAGGAGGAAATATAAAAAATATCCTAGGTAGATCGGAAATGGAGTGGGTCTTCAACCTGCAGACCCTAGCCCCCCATGGCCTTAATGTAGATTTTTAACTATATAATTTTTTATAATTGATTTTATACTGTTACACCTCTTAAAATTACATTTTCCATTCCTATCATGTTATATATAATCTTCATATGTCTTTTATATAACTTTTATTTGTACTCTGGTCATCTAAGCTCAGTAAAAACTGCATTTATTCCAATGTCACTATAAATTTTTGCGCATTGTTATCTTGGGGCTATTCTATCCATAGTTGTCAAGTTACGGCATTACGGTCTAGAACACCCCCAGTTTAACCATATCACGCCAATTTATCCTTTTATCATTGTGTATATCTATTTTTTTTTTCTCACTGTACATACTGTGTCTATTATTGTATCAATACCACCTCTGCAGGTTCATAGTACAGAGGTTTAGATTAATTTTAATTAGACTTAATGTCCAAATGTTCCTTGTATTTGTCTAAATATCTCCAAAAGGCTACAATATGGATATTTACATCCTACTTTTCGATTCTGTATTATATTTACACCTTTTTTGTAACACAACAAAAACTCCACTATAACATGACTTTATTAACCAGCATAGTCTATTTTACAGTTTTATCTTACATACTCATGAAGATGGTTATTATTAACCTTAGTACCTTATTAAACTCATGAATATTATTATTCCAGCACTGTGACCATAATTAAGATGGCTGCTAGTAATTATTTGCCCACTTTTCCCTTGATCGATCAAGCCACGCCCCTTCCCAACTAGTCACTAGACTCTCACTTCATCACAGCCCTAATTCTAAGTAAGTCCGCCCCCCACTGTGTGCGTACCGCCCACTTGACCAGCGGCCGCACACGCCCACTTACTAAGACCGCCTTAATCGGCGGCAAAGTGCCGCGATTTATTTCCGGCTAAATAAACTACACCCCCCACAATGCTCCCCTCACTTTCAGCCGTGAGCAATACTGCTCGCTCCCCCCACACACTGCCACCTATAGAAACATAGAAACATAGAATGTGACGGCAGATAAGAACCATTCGGCCCATCTAGTCTGCCCAATTTTCTAAATACTTTCATTAGTCCCTAGCCTTATCTTATAGTTAGGATAGCCTTATGCCTATCCCACGCATGCTTAAACTCCTTTACTGTGTTAACCTCTACCACTTCGGCTGGAAGGCTATTCCATGCATCCACTACCCTCTCAGTAAAGTAATACTTCCTGATATTATTTTTAACCTTTGTCCCTCTAATTTAAGACTATGTCCTCTTGTTGTGGTGGTTTTTCTTCTTTTAAATATAGTCTCCTCCTTTACTGTGTTGATTCCATTTATATATTTAAATGTTTCTATCATATCCCCCCTGTCTCGTCTTTCCTCCAAGCTATACATGTTAAGATCCTTTAACCTTTCCTGGTAAGTTTTATCCCGCAATCCATGAACCAGTTTAGTAGCCCTTCTCTGAACCCTCTCTAAGGTATCAATATCCTTCTGAAGATACGGTCTCCAGTACTGTGTACAATACTCCAAGTGAGGTCTCACCAGTGTTCTGTACAATGGCATGAGCACTTCCCTCCAGTGGCGTCGCTGGGGGGGCCAGAGGGGGCCATGGCCCCCCTACATTATGCTCTGCCCCCCTTTGGGCCCCCCCCAAATGCTGGCAACTTGCTGGCCATGTTCTTCCCTCGGACTGTAACAGTCTGTGACAGCCCCAGGGAATGCAGTGCTGAAGTGCTGTGGACTGTTTGTGGCCGGAGGGAGCACTGACAGGTTCCCCGGCACAGGCTCCGCCCCCAAATGAAACCCCACCTCTCGCACATAAGCCCCACCCCTGCCGTAAAGCAGCAGACCATGCTGCTGCAGAAGATGGCTGCCTGACCCCCAGCAACAGCCTCCAGAGACAGGTAGGCTTGGGGGGAAGGGTGGGTGTGTGTACTCAGCAGTCAACATTGCCCCCCATACAAACACACTGCCCCCATACACACACACACTGCCCCATACACACACACACACACACACTGCCCCCCCATACACACACACTGCTCCCCCATACACACACACACACACACTGCCCACCCATACACACACACTGCCCACCCATACACTATCCCCATACACACACCCACTGCAACTGTTACACACATACTGTCCTACACATACACTGCATCCCTGGCACTATTGACACCATAACCACTACACTGAGCTGTAGTGGTTATTGTGTCTGGATTATTTCTTTAAATAAATAATCTACAAGTGCCCCTCCCGAGATCAGACCCTGGATCCGCCACTGCTCAGCAGTCTGTGTGTGTGTGTATGGATTCAGCAGTCTGTGTGTGTGTGTGTGTGTATGGACTCAGCAGCCTGTGTGTGTGTGTGTGTATGGACTCAGCAGTCTGTGTGTGTGTGTGTGGACTCAGCAGTGTGTATGTGTGTATTTACTCGGCAGTCTGTGTGTGTGTATTTACTCGGCAGTCTGTGTGTATGGACTCGGCAGTCTGTGTGTGTGTGTGCATGGACTCGGCAGTCTGTGTGTGTGTGCATGGACTCGGCAGTCTGTGTGTGTGCATGGACTCGGCAGTGTGTGTGTGCACGCGCGTGTATGGACATAGCAGTCTGTGTGTGTGTGTGTATGGACTCAGCAGTCTGTGTGTGTGTGTGTATGTATGGGCTCCGCAGTCTATCAATAATTCAAATTCCTGTGAGTTCTTGTGTAGGAAGGGCCCCAGTGCATTGCTTTGCCCATTAGAGGACCTTATCGACTATCTCATTGATATAGACAATAGGATTCGTGACAGACTCTATACTAAGAATAGGAATAGACGTTTTGTTACATTAAATACTCCTAGAGTTGATAATCCTGAGACTTTCAAGGTATCAGAGGAGGAACCCATGCAATTAGGGGTTGCCAAACTCTCTGATGTATAGGAGAAAGGAGGGACTTTGCCTGTACTGTGGTAGGAAGGGCCATATGCTAAAAAAATATCCTGTGCTTCCAGAAAACTATCGCACCTAAGGCCATATAGGGGACTGGCCTTGGGTGTGATATCTAAGTCCCCAAAATTACCTCTTAACCGATTACTTCCCCCTGTTTCTCTGCATATGGAAAAGAATTGCATAGCTGGGAACATACTAGCCCTGGTTGATTCCGGGGCAGCTGAGAATTTCATAGATTCTGGTTTTGTTAGGAAAAACAACATACCCATTAGAGAGAAGAAGACACCCTTGGCCATTGAGGACATAGATGGTAGACCATTAAGCTCCCTAGTTATTACACATGAAACTGAACCGTTTCATATGTACACAGGGATGTTACACTTAGAAACCATTCGGTTTCAGGTCATTACCTCTCCTTCCTCTCACATCGTGTTAGGGTACCCATGGTTACGTTCTCACAATCCCATATTTGACTGGGAGTCAGGACAAATAGTATCTTGGAGCAAGACCTGCCAAGAGTCTTGTATCGTTAAAATCACCCCTTTAGGCGTGGCCAACGTGGAGCAAGATGGCCGCATGAAAATCTGCCCCGCCATATGGGCACCTAATCCGCGACAATCCTACTAACAGAAACTGCATCCAGCGACCCTCAACGAGGATGTCACAACATAAAAACAAAAGGGGTTAGGCGAAACCCGACAAACGTAATTTTTTCAGTCAGAAGCCGGCGTCTGTGGCTCCGGTGGAACAGGCCTCGATTTACACCGAGGATCCTGAATCCGACGAAGGCAAACATTGCTCAAGACACAGCACACAAACAAACGGCACACAAATCACAAAGGCAGATCTTTCAGCTGCTCTGGAAATATTATCGAACAAGCTAATAACAACATGGCAACATACCGCAGATTCTTTGAAAAAAGATATACAGGAACTGGGGAGGAGGACAACAAACATGGAGGATAAATACGACGAATTCGCTACAGCGCATAATGATTTAGCTACCAATGTGGAACAACTCTCCACACAATTAAAGAATATGGAAGAAAAATTAATAGACATGGAGGATCGTTCCCACCGGAACAACCTCAGACTACGGGGAATCCCTGAAGAAATTCCCAACGATGACTTGCCTTCCTTCATTAGGGGCTGCTTGAAAGCCCATGCACCTGAGATACCAACAGATATGCTGTTAATAGATAGAATGCACCGCATCCCAAAACCGCGCCATATCCCTCCTATGGTCCCAAGAGATATATTACTGAGAGCTCACTATTTCCATGTTAAAGAACATATACTCAGAAGCTGCAGAACACGAGCCAGGCCGCCGGAGGAATATGCCACAATCCGGATATATGCGGATCTCTCTGCAGCCACGCTCCGGAGAAGGAAGGAGTTCTCCCAGGTAACAGGAGCATTGCGAGCGCATGGCATCCGTTATAAGTGGGGTTTCCCTACAAAACTTATCATAACAAAAGAAGGAAAAACAACGGTGATACAAACACCTGAAGATGGTGAGCAGAAATTACAAGGTTGGTGAAAGGTAAATCTGCTACTCTGGTGACTCGGTCCCTCTGGTCACTATTCTCCAACCCTCGATTGTCAGCTGAATATTCAAGGAAGATTTTTATGGAAGCGTATTAACCAGACACACACTCTTTGCTTTCCATAATCTTCTGACAATGTATTCAAAATGCTCTGTATTTATACAATATTTGTCACGAATATTGGTTACAAAAGGTTACAAAAAGGTTACACAAGATACATAAAAGAGGAAGCAGTTTCTGATGTTACATTCAATAATCTAATCTTACAAAATATCACATATACATTGTAGTTAGGCATTTCCTGATACATAGAAACTGTCATAGCTTGTGACTTCCTTTCAATTATGTTTTGCAAGTTCTGAAAAGAGCTTTCTACTACATTTACAAAATAATTCAATTTATACAATACTGACAGATTAATTGTTTAACCCCTTAAGGACCAAATTTCTGGAATAAAAGGGAATCATGACATGTCATGTGTCCTTAAGGGGTCAATATTCCTTCATTTTCCCCTCTTTGAGCAATATCTTGCTCATACCCTATTTAAGGAGTCCTGGTCAGACAACCAGCCATCTGCCATGGTATATTCAGGATTGCTAGCCAATCCTGCAGGTCTTTCATTATGTCTTCGGCCACTATTCCCATAGCATAGGACTAGGCATCTGACCAGTACCACAAACTTATAGATCTGTATCAGCATGTTCACCATTGCTTCGGTTATGTGTATACATTTGGAGATACTCATCATATCAAGCTGGGGATTTTACAGGAACAGTGTTGCGTGTATGTTTGTAAATGCAGAATACAATAATCTTGAAAATAGCATAAACAAGTAGAGCAAGGATCAGAACCATAACAATAATTATTGCAATATTCTTTAGCCAGTCTAGGATACTGTCAAACTTAAACATATCTGCCCATGGGTGATCAATACCTGAATTCCTCTTCATTTCTATGGACAGGTCTTCTAATTTCTTTATATCTAGGGTTACTTTACCATTAGGGCCAGTGTTCTCTGCAATATAGGTACAACAAACACCGGAGTCAAGTAATTTACAGACTCCTCCCTTTTCTGCTAAAATCATATCAAGGGCCATTCTATTCTGGAAAGACATTTGTGAGGTAGCCTGTAATTGTTCAGCAAGACCTTGTAATGCATCTCGTGTATAATTTACAAATCTTTGCTGATTATAATATATATAATTAATCCAGTTAACATTCTTGTTAGCTGTTATAATGGGAAATATTGATTCAAATCCTGCTGCCACCTCGTCTCTAGCTTTAAATTCATTAGGAACCCCTCTTGGAATACCAATGGCATCTAGATAGATATGTGGGTCGAAACTACCTTGTGGGGATTCCCTTTTCCTTCTTGTGGAATCAGTTACAACCTTAATTTCAGGGAGAGAGTCGCCAAATATATGGAGGAGCATGATTATTTTGGCTGGGGCACATTCTCCTCTCCAGGGGGTGGGGAGTCTAGAACGTATTTTCATATCTCCACATATTCAATAAACATCTCCCACAGATTGTGTTTGATTCACTAAGGTACAGAATCCTGAAGAGAAGTTATCAAATTGTGTACCCACCTTACCATTATTATTTCCCTGAAAACAAGTATAATTACCAGGATATACTGGGACAACATCATTTAAATTAAACTTGGGTTCACCAATAGGGTGACCCTTTTTCCATTCTTCACATCCTGTAGTATTAACAGTGATACCTGAAAACAAACTTAGGAAACATTCCCAGTACTCATCAGGGACATGTAAGGGTACAGTTCCTAGATGAGGTCTGGCACTACCACATACATAACAGTTTGACCTATTGTTGGAATGGGCATTATATCTCATCCATTCCAGCCATAGGTTTGTATCTGCATATCCTGTTTCCAACGCTATGGTATCTCCAAACGTGGGATCTGCTATGGCCATCATATTACCAAGGGTTTGAATGTGGGGCTTTAGAGGATTAACAAGAGTTTGTCTAGAGGTGAGGCTTTCCCATTTTGAGGAGTTACATATATCTTTTAACTGGATTTTTCCTCGATTACCTCCAATACCTCCTCTTAAAAAGGTACTGAGAATATAAATACCTTGATCTCCAGGACTGGGGTTTTCAATATTTAAGGTAAATTTAATGGAGTGCCCAGTTTGCCCTATAGGCTTTGTTAGGGTCATTCTAGTCAAGAGGGACTTCCCATTCGTATCCTTTTTATCTAATGCATTCTGTGGCTTATAACCCCAATCTGTCCCGGTGTTCCATCCAACTGAGCCCCAATAATCACAATTGTTACCCCTCTTTGAGCAATATATATTGCTTATATCATCGGTTAACATTCTCCCAAGACAGAGAAATTTCCACATTATGACATTCCCAAGCAATCATGTGGGCTACAAGAAACAGAAACTCAGCAGAAAAAAAACAAAACAAAAAACACTTAATACTTTTGCAGACAGATATATAGAAAATGGATGTTTAAGACAGAATGGAACTTGGGCTTATAGCAACTATATTATTGCACAACCAGGACCTTGCGTCCTATATCTTTTAACCATTTCCCTATTCCAAAAGTCCAGTCAAAACCAGTCATATCCTCACGCAGTTCCTCAAAACATGGGAATCCATCCCTGGCACACTCAACATATATCAAAAACACACATAGTACATCCGTCCCTGGGTCAGCTAACACTTCCTCTCTCTCTGGCTAACTCTACAAAAATAAAAATAAAAATAGTTCAATAGTTCAGCATAGTTCAGAAAAATAGAATAAGTCTTTCACAGAGTATAAAGAAATCAGTTTAGACACCAGACATTTTGTTCCATAAAAATGGCTAAGGGTAGCAATATGGCTGACAACAAGACAATGTCAGCTTCCACATAGTTCTTCTTTTGTTTGCTGGATTTTCACCACAAAGCTCTGTGCAACACCCCAATGGTTGAAAGGGTTATTACAGAACCAGCGGTATTAGACAGCACTGCACCTTCAGGACTTTCCAGGTTCTTGCGTGCAAAGTTTATGTCCTCATAAATAAGTATCTCAGTTTCTTCGGCCTGCATGGATAATGACCAAACAGATGTAATTGCAAAATACTTATTGCATGGTCAGCCAGAGAGATTGGTGTGTAGTCCCAGAAATCAGGCGGCACAAACACTCCAGGACGGTCTCTACAATCATACAAACACAAGGATCAATACAACATTAATTAATTAATTACCTAGGCTAAAACTTAAATTAAAGATTAAGGTTAAACCCTTAATTTGTGTAACATGTACTTCTGTTAAATTTTATGCAATCTGTCTTCTCTGAAGTTTTACATAATACCCCTTTGGAATGCCTTTGTACGGATGAGAGTAGCACTCACTCTATAGAAATCCTTGTTAGGATGAATATTAAAACACTAACATATACATATGGGGATAATTCCCAATAAAACTCTGTTCCTAAACTGGAACCTTGATTTGATATTCAAAATTAATTACTTTAATAATCCCGAATAATTCAGTACTCTTGGATTAACACCTAAAACTATATAAAATATTACAAACATGAACCATCTGTGTATTAGGCTGGGGTTGTTGGGTGTGGGTATAGGTTGGAAGCTATGGTTGGTATTGAGGAATCTGTGGGGGTGGGTTTGGGCACTCATTTTTCCAGTGACCCTGCTATCCACAATTAGAACAGTGTGTTCCACCAATGCTGAAGTTGTTACCTCTACAAAAGTTAGACCCTTTTGTAGAGGTAACAACTTCAGCATTCTCTACCTCTGCCTTTATTTCATATGCAGGATGGGATTTTGTAGAGGTAACAACTTCAGCATCCTCTACCTCTGCCTTTATTCCATATGCAGGATGGGATTACCTAACTCACACCCCCTCTTTGTGTACCACACAGATATAATATTAATAAGCTTTTAAAGGTTGAATGGATAGTTAAATTTTGTATATAAAGCAAGGTTGTCTAGGGGTATATACATCGACAATGAAAGCATAGCCTTCATATAGGGCTTGCAATACTGACAGTCTGTGTCATGAGCGTAATGCAGACATGCAGTTAGGTACTTTTCCATTATTATAATATATTGAAAACACTAAGACCTTGCAAATTTTTAAAACGCATATTGCTTCCTGTACCTGGTGCCATGCAAGGATGTAATTGGGACATATTTCAAATTGAGTATCAAAAGTCTAACCACAAAACTAAATGTTACACACTTATCAAGAAAACAAGTTTAACCCGTTAGTGGGTACTTTGGATAGCCTCTTTGCATAATTTGGCACCTAGTGAGATTATTATATTATTTATTAATCCTCTTCTGGATCTGCAAAATGCTTTCAAATTACCCATACAAATATAATACAGTAGTTTAGGCGATTAAAATTACCTCACTTATAAATTTCAGAAATTGTCTAATCTCTATTAAAATACCATGTTATTATTACCCCATAATCAATGAGGCATACTAGATGAATCTTACTTTGACACAAACAATGCAATATACTTTAAAAATAGAGTTAACTCTGAGCTGGACAATACTCCCCTATTAGAACCTCTTTATGAGGGAGAGACATCTTGTCCATTCAATCCTTTTTATCAGTAAAAGAATGACTTTCAGGATTAATCAGTTTGCAAATGGAAATGTGGAGCCACGATTTGAACAGCAGAAGTTTGCGGGGCCCCTTTCACGTGGGATGTAACAAGCGCTTTTCGTGCTCCATGAGCGATAGCATACAATTGTTTCATTCTAGCCGGCTGGACAGCATTTCACCTTTTGTAAAAACACTAAATGCTTGCGTTAATGATATGCAAATCACTCTGATAGTTAAACTCCTACACAATGGACAATAAAATACATGAAACACATAACACACCAATTCATTTCAAACCATATAACTCATACTCAGCATTCAATGTAATATTACATGTCATCTCACAAAACAGACGTAGTAGATACACGTATTGGGTACCCAGCAGATATGCCAATACAGAAAACACATTCATGAGCACACAACTACACACTCTGTGTCCCTCCTAGGAAACACAGGTAGACACAATATGAAAGCAGTCTTAAACTAACCCCTCCAAGTCTCCATTCCCATATAGCTATATCAGACCACAACACAGAGCCTCTCTGAGCTCATAGAACTACTCCAACTCAAACTACTCTTGGCCAGAATGCTAGTATTCAACAGCTAATAAAACCGTTATTTGCTGGGTTATTTGACTGGCATTTTTATCAGTATCACTAGACTGAGACAAACTGATTCAAATATAATTTAAAACAACACAGCAACATATAAATTAAACCACTTTCCAGGTAAGCTGCACACTTCACACATTATCACAGTCACCATTTACACAGAATAAACAGTTAACAGCTGTACTCAGAACATATTATTGTAAGGTATACCAATTTTAGTTTATATTAGATTTATTTTAGGGATTCTTATGTATACTTTTTTTTTCTTCTTATTAACTTCATTACTTTAATCTACTATAGTATTGTATATAGAGAAAGGATCCATTTATATAGCGCGCTCATAACTCAAATATTTTATGAAACTTCCATTAACTAATCTGAGATGATACTGCATCAACTTAAATCTTATAGAAATTGAGCAAACATTTGGACCAGATTACACAGACATGGTTTCACCAGAATCTTACAGAACTCTCAGAGACTTAAAAAAAAATGATTCTATACCATGTTTAAAAGGCATGGCAAACCTTAGACCGGTCAGTCTCCAAGAGCCTTAGTAAAACAGGTAGAAATCTTTGTCCATAATCTCTGATCCAGGCTATATACCACAATTTAAAAGAACAGAACACATATAATGTGAGACATAGAAGACACAAAACATATGCAGTAATTATTACACTGGATCATTTAAAAGGAATCTGTTGCAATAAAAAGGTTAGTTTACAGCTCAAAATGAAGCATGTGTTGGACTGCTGAAAATGTAAATGTTGCTCTCTTATTAACAAACAAAAATCATATTTACAGTATGGATCCTTTGCAACAAACACACAGGGCAGGGAAGATGTGCTGATTGGTATTCTATACAATTAATCCCATATGGGGAATTAACTTTCAAATACTAATGATGTGACTTTTTGTCTCAGTTATAAAAATACTGAGCTCATCATGCAAACAATGCAACACATTTACACTATCCCACTCTCATAGAAAGTGTAGTGGGCTTATGGTATTAAAGCAACAATCATACCAGGCACACAGATCCCATGTGAAATAACTTACAATACAACAGAGTAATAAACTTATACTTATATGCAACAGAAAGAATAAAGCAAAAGATTTAAGTAGGTCTATCAGGTACAACCTGCGAGTCAGTTCTTTTCTAATATACAGTACTGGTATCTTATGTATGTATATTGGTCACTCAGGACCTGAACTCACATTTCCCATACTGCTGACTCAGGGTGGACACACTACTAACTTACCAAAGTGTGTCCCCAATATAGACAATCACCCAATTGATGGAGAATCATTGTTTGCAATAAAGACATGGACACTACAAATGTGCTTTAACAAGATTCTCAGTGAGTATATTTCCAGGGCTAGCATATAAAGCAAAAAGAGTTTAACTATTTCATATCCTTACAGTCAGCACTACTGATTATAAACCTTATTTAAGCATAAAATACATATGAACAAGAAAAGTTAACTACTTCATATTCTTGAATGGTAATTTCCCATTCCTAGGACAAATCTTTCAAACACTTATTCACACTCACAACCAGACTTAACTAATGACAATTAGAGGGTGGACAAGGTGAACCTGAAACTCTGTGCACATTATCGTAGTATATTCACTTATATACTAAATTCTCTGTCTATATCACTTTATAGACTTTATCTGTCTAATTCTCTTATTAGACCTTCTCTAGTTCACTTACTAGAAATACATATATCTCTCTGTCTAGTTCCCTTACTAGACTAATGTAACGGGACCTTATGTAAAACTGAGTCACAGAAAACACATATACTAAATAACCTTTCCTAAAATGATGTAGACTTACAAAACCATGGGGATCATAGATTCAGGGCGTCAAGATAGACACAAGGAATTACTACTCACCCAAAATGGTTTTGGCTACAATCCCACTTCTGACACCAAGCTGAAAGGTAAATCTGCTACTCTGGTGACTCGGTCCCTCTGGTCACTATTCTCCAACCCTCGATTGTCAGCTGAATATTCAGGGAAGATTTTTATGGAAGCGTATTAACCAGACACACACTCTTTGCTTTCCATAATCTTCTGACAATGTATTCAAAATGCTCTGTATTTATACAATATTTGTCACGAATATTGGTTACAAA
The DNA here is from genome assembly GCA_933207985.1 of Pelobates cultripes. NCBI lineage: Eukaryota > Metazoa > Chordata > Amphibia > Anura > Pelobatidae > Pelobates > Pelobates cultripes. The sequence goes on from OW240918.1 coordinate 87,229,698, forward strand.
AGGTTACAAAAAGGTTACACAAGATACATAAAAGAGGAAGCAGTTTCTGATGTTACATTCAATAATCTAATCTTACAAAATATCACATATACATTGTGGTTAGGCATTTCCTGATACATAGAAACTGTCATAGCTTGTGACTTCCTTTCAATTATGTTTTGCAAGTTCTGAAAAGAGCTTTCTACTACATTTACAAAATAATTCAATTTATACAATACTGACAGATTAATTGTTTAACCCCTTAAGGACCAAATTTCTGGAATAAAAGGGAATCATGACATGTCATGTGTCCTTAAGGGGTCAATATTCCTTCAGTTGGGACATACAACTAACACCTGACCCCCAGAATATACCAAAGACAAACGGAAAGCTTAAAGCAGAATGGACAATGCACCAAAAGAAACATTAACACCAGACGATCCCTGGTTTAACGGCACACATCGGACAAAATACTCTACGTAGCCTACATCCACGACGAACACGACCCATAAGGAACTACTCTTCTTAAAATAGCCACAAACCTGCTTTGGCCTGGCCTGGGACCAGATGGGCCCGCTGAACGATGTAGACCGCCGGATCCGGGGCTTCCGCCACCCCCCTGTGACGAAGCGGTGCAGAGCAGGGTTATCGGTGCGGGAGAGCCGGATCTGGAGCTGCATCTCCGGCTGGGGATGGCTTCTGCACGAGTCTGGATGGACTGCTGGATCCGGGGCTCCCAACATCCCCTGTGACGAAGAAAGGCAGAGCAGTGGAACCGATGCGGGAAACCCAAGCCCAGGGCTGCGTCTCTGATAGGAGACCATCTTGGGTAAGAAACATGCACTATTTCAGGTACTCCTGCAAGGGAGACCGGACACCATGACGGACCACATGGAAACCCACAAAGACATACGGACTGAGAGACTTGGCTTTATTTCTGCTTCTCTCTTAATTTTTCTCTCAATTTTAGCCTCAGTTTAATTTTTATTTTTTAAACCACAAAAGAGAGGGAAGAGGGAGGGAAGAGAGTAGCGGAAGGGAAGTAATACATAATGGCCGGGAAGGAGGGGGAGGGACTTGGGAGATGTAATGTAATATGCTATTTGATAAGAGAGTTTTAAGGTAGGGATATACTCACTATAGACAGTGACATAACCTAACATGAACACGCTACTAATAAGGAAGGCCCCCTCTGACTGACCCCTACCCGAACAACAACTATAGGGACGACGTAACACACTGACTAGCTATAATTTAGCTATATACACAGTGGCCTCCAACAGGAATAACTTCCACGACATCCAAACTGATGACAAGTATGCCCAAACCATGGAGATATCCTGCTGGGGTCCGTTAACAAACCGGCCTGCCGCGGCCGCCCCCTGTCCCGAACGTGGATACCCTGTGAGGGTCCACATTTGAAGTGTAAATGTGGGTAGAGACCCGACTCCATAACTGTCCTACTCAGATACGTACAACCAAACCAAACATAGAACATCATGCAGTGACTTCTAAATACAGCCCATGGACCACGCTAATGGAGATAAAAACCAACTCCAACCCCCATGGTGTGACAAACCCACACCTTGTCTCACAACGAGACACAATGTACATAGTTATCCCTCCCCCTCCAAGTTTTAAACCCCTCGTAAATACCTCCATCGGATCAACAAAACACATAAGAAACATCTATGCCAACGCAGAACTAGACAGCGCACGCACAAGAGATAACACGCAACAAAAAATGGGACCCAATATCCTAACATTGAAATACCACATAATTCTCACCTCACTAATGCAAGCTCCCACGACACCACAGCCTGCCGTAAACAATAGACAAATTACTTGTATGCTTCAACGCCTAGCAATCACACCACATCCGCACTTAGTAGATTAAAGTACAATCAATTAATACCCGCGGGTTAAATACACCGCATAAACGCAGACTACTGCTGGAAGAAGCACAAAAACACAAAACGGATATACTCTGTGTGCAGGAGACACATTTTGTACACAACAGAGTCCCAACATTCGCCTACAGAGATTACCCAACACAATATCATTCAACGTACTCCTCCAAATCTAGGGAGTCTCCATACTCATTCATAAATCTCTCACATTTGAACTCCTGCAACTAAAAAGAGATACACAGGGCAGGTATATCATACTGCATTGCAAAATAAGCAATATACAATATCTCATAGCAAGTTTCTACGGGCCAAACGATAATCAGAAAAATTTTCTCCACAAGATGCTAGCGAAACTGCCGACCACGACCCACATTCCCCAAATTATATGCGGAGACGTCAACCATGTCCTACAGCCCAAATTAGATACCACCTTACCACATACATCACCTAGATATAAAAGCATATGCAAACAAACAGCAGCATTAACACGACTACTCTCGGAATATGGACTATATGACATCTGGAGGACACAACACCCAGACGACCGGGAATTTACATTCTACTCACCTGTCCATCATACATACTCTAGGATTGACTACATACCACACGTAACCCATAGCGATAAAGGCGATATCACCTGGTCAGACCATGCTGCTATCTGGATAACAATCAGAGATAATTTTGCCTTCCGAGGAACAACGCCCTGGCGTTTGAACGATACCCTGCTACAAAACCCAGAATTTAGCCACACGCTAAACTCAGAAATAATATCATACTTTGCACAAAACAACACCCCTGATATATCACCGGCCACGGTGTGGCAGGCTCATAAGGCAGTTATCCGCGGACATCTCATAAGTAGAGCATCCTATCTCAAGCGCAAGTCAAATCAGGAGTATGTACACCTACTTAGATCCCTTAGAGACGAAACTAGAGCCCAAATTTCACAGCCATCACCGGACAAACAACAACACATACAACACATACAGAAACAAATCAACGAAATACATACACTAAAGACAGTGAACATCATGCATAGACTAAAACTCAACTCATATACACAAGGAAATAAGGCGGGGAAAGCACTGGCATCAACACTCAGACAGAAACAACAGAATGCCAAAATACCTTTCCTCTTCAACGAGCAGGGAAACAAAATTTATAACCCACAGGACATAAACGATATGATGGCGGATTATTATGAAGGATTATATAACCTAAAAAACGACGGCAACACACACCAGCCTCTCACATCCAACATAGCAGACTTCTTAAGGGAAGTAAAGCTAACTAATCTAACACCAGATGACCGACTGGAATTAGAAAAGCCCATCACACTTAGTGAAATACAACAGACGATAAAAATGCTTCCTAATGGAAATTACCCAGGCCCAGATGGGTTTACGAACCTATATTATAAGATTTTTTCACACACATTGACACCTCACCTAGTGAACTTATACAATAATATACTGTCCACCGGAATCCCTCCCCAAGAGATGTTGATTGCACATATAACAACATTACCCAAACCTGGTAAACCACCACACAAATGCCAAAACCTACGCCCAATTTCATTATTGAACACAGACCTAAAGATAATGGCAAAAATATATGCAACTAGATTGGGGAATTTTTTACCATCTCTAATAAAAGACGACCAAGTGGGATTCGTCAAGGGCAGACAGGGCTCCGATGGAACCAGAAAACTAATTGACCTCATTCACAATATCCAGCAAACCCGGGAACCTAGTGTCACTAGATGCTGAAAAAGCATTTGACAGGCTGCACTGGGGATACCTTGAAGCTGTACTTAAGAAATATCACTTCCCACAACGCTTTCTTACACTGGTATCGGCCCTATACAACGAGCCAACTGCGAAGGTGATCAATGGAGGCTTTGCTTCCAGACAATTCCGAATATCGAACGGATCCAGACAGGGATGCCCACTGTCACCCTTGTTGTATATCCTAGCTCTGGAGCCACTAGCTCAACACATCAGGGAAAACCAAAACATACACAGGATAACAATTGGCAATATAACGCATAAAATCACGTTGTTTGCTGATGATGTGATGCTGACCCTGACTAAACCTGAAATATCTCTACCAACATTACAAACAGTAATACAGCAATTTAGCAACTGCTCATATTACAAACTAAATGTCACCAAGACCCAGGCCATGAGCTTCAACATACAAACCCCAAGGCTCCAAAATCTGCAAAGTAAATTGCATTGGTTATGGGCAATGATAAATGTTCTATTATTGTGTTCCCATTCATGTGCAATAACTTATGATACCTATAGGGGGTGTAGTGAGCTATGTGACATTAAGAGCAAGAAGATGGCTGCGGCATATTTAATGAGACATGTGCTTTAGGGAGGAAGTGACCTATAGGTGGCCTAGTGAGCACTGTGACGTCGAGTGAATAAAGATGGCTGCCGCATAGTCAATGAGACATGTGCTTTAGGAAGGTATTGAGAATTCTTAAGTCACTTCCTTTCACAAAGGACCACATGTAGTATCCGCCTCCTAGAGATGACCATTAGGTATTGGTTATGTTACCTCTGTGGGTGGATACTAGATGGGAGGTTATTCAAGGGGTTTCCAGAAACTAGAGTTTCAGTTTCATGACTGGGTCGGAAGAAGCCAGGTGTCTTTAGAGGTGCCCATGTAAATCCATTTAACATGTGGCAAGGAACTCACCTCATTGTTCTGTGTGTTATGCTGATTCAATTATCCTGTGTAAGCTGCTGAATCTCCATGAATAGAGCTAAGTAGATTTCTTACCTGAATGTATTGTTTATAGCAGTGTATGTTTTTAAAGTATTTGTTTTTTGTGTGCTTGATAATTGTATTCCCAGTAAAGTTTTGTTTATACTTTCATCAAAACTTTGCCTCTTGTCTGTTCATTCAAGATATTCACTAATATTTATGTGATTGACCAGTATACCTTTTATTATTTTATTTGTGGTATTATTTCATATTTATGAAATTCAGAACTTTATAAATATAAAGAAATTACTTAATTTACCATTACATAAATACACATATGATTGGAGACGCGACCACCTCAATTTTCTAGGCATATCACTCACACCAACCACAGGTAAATTGTACCAGGCCAACTATGAGAAACTCATCCGGGAGATAAAAAATCAAATGCAGGGCTGGAAGGGGAAATATGTGTCGTGGATAGGCAGAATAGCGGAGGCAAAAATGATGGTGTTGCCACGTCTGCAATACCTCTTCAGAACCCTACAGATAGCTCTCCCAAAACTATTTCTCATAGATGCCCAGCGATCTCTAAATAAATTTATATGGGGTGGGAAAAAAGCCAGAACAGCAGCAGAGACTTTATACAAACCCTTCAAACTTGGCGGAATGGGGGTCCCAAACGTCACAAGATACTACAAGGCTGCTATGCTAAGCACACTTGTAAACATACACCACCACAAAACACCACTGGCGTGGAACCAAATAGAAGTGGCATGCACCGAAGGAATGCCACTACACACTCTAGCCTGGATACCTGTAGACAAAAGGCCACACTACAAAAACATATGCCCAACAACAATAGCTACACTAAAAGTATGGGACAATCTGGTTAAAAAACAAAATAAAAAAGCGCAATTCTCCCAAAACTTTCAACTCCAGGCACTAAAGGTTTTGATCCCAGGATTTGAATATAAAACATGGAACTCCTTTGGAGTGTCCTACATATCACAGGTACTAACAAACGGCCATATAAATGATTATGTTATGCTATGTAACAAATACAATCTACCTTCTACACTCTTCTTCTCATACCTGCAATTGAAATCATGGGTAACCAAACACTATGACAACTCCCAGACACGAGGATATGTGCTTAACGAGATAGAACACTTATGTATGGCAGACAAACCACCATTACGACTCCTGTCCACTCTACATAGATTGCTCGAACACAACATCACCACAGAAAAACTCAACTTTATTAAAGCATGGGAAAGGGAACTTGACCACATACTGACGCCTGAGGAATGGCTACAGACACAGAGAGCTCACAAAACGCTCACATTAAACACAGCACACATAGAAATAAGTAGGAAGCTCCTATACCGGTGGTATATGGTGCCCTCAAAGCTGCACAAGATAGATTGCACCAAACCGGATGTCTGCTGGAGATGTGGTGCAAAGCCTGGGTCTATGACCCATGTCTGGTGGGGATGTACGAAATTGACAAAATTCTGGTTAGATATTTCAGGCCTCATAGAGGACACCACAGGTGTAAAGCTACCGCATACCCCACTGTCCTATCTGCTATTCATATGGCCCAAAACACTACAGAAACCGGACGCATACCTTGCGTACCATATCATCATTACAGCCTTAACTGCCATAGGCAGGAACTGGTTGAAAGACACAGCCCCCTGCATAACACATTGTATAGAGGGGGTGGAAACTACCAAACGATATGAAACAGCAGCAAGGAAAGCGCAAACAAAGGAAAACTTCTGGGTTTTAGCATGGAATAAATGGGAGTTAAAGAATAAACACCACACGAGCAGTCCCATAACCTTATAGTCATAACCTAAGTGCATCGCAGCCTAGACGAATTGATCCCCAACTCTGCGACCAGCCTAAACAAATTCCTCCTTCCCCTATGTTTTTTTTCCCCCCCATCCCTAACAGTTTTTACCCTTCACACATAACTTGTACACCAAGCCCCTCAAATAAGAAGGAATATAATCACCGTGACGGGCCGCAGGCACCACCACCACTATGTACGTACATTGACACTTAAAATGGTATACATGATACTTTCAAACAATGGGAACAGAAATATTATGTATAAATACAATGTCGAACGTTCTAAATGTACTATGTGCCTGTATGACCAGATCTGGTGACATATATAGCAAATATGGGGTCTGACAAACATGATGTTAAATGTTCTCTTTCCCCTTTTTCTTCTGTATCCCTATTTTACTTTACATTTAACTACAAATAAACAATGAAAATTTAAAAAGAAAAAAAAATCACCCCTTTAAATTCTATTAATGTTCCTACTACTCCTCCTTTGTCTACTTTTATATCTCCTCAGTACTTATCTCTCAAGTCTGTCTTTGATAAAAGGAAGGCTGACAAATTACCGCCTCCTAGACCCTACGATTGTGCTATCGATTTATTGCCTGGCACTATACCTCCCAAAGGCAGGGTGTATCCTTTGTCTCCTCCTCCTCAAGAAAACCATGGAGGAATATATTAAAGAATCTCTACAAAAGGGGTTTATAAGAAGATCCTCTTCTCCGGCAGGGGCTGGGTTCTTCTTTGTGTCGAAGAAAGAGGGTGATTTGAGACCTTGTATTGATTATAGGGGTCTAAATAAAATCACCATAAAAAATGCTTATCCTATACCTTTAATCATGGAATTATTTGACAGGCTCAAACGTGCTACTGTATTTACTAAACTGGACCTTAGAGGTGCATACAATCTAATACGTATAAAGAAGAACTATGAATGGAAAACTGCATTCAATACTAGGACAGGTCATTACGAGTACACTGTGCTGCCATTTGGTCTTTGTAACGCCCCAGCAGTGTTTCAAGAATTTATTAATGACGTCTTACGAGAGTTTATTCACACATTTGTAATAGTGTACTTGGACGACTTTTTAATATATTTAACGGATTTGCATACTCATCACATGCATGTTAAAACAGTTTTGAAAACCCTTCTTGTTAATGGTCTTTATTGTAAACTAGAAAAATGTCTATTTGATCAATCCGAAGTCCAGTTTTTGGGGTATTTAATTTCTGCTAAGGGTTTTCGTATGGATCCCCAGAAGCGTTCTGCTGTCATAGAATGGCCTCTACCTCAAGGTCTGAAAGCCATTCAGCGTTTTCTTGGTTTTTCTAACTATTATAGACGCTTTATTAAAGGTTTTTCTTCTATTGTAGCGCCTATAACCCGTATGACTAAAAAGGATGGTAATACTCATGTCTGGTCCCCAGAGGCACTTGAGGCTTTTGAATTTCTTAAAACTACGTTCGCCTCTGCTCCTATTTTACAGCATACTGTCCCTTCTTTGCCTTATACTCTTGAAGTTGATGCTTCTGATATTGGGGTAGGTGCTGTCTTATCTCAAAGAGAATCACCTGAAAAGCCATTACATCCTTGTGGCTTCTTTTCCAAACAGATGTCCAAAACCGAAAAGAATTAAGACATAGGCAATCGAGAACTCCTTGCTATTATTTTAGCACTTAAGGAGTGGAGACATCTATTAGAGGGTACTAAGGATCCCATCCTCATTTTTACGGATCACAAAAACCTTTCCTACCTTAGTGAAGCCAAAAGATTGTCTTCTAGGCAGGCCAGGTGGTCACTGTTTTTATCTCATTTCAATTATATCATCACCTACAGACCAGGTGATCGTAACACTAAAGCCGACGCTCTGTCCAGACAATTCGAAACTACTGACAAACAAGAGTTTAATGATACCCCTGTCATTCCCCCAGACAGAATAATAGCTACGACGGTTCTATCTATTTCTTCTTCACTCTTGCAAGTTATACAGGCTAATCAAAACATGGCACCTAGAGAGAGACCTGCTGATAAACTGTTTGTTGATGTCCCCGAGAGATGGGACATTATGTCATTATATCATGACACCAAAACTGCTGGTATTTCTAAAACCTTATCAGCAGTTTCTAGATATTTTTGGTGGGCTTCCTTACGCAAGGACATCACCAATTACGTACAGGCATGTACTACTTGTGCCAGTATGAAGTCATCTCATAGAGTTCCTTGTGGGTTGTTGCACCCGTTGCCCATACCCGAGAGGCCTTGGTCCAATCTATCCATGGATTTTATTGTTGAATTGCCTCATTCGAATGGTAAAACAGTCATCCTGATGATAGTGGATCGGTTTTCGAAGATGGCTCATTTTGTGTCTCTTGTCAAATTGCCCTCATCCAAGGAACTTGCTTCTATCTTCGCCAGGGAGGTGTTTCGGTTGCATGGTATTCCTGTATCGATTGCATCCGATAGGGGTAGCCAATTTATTTCCAGATTCTGGAAAGCCTTTTGTTCAGAGTTGGGTATTTCTCTCTCGTTTTCCTCTGCTTACCACCCCCAGTCTAATGGAGCTGCTGAACGTGCCAACCAATCCCTAGAGCAGTATATTCGTTGTTTCGTATCCTACCATCAGAACAATTGGGATAACCTTCTTCCTTGGGCTGAGTTTGCTTGTAATAACGCTGCTCATGAATCTTCCGGTAAAAGCCCTTTCTACGTTGTTTACGGGCGGCATCCTGTTGTTCTTCCAGCTGCATTCTCCTTACAGGGCATGCCAGTTCTGGATGAATATTTGGCTGGTTTGCGTACTACTTGGGAGCAGGTTCAGCGTTCTTTGGTGGACTCCGCTGCTCGCCAAAAGGTTCAAGCTGACAAGCATCGCAGGGCGGCTCAATCCTATGTCGTAGGGGAGAGGGTTTGGCTTTCCACTCGCAATATCCGCCTTCGCGTGCGTTCTATGAAGTTGGCTCCTCGTTTTATCTGTCCTTTTCGTATCTTACATAAAGTTAATCCTGTTTCATATGCCTTGGATCTTCCTAGGAACTTACGTATTCCTAACGTCTTTCACACCTCCTTGTTGAAACCCCTCCTGTGTAACCGTTATACCCGGCATGTTCCTCCTCCCCCTCCTGTTTCTGTGGAGGCACATGAGGAGTTTGAAGTAGCTGCTGTGCTTGACTCTCGTTTTTTCAGGGGTCGCCTCCAGTACCTGGTGCATTGGAAGGGCTATGGGCCTGAGGAACGCAGTTGGATTTCCGCTGACGCTGTTCACGCTCCTCGCCTTGTGCGTTCCTTCCATTCTCGTTTTCCTGCCAGGCCTGGTCCTCCCCACCCGGTGGGCGTGTCTTCAGGGGGGGTACTGAAGCGGTACTTACCTTATCCGGGGGCCGGCCGAGGTCCTCAGTTCCCGCCGCACGCGGCTCGTTCGGGACTCGGATGACGGCGGGCACTGACCGCGGGATGCGGTCACGTGTCCCGCCTAGTTTCAAGAGCGCGCCGCGTTTCTCGGGCACTCTCTTAAAGGGGAAGTGGGAGCCGAAAACTAAAACAGTCTCCCATTGGCCCCTGTCATCCCACATTCCCCATACACTCACATTTTGGGGGCGTGGATATGACAGGGGCCAATCAAATTAAATGTAAGGGTATTTATACTTACCTCTTCCTTAACTCCCTGCCCTATTGTGGTTTCTGTTTCGGTTCCCTTTAGCGCTTGTTGTGTTCAGTTGTGATTTTCCGTACCTGACCTTGGCTTTGTATCTGACTCCGTTTATCTCTTTATCCCTGTTTTGTCTTGTTTGCCGGCTTACTGATTACTGTGTACCAGACCTTGGCTAGTTCTTGTTTTCGCTGTCTCTTTGTACCCTTGACCTCGGATCGTTCCTGAAACTGTATTTCTCTCCTCTACGTCGAGTCCGGCCATTCTAAGGTCCGGTAAGACGTATCTGCTCTATTTTGTCAATTGTTGGACTAAATCTTGCGAGTTGGGGTAAACTACCGTGACAGGCCCAAAGATATCACAGTTGGACATATCAGGATCAAAAGGCCCCAAGAACCCCAGAAAGCTCTACACCAGCACAAATAATTGAGACACTGGTCCTGGACAAATTTCTGCGAGCTTTACCACTTGAATTACTCCAGTGGGTGGGACAGGGCCATCCTACCACCTACGATTAGATGGTGACCATAGTGGAACGCTATATAGCTGTAACAGCACTAAAGGCTCCACCTCAGGCCAGAAACCAGAAGTACACCATCCCCCAAAGACATGGAGGTCGGATCAATCACCACATTCTGGAAATGGAACTTTGCGTCCCGATGAACTCCGACATAGCTTCAAGGAATCCCAGACTCACAATGACCTGCGGCATCGCTCTGTTCCCATAATCTGCTTTGAGTGTGGGCAGCCTGGACATGTAAACAACTACAGGAACCAATGGAATGTGGACATGCTACTACCTACAAGACCTTTTGTGGACTTTGGTGTTTAGTGCGAGTTTCAGGAGAAAACAGTGATTTTTCATTTACAGGTTATCCTAAAAGGGAAAGTTGTAGAGGCCATTGTGGATTCAGGGAGTGATATTACCTTAATTGCAGGGGGTCTGATAGAACCTGATCATTTGTTATTCAGGGAAAAAGTGGGAGTATGTTGCATTCAGGGTTCTACTGTGGAATAAAACAATAGTTGACATATAATTGCAAGGCTGGTCCATAACGACTGAAGCCGCAGTAGTCCCAAAGTTACCCTACCCCTTGGTGTTGGGTCGTGATTTCCCTGGCTTTAGAACCTTGGTACCGAGGCAGGTAACCCCCAAGCCATTGGAGTTGGTAAGTGACAGCCCCTGTAGTGCTTTCCCATTTACTTACCCTGACTTCTTTGTTAAAGAAAGTAAAATACGCAAGTCAAAGAGAGGAAGGAGAAAGAAGTACAGGGGTACAAATCCTTTGCATGAGGTCCTGATTAACGATCAAGATGAGACCCCAGGCACTAGTGTTGATGCTACACCTTCAGTAGAGAAAGATGTGGAACAGCAGACTGAACGCATGCGCAGTTGTTTAAATTTTGGAAGAGAACAAGCTAGAGAGACCTGTGTATTATTTGGGACACCCACCATAGGGGTCCACACACTTGTTCCAGAAGTAAAATTCTCTACCGACCTTACTCCTGAGCAGCAGAGTGAGGTCAGAGAGTTGCTATTAAGGAATGCAGACATATTCTCTACCATCCCAGGTAGGACCAATGCAATAGACCATGAGATTGTAACAGACTCTGGAATAATTGCAAAGTCAAAACCGTATAGAGTTCCAGAAGCAAAAAGGGAGGTAATAGCCGCTGAAGTTGCAAAAATATTCTGGTTATGCCTCTGCTTATTTAGATGATCTAGTCATCTACAGTCAGGATTGGGAAACCCACTTTGACAAAGTTGAAGTCGTACTGGATACATTGAGGGTTGCAGGTCTCACTATTAACCCTGCCAAATGTATACTAGCATGTCCGGAAGTTAAAGGGACACTATAGTCACCTGAACAACTTTAGCTTAATGAAGCAGTTTTGGTGTATAGAACATGCCCCTGCAGCCTCACTGCTCAATCCTCTGCCATTTAGGAGTTAAATCCCTTTGTTTATGAACCCTAGTCACACCTCCCTGCATGTGACTTGCACAGCCTTCCATAAACACTTCCTGTAAAGAGAGCCCTATTTAGGCTTTCTTTATTGCAAGTTCTGTTTAATTAAGATTTTCTTATCCCCTGCTATGTTAATAGCTTGCTAGACCCTGCAAGAGCCTCCTGTATGTGATTAAAGTTCAATTTAGAGATTGAGATACAATTATTTAAGGTAAATTACATCTGTTTGAAAGTGAAACCAGTTTTTTTTTCATGCAGGCTCTGTCAATCATAGCCAGGGGAGGTGTGGCTAGGGCTGCATAAACAGAAACAAAGTGATTTAACTCCTAAATGACAGTGAATTGAGCAGTGAAATTGCAGGGGAATGATCTATATACTAAAACTGCTTTATTTAGCTAAAGTAATTTAGGTGACTATAGTGTTCCTTTAACTACTTGGGATATACTATAGGACGAGACATGGTCAAACCTCAAATCAATAAAATAGCTGCCATTGAAAAATGGCCGCGTCCCTTGAATAAAAAACAGGTTAGGGCTTTTCTTGGTATTGTCGGATACTACAGGCAGTGTGACGGAACACTGGCACTCCGACTGAGTACCTCCGCCAATCGATGCTCCTAGTGCTCGCTGAGGACTCCAAGCACTCCAACCGACACCATCAGCAGTGCAGACCCCACTTCCAGCCATGCAACTGCGCCGGGGTCTCTGTTGTCTCAACCCACCCTGGACCCAAGGCCAGGATCCAGCTTCCAGTGGGTGAACCTCTCTTTCCCCAGAGAGCAGGAACAGGAACAAGCTCTTAGCAAAACTTAGTGATCATACCCTGGGGATTATAGTGATTATAGCAATCCCCAGAATGTATTTCTCCAATCCCCCAAACATGAGCCAAGGCTTAATGCTGGAACAAGACTGATTTACTGGCACACAGAACTCACAATTTATGCAACACAAAACTCCTCCTCTGGGCCAGGCTAGATAATTGAGTTTCTACAATACACAAGGCTCAATTATCTGCTGGCCAGAAATAATACAGTTTTTACAGCATTCATAACTTCTAAAATATACATCACATTCACATAATTATATATTCACAATCAATCCATTCAGGGAAACAACATATCAAAAAATGGCATGAATCAGACCAGGGGTTCAGAAGTTAGTAATGTATCTTTTGGGACCTGGCTGGCAGCATGGCTATCTGGCCCAAACTGGTTTTACAGAGCCCTCTAGCCTGGAGACAATGGGGAAAGTAATCCAATTATCCAGGGATAGAAGCAGACTCCATTGAGCACATGTTCCCAGTAAAACACAAAAGGATACAAACATGTATAACTCCTATCATACTGAATTGAACGGGCCAAATCTCCCAGGGTCCATAGTCACAGGGCAAGAGGCAGGCAAGCAGTCCTCTCCAGGCACAAGTGGCGAAGGGCACTTCGTCACAGGCGGTTTATATCCCATTTTGCTACACTAGCTTCCCCCTTAACTGAGTTGACAAGAGCAAAGGGACCGGAAATTGTTCAGTGGAGTCAGGAAGCCGAAATGGCATTTACAAACTTGAGGACGGCCTTATGCTGTCATCTGGTTTTTATAGCCCCAAACTTTAATGAGCAATTCTTTCTACAGACTGATGCTTCAGAGGTGGGTCTTGGAGCAGTTTTGTCACAGAATGTAGGGGGTGACAAACATCCTGTTCTCTACCTTACTCGTAAATTCCTGCCTAGGGAACGGAATTACACTGTGGTAGAGAAAGAATGCCTGGCCATCAAGTGGGCTGTGGAGTCCTTGAAGTATTATTTGTTGGGTCGTTCATTTACTCTAGTGACGGACCATGCTCCTTTACAATAGATGCAGATGAACAAGGAAAAAAATGCAAGGGTCACCCGATGGTTCCTTTCCCTTCCGCCCTATAAAATTGTAGTGAAGCATAGAGCCGGCCTTCTGCATGCTAATGCAGATCATTTTCCAGAGTGCATAGTCTCTATGTCACAGCTGCTCCACCCTGTTGTGTTCCGCTGGGGGAAGGATATGTGGCAGTGTGAGGGAACACTGCTATATTAGCCCCAGAATGGCACTTTCAGTGTTCCCTGAATAGAGGGGGTTTACATCAGGTTGCTCCAGTACATCAATTAGGGAGCTACATAAACCCTATGCAGAGGGAAATCAGTCTCTCCTGTGAAGAGCTGGGGCGGAGACAGAGAGACTGTGAATCAAAAAGACTGCTGAAACTGTGTGGGAACATAAAGGTATTTTGCAAACCTTTATTTTTGTTTGTTAAACTACTGGGGTCAGCTTAGCTGCCCAGTAGCATAGAAAGGGTACTCTATGTTAGTTAGTCTCCAGTGTGGAGTAGGAGTTAATTTTTGTTTTCATGTTTTGCTGTGGCTCAGTTGGGGCCTGCTTGCTAAATAAAGCTTTCGTCATATTGGAAGAAAGAACTGTTTCTGTTTATGACCCAAGACCCGGCCAGCCTGCTACAATATATATACTTGTGTGCTATATTATAGCTTCATAATGGTTTCCATTTATTTACTTATTCTATATTTCTCCATATTGTAGCACTACCCCTAACCACCTCTGTTTATTTTTTTTTGTGTTTAATTTCCATTAGTAGGACTAACGGGATTCCTACTTTTGGGGTTAGCTGCTCTATATATATATATATATATATATATATATATATATATATATTTATTTTATAACCTTCCCCAGTCAGATATTTTTGCGTTTATTCTTCCCTTCCATTTCTACAGTCAGCTATGGCTGACACAGAGTCAGTAGAGGTATTATTACAGCAAGAACTGGATCAGGGGTTTATATTTTGGCCTTTCATGGTGCTGCCTTTTTCCAACTGGAGGACTAATCCTATTGGCCTGGTCACCGGAAAAAAATCATTAATACCCTCCGAGGAGTTCTTACTGCATTACACTACAATTGACAATGCTATCATGGCAGCTGGCATTGGTGCATGGCTTAGCAAGACTGACAATGTCAACACCTTTAAATTATTACCCATACATCCATCATTGTGGCACTTGCACGGTATCAAATGGAGAGGCCTATATTATTTTTTTTCACTTGGCTCACCTTCGGGTCTAAGAGTAGCCCAAGGATATTTTACACCTTCACGGAAACTCTGTGTTGGCTCCTCCTGAATACGTGCAAGCGCCACACCGCACACAGTCATACCTTATCTAGACAATTTCTCATTCATTGAAAGCAATTCCTCACCCTCATGCAGTTTGGTTAAAGCAGTCAAGCTATTTAATTCACTAGGGGTATCGATCTCACTTAAGAAAACGGAGGGTCCCGACACCATTATCAATTTTGTAGGGATACAACTAGATTCGGTGGCTAAGGAAGCCAGTCTTCCCCAGGGTAAAATCACGAGCATCCTCCACGCCATCATTCATTACAGACATGCTGGCTCATGTAACCGGAAAGAATTACAATCACTGCTAGGCTCACTAAACTTCACAATGGCCCACTTTATTCACTGGCACGTCGGTTTTGGCACACTTCAACCAACTTTTTCATTTTAAGGTTATTAACAACAATCTTACCTGAATCATAACCGGTGTAGCCCCGAACACAAATAAATATATATTATATATAGTTAATGCAGTGTAAAACACAAATACACACACCAGGCAAGCCATAAGACTTGCTTTTACCACAGAAATCTCACTTTAACAGTGCTCTCATTACTGCAAGGGATTCTGGGTAGGTGTATGCAAAATGATTTCAACCACATTTTTGCCTCATAATTCCACTTTATATATGGATTCCTCGGAGTATGTGTCTGCTGCATACAACAACTTTGAAACACAACTCAGGAAGAGGTGCAATGCCAGTGAACCACTCATGGACAGTTGTTTTGTTGTTATTTTAACTCATCAGCATGAGCTGGGCTACTGGCTTGCTATGGAGGCTTGGCGTTAAGTACACTGTGACGGTCCGTTTGGCACCCCGACTGGGTATCTCCATAAATCGCTGCTTCCTAGTACTTGCGAGCACCATAAGCACTGTACTGGAACATCATAACCACTGTAAACCCCACGAACCGCCGCAGCTTGGTTGGGGTCTCGCCGTCCTCCACCCACCCTGGACCCAAGACGAGGATCCAGCTTCCAGTGGGTAGACCTCTCCTAGTCCAGATAGCATAGCAGGAACAGCTCTTATAAGAGCTAGTGATTATACTCAGGGGAGTATTGTGATATAGCAATCCCCAGAGTGTATGTACAGTGCCTTGCAAAAGTATTCAGCCCCCTTGACTTCTTACATATTTTGTTACATTACTGCCTTAAAGGACCACTATAGGCATCCTTACCACTTCAGCTTAATAAGGTGGTCTGGGTGCCTAGTCCATCTAGGGTTAACCCTTTTTTTCTATAAAAATAGCAGTTTCAGAGAAACTGCTATGTTTATGTTAGGGTTAATCCAGCCTCTAGTGGCTGTCTCATTGATAGCCGCTAGAGGGCTTCCTCGTTTCTCACAGTGAGAAGACGCCAGCGTCCATAGGAAAGCATTGTGAATGCTTTCCTATGGACTGGCTGAATGAGCGCACGGCTCCTGCTGCGCATGCGCATTCAGCTGAAGAAGAGGAGGAGAGCTCCCCGCCCGGCGCTGGAGAAAGAGGTACGTTTAACCCCTTCCTCTGCATCGAGCATGGTGGGAGGAGGACCTTGAGGCTGGGGCCACCCTCAGGGCACTATAGTGCCAGGAAAACAAGTGTTTTCCTGGCAATATAGGGGTCCTTTAAGTTCAATGTTTTATTAATCTGAATGTTATGTGATGGATCAGAACACAATAGCCTAAGTTGGTGAAGTGAAATGAGAAAAATATATACATAAAACTATTTTTTAGAAATAGAAAACAGAAAATTGGCATGTACATATGTATTCACCCCCTTTGTTATGAAGCCCATAAAAAGCTCTGGTGCAACCAATTCCTTACAGAAGTCACATAATTAGTGAAATAACGTCCATCTGTGTGCAATCTAAGTGTCACATGATCTGGAGGGTATTAATCAGAGAGGCAGCACAGAGACCTAAGGTAACCATGGAGGAGCTGCAGAGTTCCACAGCAGAGACTGGAGTAGCTGTACATAGGACGACAATAAGCCGTACGCTCCACAGAGTTGGGCTTTATGGCAGAGTGGCTAGAAGAAATCCATTACTTTCAGCAAAAAACTAAATGGCATGTTTTGAGTTTGCGAAAAGGAATGTGGGAGACTCCCAAAATGTATGGAGGAATGTGCTCTGGTTTGATGAGACTAAAATTAAACTTTTCGGATATCAAAGAAAACGCTATGTCTGGCGCAAACCCAACACATCACATCAACCAAAGAACACCATCCCCACAGTGAAACATGGTGGTGGCAGCATCATGCTGTGGGGATGTTTTTCAGCAGCCGGGACTGGGAAACTGGTCAGAGTTGAGGGAAAGATGGTGCTAAATACAGGGATATTCTTGAGCTGTGCTGGTGCTAAATACAGGGATATTCTTGAGCTGTACTGGTGCTAAATACAGGGATATTCTTGAGCTGTGCGTGATTTGAGGCTAGGATGGAGGTTCACCTTCTAGTAGGACAATGACCCCAAACACACTGCTAAAGCAACACTTGAGTGGTTTAAGGGGAAACATGTAAATGTGTTGGAATGGCCTAGTCAAAGCCCAGACCTCAATCCAATAGAAAATCTGTGTTCAGACTTAAAGATTGCTGTTCATAAGTGCAAACCATCCAATTAGAAGGAGCTGGAGCAGTTTTGCAAGGGGGAATGGGCAAAAATCCCAGTGGTAAGATGTTGCAACCTCATAGAGACTTATCCAAAGCGACTTGGAGCTGTGATTGCCGCAAAAGGTGGCTCTACAAAGTATTGACTTTAGGGGGGTGAATAGTTATGCACATTGACTTTTTCTGTTATTTTGTCCTATTTGATGTTTGCTTCACAATAAAAAAAAAAAACGTTGTCAAAGTTTTGGGCATGTTCTGTGAATTAAATGATGCAAATCCTCAAACAATCCATGTTAATTCCAGGTTGTGAGGCAACAAAACACGAAAAATGCCAAGAGGGGGGGAATACCTTTGCAAGGCACTGCAGTTCTCCAATTCCCCAAACATGAGCCATGACTTCATGATGGGGTAATCGAATCTCAGTTTAATAGGAGCCACACTTGACAGGGACCTTGTGGGGGACTGATTTGCAACTTCACAGACCAATAACAATAAGGTTACAAGGCACGACACTCCCACACACAGCACACAATCCCTCCCCTCTGTTTGGGAGATAATTGGATCAGTAACTGTACTAATTCTAATCCAATTATCGCCAAGCACAGAAAAAACATACTTTTTAAAAAACACCCCAAAAGTCCCCTAAAATACATAAAACCCCACAAAATGTTACATCCCATGATAGCCCTGATATGGGTGATCAACATATTCCAAAATCACCCAGATCAGTTCAGGAATTTCCAGGAAGTCATTTATTTGAACGACCGCAGGCATGTTCCCATAGATGAAAATATTTCCACTGAATCGCGGCTAAGTGCCGCTGGAGGATCGACCGGGAGCTGCGAAGTTTTCATGCAGAAAATAGTTCCAGGGCATTCGCAGCTAAATCCCCCTGAAGTCTATTCACGGTTTTGATCCATGCAAACAAGATGGCCGTCACCTCGTGGTCATTCATAGGAATTGCGACCACCCAGACGAACACTTAGACCACAGAGGTGCAAATTGCAACAATGTATCAATTAAGCTTAACAAGCTCCAGGATGGTCTCCGGTGCGTGTGGCTGTTTGGTAAACGAGCCATATAATTCAAACAGACAAACCAAGACTTTTATATCATAGTATACAGGGTCCACAGTCTGTGGGCAGGAGGCTGGCAAGCAGGCCCCACCAAGAACCAGTGATGAGGTTCAGTTTGCTACACATACCAAAGTTGTGGTGGGGAATAAAAGTGTGGATGAAAACCCCTTCCACCTGAAATAAGTAGATAGTTAATGCAATGTTAAACACAAACACACTAATTTAACAAAAAAAAAAAAAACCCCCACAAACCATAGCTTCTCGACTTAACATTAGTTCTTGCCATATTAGCTTTGTTATTATTATTGTAGCCCTATTCACCAGTATGAAAAGTTTTTTTTTTTTTTTTAAATCTTTCTATTACTACACAATTTTACAAAGAATAATTACCTTTTACTGTTATAAATATCAACATTACAGCTGTTAACTTAAATACTGTATTATCCTAAAGGTACTGAGATATAAATGCTTCTATGATTTACTATTATAAAATGTTAACTCGAATATCATGGAATGAATATTTAAATGTTGAAAAATTGGAATAGAGATATATAGAATATAAATGCTACCCCACTCATAAACTATCTCTATCTATCTATCTATCTATCTATCTAAAATCAGGATGTACTTTCTGATCTCCACTTGATAAAGCCTGAGGGCAAAACGCATTGTGGTTTTTTAAACTATGTTGTTTTAAATAAAGGTATTTTGGCCACTTTCTTACTGTGAGTTAGCCATCTTACTTTTTATTACTATTATCATTTTACTTTTTTACTACTACCATCCTTTTATCTGGCACCAGAAGTGTTTTTACTTTCCAGTGAGGATATTACTCCCAAGAATCCTAGGTGGGGATTATACCACTCAAGCTGTATTCATTGAACAGTTAGTCTGTTCAACTAAATGTGAGTAACCACTTGTTTTTTTTTATCTTCTCACCTCTGGCATTTTATACTTTGAGCACCATTGCTGTTCCTGCTTTTATTTCCACATATGGTTCCCTAATCAAGAAAGAATACTAAGACCTCACGTATCCCATAAATGGGGATTATACCACTGTACGTTATCAACACTAGTGCTAAGTCCATAGCTCTTGAAAACGTGAGTAGGACCATATACTCTTTTATTGCTTCTACCCCCTTCGGGACATACTATACCATCAGTTGTTATTTTCTCATTTCATATGATGTACAAAGACGCATCTACACTACTCTGAAGAATCCCCCACTACAAAAGACTGTATTCACCTCTACAAAGATCTACTTCGTTGTTTGATTCATCTACCAGTCAGACTATTTATTCTGGACTTCTATTTGCTTATTATCTATTATATATATCGCATTCTAGTCTGCTTATTCTATGCTCTTTTAATTTATGTGGTTTGTAGTGGCGCTGCCTTCCTTTCTTTTTTTCTGTGTGTGTGTGTGTGTGTGTATGTATATGTATGTGTGTGTATATATATATATATATATATATATATATAATTACACATTCCTGATCTTGCTGATTATAGCTTTTCTTCCTATATCTACAGTGTCCAGCTTTTTCCACAGAAGGAGTAAATTAATATCTGTAAATCTGTAAGTGGCCCGGTGGGTCTGAGTTTTCACAGCTGTATAGGGCACAAGTTCTGTTCTTTTCTCGTATTTTTCCATCTTTACCATGATTAAGAAAATTTGTGCTAATATCAAAATTGTGATGTTGGATTCTTTCCCACTGTAGTCCAATCGGGCTGGAGCTCTTTTGATGAAGATTTTGGAACTTCTGAGACTGCCTGGGCAGAGCTAGAATCAAATTCTTTAGAGTTCCATAGACCCCACTCTTTAAGAATAATAACTCCTCTAGCAGGATCGTCTATGGTGTTTCGTTTTCCATTGCGCCAGATAAATAGCTTTGTGGGGAAACCCCAGCAGTATGGCACTTTATTATTACAAATAATTTTAGTAATATTGTGCAGAGTTAAAGCCGAAAGATCTGCGTAAATTGTTATTCTAGGTATAGTCATGGAAGTTCTGGTAGCTTTAAGGAGTAAATCCTTAGTTTTAAAATAATGAAAGCGTGCTATCACATGGAGTTTCTTCCAAGAAGCGAGAAGGACGTGGAATACGATGAACTCTGTCCAGCTCCCATGCCGCCTCCGTGAGAGAGGGTACTAAAATTACACACATTGATTTGATATATGTTTGCAGCTGATCTGGTTTTATTGCATCCTCTATACCTCTAAATCTCAGGCGTGCTCTATCCTCAATGTCCGCCATCCTACTCCACAATTTTTGATTTTCTTCCTCCAATTTACAAAGTCTGTTACCTCTTTATGAGCGGTACAAAGAACATCCGTTTTTTGTTCTAGATGGTCTGTGTGGTTCCCAAGCTCTGCAAGCTCTTGATGGATATTAGAAGTGATAGTTGTAAAATCTTCCCTTATTGTAACCCTTAGGTTTAGGAGTGCTTGCATGAGGTAATCTTTTGTTATTTGGCCTCCCTCCAGCTCATGTTGCAATATATCTGCTCCCTGGTGAGGCAGGTGGGATTCTAGCTCGGGTGACTGATCCCTTGTTTCCACACCATCTTTGCCATATTGCGCCTGTTTTTGGCACTCTTTCTATTTTGCCTGATCTGATCTGTCAGTTTGGATTGCTTTGTTGGTGGCATTACAAACGTTTTTTCCTTTTTTTTTTTTTACCTTGCTTTTTCTTCTTTTTTTTTTTGCTTTATGCTCACTTTATAACCACTTTATAGCCACTTATAGCCTTCTTAATATTCTTCCTTGTATTCCGCTTGGTTAATCTGCTTAAATACTTAGCCATTCCACTTCAAGTCCTCCTTGATTTATTTACTCTTTACTCGTTAACCTTTGCCACTGCACACTATTCCTCGTGCTGGTCTAGTCATTTGTAAAATTTACCTTCGGCTATCGTTGCTGCTTGCTCCATTCACTTCAGTCCATAAGTGCTGGCTTTTATCTTAAATGCTGACTCCTTATCACCGTTCCTTCAAAGTCAGACACACCCCCGTAAAAAACGTTTTATGTTAAATTAAGGTCTTAGAGGTTTAGAGAGGTATATGATCCTAAGCGATGAAATGCTGATAATGATTACAAAAAGTCAGCTAGCAACATTGCTAAGCAGTAGAGTTTTGGATAATGGCCTAGCAGCATGGCTCACTCCACACGACCCCCCCTTAGCGGATGTTTAATGGAGGCTAATATATTGGCTTTCCACTACATTCCACGTTCTACTCTCCCATATAAGAGTACATGTATATATATATATTTTTTTTTTAGGTTTATTAAATTTTCACAAATTATCCCCAGTCATATCCCTCACCCCTATACAACAGCAGATCGCTCTCTGTAAATTCATGACTTCTAAACAAAGGAAACGAGTGAAAGAAACTAGTTTTGATAAAGGGCGAATTTTAGCCATGTTTGTTGAAATTGCAATAATTCATAGAGCAATGGTGTTCCTTTTTTTTCCCTCTCATTAAGTCTCATCAATTTAAATGTTTATCGTTGAATGAAAATGGGCTTAATAATCCTTTTAAGAGACGCTCAGTGATTCAGGAAATCCACCAGTCAAGGGCCGCTATAGTCTGTCTACAAGAAACACATCTTTGTAAGCATAATACTCCCATTTTCGAATCCGCTAAATATCCCCAAATCTTCCATGCCCTCTCCCTGCAAAAATCAAAAGGAGTAGCAATACTATTTCATGAGGACTGGGTATTTCATCAAGATACAATCTTTAACGATGAGATGGGCAGGTTATTAATTGTGGTGGGTATTCTAAATGGAATGCAGATTACAGTTGCTTCATTATATGCTCCAAATAATTCTCAAGTTTCGTTTTTGTCCAAGGCGTTTAATAAGATAATCCATTTACATACTGTACGTTAGATCCGGTCCTGGATACTAAAAGGCCTAAAGGGAAACCCCCGCTGTACCAGGCTATTCTTCTTAGCCACAAATTTTCAACACTCTTACATTCACATGATCTGTATGATACTTGGCGCTGTTTTATATCCAGCAGCTGAGGATTATACATACTTTTCATCAGCCCATTGCTCATACTCTCGTATAGATATGTGTCTGTGGTAAATTACCAAACTCTATAAATTATGTACGTATACAAATATAAACTCTGGTCCGTCTACTTTAACAAATATTTATTCAGAGACAAAACAACAACATACAAATAATGACACACAATCTAACTATACCACCAACAACAACAGCAACAACTACATCTTATAAAATCACCAGATCCCACTCACAGTTCACCATGATAGAAATTAGGCCATGTCTGCTTAAGGGTCTGCTTAGTAGCACAGCCAAGAAGGAACCGGGAGGAATGGAGATAGGGGGAAGTGGTTACCTCTTTCCTGACTTGTAAAGGTATTGAATTACCCAATTACCATATCAAAGGGTAAAGCTTATCCCACTGTAAGAAAGGCATACATGAGCTTGGTCACATGATCCCTGTTAACCATATTAGTTTGATGACAGAATGTCACCACAGTGTCTGGTAGATAAAAGGACCATAACCAATGTAATAGATGTGAAGATTCGGGTCAGGTCATGGTCAGATCATGCACTGGTTGTCACTACCTTTAAAGCTTTATACCCAGTGAGAGGGAGAAGTACATGGCGTCTTAATGAATCTCTTATGAGCGATTCAGGTCTGGTGGAGACAATATGTAAAGCAATAAAAGTATTTTACATTGACCATGTCAATGATAGATCGCGTATAGATATACAATGGCTAGCATTAAAAGCTGTTATAAGGGGACTTTTCATTAAAGCCGGATCAATATTTAAGAAAAAGACAGATGTGAACAGAGAACAACTCATAGCTGATCTCTGTGGAGCAGAAGCAAGCAATAAAATTAACCCCACAAAACATATAGCTAAAAAAATTATTAAAATTAAGAGGGAAATACAGGCACTCTCAGCATCGAAAATGGAATGGCAACTAAGGAAATTAAAATTATCTTATTAAATGCAAGGCAATAGAGCAGGAAGAATGTTAGCGAATCAATTAAAAACTAAGTATTTACAGTCAAAATTACCCTATATGTCAAAGTCAGATAATAACAATGTCAAATTATATAACCCTCAGTATAAAGTCAAGGAGTTAGTGTTTTTTTTACTCTAAGCTATATAACCTACAGTCTGATATTAACACATCAACCCTCTAGAGTAGAAATACAAAATTATCTGAAAGAAGTAAATCCTCCGTGCATTACGCCAGAGCAAGGTTTATCCCTGAATGCACCATTCTCAGAAGAGGAGGTTAGAGAAACAATTTGAAAACTTCCTAACCATAAGGCACCGGGCCCAGATGGGTTTCCAAATAATTATTATATAGTTTTTGAGGCCCAACGGGTCCCCAAACTTTTTAAAATTATTTTAAAAATTCAGGTACAATACCCAAAGAGATGTTAGTAGCCCATATAATTACGATACCAAAACCAGGCAAATCACAAACACTATGTGCAAATTTAAGACCCATTTCATTATTAAACTCAGATACAAAATTATATGCTAAATTACTGGCAGCACGCCTAAAACAGTTAATAGTGGATCTGGTTTCACCAGAACAAGCGGGATTCGTCCCTAATAGACAACCAGGAGACAACACACGCCAATGCTTAAATTTAATTACTTGGGCACATCTTAGTAACCAACAGGGTTTATTGCTGGCACTCAATGCTGAAAAAGCGTTTGCCCGCTTGAATTGGCAATACATGGAAGAAGTATTTTTGAGCATGGGTTTCCCTTCAGCATTTCTTCAAAGTATTTTAGTTCTTTACTCTCGACCAGCAGCGAAAATAAGCAATTCTGGTTTTCTTTCCCATCTGTTTTATATTGCTAATGGCTCCAGACAGGAATGCCCTCTTTCACCATCAATCTTTATTTTGTGTATGGAGCCCTTAATAAGACATGTTAAAAACCATAAAGGGATACAGGGACTGAATACCCCTACGGGTGTCTCAAAAATTGTTCTTTATGCGGATGATGTTTTGCTTTTTTTTTTTTAACTAATCCAGATTTATCAATTCCAATTTTATTAAAGACAAACTGACTGCAAAGATTTGGAGAGATATCATACTGTAAAAATAACCCCAAAAAATCTCAAGCATTGTCTATTGGTCTTCCCACATCTGTGGTACATGCATTACAAAATACACATCCTTTTGACTGGTGGAAAAAGTCAATAACATACTTAGGAATTAAACTTCCTTCCACACATAATTTAATTATAAAAGAGAATCATATACCACTTATAATTAAACTAGAGCAACAATTGAGAAAATGGGAAGCCAAAAGCATATCTTGGCTGGGCCGAATACACACTATAAAAATTATGGTTTTACCACATATTTTGTACCTCTTCCGTACCCTCCCAATTGCTATACCGATATTAAGTAAATTTCAAATTTTAATAAATGCACACATTTGGAAAAGGAAATCTCCCCGAGTAAAGCTGAAATTACTGTGGCTTCCATATGAGAAAGGTGGCCTTAGTATTCCGAATGTTAAAATGTATTATAAAGGCTCAATATTAGCACAAGGCATATCAGTATTAGAACGAATACCTTCCCCTTTGTGGTTAGCATTAGAAAACGCTTGCATGCATCAAGGCACATTACCACAAGCCTTGTGGACAGGTAAAATAAAAATAGGGAAGAAAAATGATATGCTACCAGTTACCAAAACACTACTTCAAATTTGGAAACAAATTATCACCAAAATTGTAGATAAGGTTTTGCTATATGCAGCCCCGCTACAGATTATTACTGCCTTCACCTCAGACATACGAGTGGACACCTGGTTAAATCATGGTGTCACACAGGTTTTTTTTTTTTTTTTTTTTATAATACTATAGGCATTAAGCAATTCCCTGAAATACTTGAAGATTATTCCATACCTCCGAGAGAGTTGTTTTCCTACCTACATATTAGGAATATACTTCATGGATTTAATATAAAAATAGAAAAAATGAAAACCCTTCCGCCTTTGATATACAAATGTATGGATAAATTACAGATTTATTAAAACTTTATCATTATCTCATAATAACATTATGAATATAGGGAATGAAGCAAAACCTATATGTGTGTGTGTGTGTCTATGTATATATATGTGTGTGTGTGTGTGTGTGTGTATATATATGTGTATATATATATTTATATGTGTGTGTGTGTGTATATATATATATATATATATATATATATACATACATATACATATACATACAGAAATGGGAGTTAGATTTAGGTTATCAATTTTCTTTATCCAAATGGCATTAGGCAAAAAGGCATCATGTAATTTACAACACTGGGAATCATACGCAGGGGCATCAAATTTATGTTGGCGCTGCCTTAAACAGGAGGGCACTCTATATCCTATCTTTAGGTTATGTCCAGGTATTGCTACGTTTTAGAAAGAATTGGGAAGGTTTTTTTAAAATGATTTGAAAGCAGTGATACCTACCCAACCCGAATGTTTTTTTTATTTTTTTTATTACCTATGTTTTCTATACCGCTCCCAGAAGAGGTTATTTATATTATTATTCACAGTTTGATAGCAACTAAAACGGCTATTGTATACAGCTGGAAAAAAATAGACTCCTTTATTGTCCGAGATAATAACATTAGACTCCTCATGTACTTATGAAATGATGGCTGGTCGTTTGAAAGGACAGGAAACTTTATACAAAAAAAGGTGGTATAAATGGTTCGAAATAAGAGATATGTTTAAGGTGTTATTATATTTTTCTCCCCTTTATGCTTTTCTTAACGTTTAAAGACTATGAGAGCTGGACTCATAATGGATTTAGCTCAATAGGCTGTTGTTCTATCCCCCATTCCCTACCCCTCCCTGATACAATCCTTTATAAGAACGTAAATTACTCTTTTGATTTGGATCGAGAGGAAGTGATAGTTTTCAGTGGTTTCTCTTCACTTTTTAAGCAAATGAATATTGATTTTAAAAATAGAGAAAGGAAAAGAATTTGAAAAATATTGTTGTAATCAATTCTTACATGAATTAATGCATACTGTTATGTGAATAATATTATTTTTACTAGTGTGTAATTATAGACTAAACTATGTACTGTTCCCTTTTCCCCACTTCTCTCTTCTGTATCACAATATTTTATTTATTTTTATTTATATATATATATATATAAACAATAAAAAATTATACATTAAAAAAAAAATAAACACACTAGGCAAGCCATAAGACTTGGTTTTAGCACAGAAATCTAACTTCAACAGAATTCTCACTACTGCAAGGGATTCTGGATAGGCAAATGAGCTTGTAGCGGGACAACGCTACTAAATACCATGCCTACTGTATATGCTTATGTGTTTGCCGTGTATTTTGGTGTCCCCAGTGTCTATTACCACTAATCCCCCTTGTACTCTGCAGTTCCCCATGTATCTGGATGGAATTGTTTTATTTGTGTGTTTCCCCGTGTATTTTTACAATGCATTCTACTTTTCATCCACGTGGGGATGCTCCAGCATACGAAGCCCCGTGCGCTGGACCACCCCAATACTCCATTTAGAATGTTCACACCTTGCTAATGAGGTGTGAGAAACGCAGACCGCAAGGGAACAAGCGGCGTGTGCTTCCCCTGGGTAGCCGCCAGTTCGTATAGCTGAACGCCACCAGGGGACAGCATTTGTATCCCGAACCGGCCTGCACACCCTGTCTTTGGTCCCCATGTCGGGGACTGTCCTACCTGCTCCCCAATGGTGCTATAGTCACTAGTCCCTTTCCCCTACCTGGGAGCTACGAGGCTAGGCTTGTGGCTGCCCAGGAGAGCGCTCTCTCCAGTGGATACCTGTGTGGGGATATCCACTGGAGAGAGGGACGCGCGCCAGCAGGGAATCTCTGGAGCTGTGAGTCGGTCTCATGGCTGCAGAGTCCCGCTGGCCGCATGGAAGTCCGTGCCCACCAATGGGAGAGGGAGCACCCTTTGAAACTGGGTTCGCGCCATTCTCCTGGTTGGTTGGTATGCGTGAGCGCTGATTAGTTGCTGCGGGACGCAGACGACCAATCTGAGTAGGAGCGCTTGTTCAAACGGGGTTTTGCGTCCTGTCTTCTGATTGGGCGGCAAAACCATTCTCGTCCCTGGGTACTGATTGGCGCTAATTGTTTTCGCGCCTTTCGGCGGATTGGTGCAACCAAGGTTTTGCGCCCTTTCCCCTGATTCGGCAGCAAAACCCCTCTCCTCTCCGAGCACCGATTGGTGCAGCCGAGTTTCATGCCCTTTCTTCGGATTGGGCAGCAAAACTCCTTTCTCCCCTGAATGCTGACTGGCGTAATTTGGTTAGCGCCCTCTCAGCTGATTGGTTGTTGCTTGGTTTAGGCGCAAAGTTTGATTTCGCCTGACTAAACCAAGCAACGCCATGGAACTAATTTCTGGGATGTACAGAGCCTCGAGCCCGAGACTTTCAATGCTGATATCTCTGGCTCTGTACATCCGATAGCCCTGCCTTTTGCAGGGATCACAGATGGGACCCAGGGCTATCTAGCAATGTTGGTTTCAACCCTATAACCCCTTCCCTTCCAGGGGAGCCGAGCCCCAAAATGTGACCCCCCTGAATGTAATATCGAATATGTGTACTGTTTGGTATCTCCCAGGGCTATCTGTAACCCATCCCCCTCCTGCCTGGGACTAAGGGAAGTGAATTGTGTGGAATGGAGACCCCCCTGCGGGGGTCTGTGCATAAAAGAAGCCTGTGTTGAATAAAGATTGTAAGAGTCGGTCTGGTAGAGTCCAGTAATTAAACCTCCAGAAATGTGTGTCGTCCTTATACTGGAGGGAGGGAAGATTTGTGTCTGCTGTTCCAGCTTGCAGGGGATGCAACAGGAAGAAATCCTAGAACTTCCAGGGCTAAGTGTCGCCACTGCCTGGGAGCACATAGAGCTAAGTCCCCTAAACATGCAAGAGTTCCTGATCGGCTGAAAGAAGGGAACTAACTGGAGGTAACCGGGAAGCGAGGTCCCGTTACAGAGCTAAAAAAAAAACAACAACAAATTTTATATATATATATATATATATATATATATATATATACGCACACACACTGCCATATGACAAGTCTAGATTTATTTAGACAATCCAGCTAGGGCTGACTTAAAATGTGACATCTTTCTGTCCTCATGGAACGGCAGTTCATTATTTGTCCCACCCATAATGGATGACTTCCTAGTAATATGGACTGACGCAGCAGGAGCCATAGGTTATGCGGCTATATACGGTGATGATTGTGTACAAGCTACATGGCCACCAGAAACTGCCATTCTAGATAACTTTAATCAAACTTCAGCACTGTTCATAGTCTTTCCTATAATAGTAACAGCACATATATGATATAACGAGTGGTAAAGGAAGCAGTTATGGTTTCTGTTAACGTGGCAGCCTGCAACATCATTATAAAGGCCGGTCAAAAAAAATAAAAATCTCTCAATATCATTTAATAAGAAAGGGACTTACTAAGCTGCTAAACTACAGTTCTCATTACACTGCATCCATGTACCGGGTGTTCCGAATAACGCAGCTGTTGCTCTGTCATGTTCTTGTTTACAGGAATTTTCAGACACCATCCTACAGTGAATATTCAGCCCAGAGATCCTCTACAGTTAAAAAGCTGTAATCATGCCTTACGGTTTATTAAAGGATCACTATAGGGTCAGGAACACAAACAGGGTTAAAACAACCATCTAGCCCCCCTGTGTCACGTATTCATCCGCTTACAAAGATGTGGTTAATTACATTTACTGTCCACACAGGAAAAGTTGTGCCGAGCAACAACCAAATCCACAGAAGGGTTAATGCTGAGCAGCAATTATGCAAATGAGATCTGGTAACTGCCTTTGGGGTCAAAGGCCGGTTACAGCCTATCAGACCTAGAGGAGGGGTATATAGGCCCAGTTCTCATCCATCCAAGAATGCCAGGGATTCCTTAACCAAATAGAGTATCATTTTGAGGCCTCACCGGGATCTTTTCCCACAGACAGCTAAAATTGGTTACCTGATGAAACACTTAAAAGGTAAAGCTTTAGCTTGGGCCAATCCATTATGGGAGAGTAATAGGAGTGTGGCACACAATTACCAGGAGTTTATTACAGAATTTAAACTTACGTTTGAACCATTAGGCAGGGAGGAAGATGCCTCTACTGCCCTGGTGCATATCAGACAAGGGAACCGGTCTATCTCGGAGTATGCCATAGAATTTCGTACCCTAGCTTCCGAGGTAGACTGAACTAATAGTGGGTTAATCTCTGCATTTAAAAAGGGACTATCTGAAACTATGCTAGATGAGATTGCCGCCAAAGACCTTAATGAATTTATCACTTTTGTCATGCTAATTGATAATAGATTGAGAAGCAGAGAAGCTACTAGAAACAAGACCAGACACATGAATATGCCTTTAGCACCCCACTTCTCCAAACCTATTGTCCCTGAATTTCCTGTACAGTCTGAACCCGAACCCATGCAGTTGGGGGTCACTAGACTGTCGGAAGGAGAAAGACAATATAGGAGAAAAGAAGGCCTATCTCTATGTGGTAGAAAAGGACATATGAGAAACAATTGTCCCATACGTCCGGAAAACTACCGCACCTTAAGGGGACAGGTCTTAGGTGTAATGGAAACGTCCTCTGGAATGGATAAAAATAGGTTTCTCCTTGATATTATTATTGCCTTTGAAAATAAGAACTTTTCATGCAAAGCCCTGATGGATTCAGGTGCCGCTGGAAACTTCAATGACGTTCAATTTGTTAAAGGTAATACTATACCTATCAAGGAGAGACTATCACCCCTAGCTGTTGAAGCTATTGATGGGAGACCACTCTCACAACCAGTGATTACACACGAAACCTTACTCATTAATGTGTCCATTGGTGCCTTACATAAGGAAGCGATTACATTTCAAGTTATTGCATCCCCTTCCTGTCCGATCATATTAGGCTTTCCATGGCTTAACAAGCATAACCCTCATATTGACTGGGCTAATGGAGAAATATTAGAATGGGGTAAGGATTGTTATGAAAGGTGTATATTGAATCTTGTCAAAAGAGTGGGCACTATTGGATTACCCACTAGTACACCTCAAAACCCGGAAATCGCTATACAGTACCAAGACATTAAAGAAGTATTCAGCAAAACTCAGTTGAATACTCTACTCTACCTCCTCACAGACTTTATGACTGTTCTATTAATTTACTACCTGGCGCTATGCCACCTAAGGGAGCAGTCTATGCTCTGTTACCTCAGGAGAGTAGAGTAATGGAGGAATATATTAAGGATTCATTGAATAAAGGCCACATACAAAAATCATCCTTGCCTGCCGGGGCAGGATTCTTTTTTGTATCTAAAAAGGACGGTGAGTTGCGTCCATGTATCGATTACAGGGCATTGAACAAAATCACCATGAAGAACGCCTACCCCATTCCTCTTATTGCTGAATTATTTGATAGACTCCAAGGTGCTAAAGTATTTACTAAGCTTGATCTTAGAAGTGCTTACAATTTAATCAGAATCAAGGAAAACCACGAGTGGAAGACTGCATTTAATACCAGAAGTGGACACTATGAATATCTAGTGATGCCATTCAGGTTGTGAAATGCTCCAGTGGTTTTCCAAGATTTCATAAATGATGTACTCGGGGATTACATTTACTCGTTTGTCTTGGTCTATCTGGATGATATCCTTATTTATTCTCCTGACATTCAAACTCACCATGATCACGTTAGACAAGTTCTGCAGACCTTGTTAAAGAATCAACTTTATTGTAAATTAGAAAAATGCATCTTTGACCAATCTGAAGTACAGTTTTTGGGATATAATATCTCTGCCTCTGGGTTTCAGATGGATCCTAAAAAGCTGGAATCGGTTCTACAATGGCCTTTACCCACTGGGTTGAAAGCCATTCAAAGGTTCATTGGTTTTGCCAATTATTACAGAAGGTTTATAAAGGGATTTTCTTCAGTAATAGCCCCCATCACCAATATGACACGCAAGGGGGTTAGCAGTACGATATGGTCTAAGGAGGCTATAGAAGCCTTTGAAACTCTCAAACAGTGGTTTGCCTCTGCCGACATATTGATACATCCTGACACCAGTAAACCTTTCATACTAGAAGTTGATGCATCAGAGACAGGGGTAGGGGCAGTTCTCTCCCAGAGGGAGAGCCAGGATACTCCATTGCATCCTTGTGGTTACTTCTCTAGAAAGTTGTCGCCTGCCGAGCACAATTATGATATTGGCAAAAGGGAATTGTTGGCCATTATTCTAGCTCTCAAGGAGTGGCGACATCTTTTAGAGGGTTCCAAGGACCCCCTCTTGATCATTACTGATCACAAAAACCTGGCTTACATAGGAGACGCTAAACGATTGTCTTCTAGACAAGCTAGGTGGTCTCTGTTCCTTTCTCGCTTTAATTTTCTTATTACTTATAGACCTGGTTCTAAAAATGTCAAGGCCGACGCCTTATCCAGACAGTATGATACTGAGTCTATACAAGAGCAAGAAAAGTCCCATATCATTCCCCCGGAATGTATCATTGCTTCCACTATCTTTTCATTGTCCTCTCCGCTGCTCCATCATGGAGGCTCAGTCTCAGGTGCCCTGTGGTAAACCTCAGGACAAATTGTTCGTTCCATTGGGGGAAAGGGTTAATATCATGAAGGTGTTTCACGACAATGTGTCTGCTGGTCACCCGGGTATTAATAAATCCACTTCTGCTATAATGAGGTCATTCTGGTGGGCAGGCTTGTTCTGTTTGTGCGGTTTCCAAAATACCTCATAAACTCCCTTGTGGCTTGTTACAACCTCTTCCCATTCCTGAGGTCCCATGGTCCCACTTGTCTATGGATTTTATTGTAGAACTTCCTAGTTCTAATGGTTATACCACTATTCTCATGGTTGTTGACCGTTTTTCTAAAATGGCTCACTTCATTCCTCTCAAATTACTGTCATCTCAAGACCTGGTACTGATCTTTATACGTGAGATTGTCCGTCTGCATGGCATTCCTCACAATATTGTATCTGATAGAGGTTCTCAGTTTGTATCCCAGTTTTGGAGGGCTTTCAATAAGCAATTGGGGATTGAATTGTCTTTTTCATCCTCTTACGACCAACAAACTAATAGTACAGCTGAGAGGGCTAACCAGTCTTTGGAGTTATACTTGCGTTGTTTCGTTAATACCACTTAAGACAATTGGTCCGAATTATTACCATGGGCCGAGTTTGCTAGGAACAATGCTGACCATGACTCCTCTGGGCATAGTCCATTTTTTGTTAATAATGGCCAGCATCCTACTGTCCTACCGGCTGTTTTTCTGACACGGCTATTCCTGCTTTGGATGACCGTCTGGCTTCCATCCGTGATAAAGTTCAATCTGCTCTGGGTACTGCTACTGACCGTTTCAAGCATTTTGCTGATAAATGTCGAGGTGCCAACCCTGTTTACAAAGTGGGTGAGAGGGTTTGGTTATCTTCTCGTAACATCAGGCTCAAAGTACCTAGTATGAAATTTGCTCCTAGGTTCCTTGGACCTTTTCGTGTCCTTCGTAGGATCAATCCTGTTGCGTACTCTCTGGCCCTTCCGGCTTCCTTGAAAATTCCTAATACCTTTCATGTGTCCTTGCTCAAACCTCTTGTTTGCAATAAATATACTGTCTCCAGTGTCCCTCCTCCTCCCTTAGTTGTTTCTGGACAGGAAGAGTATGAGGTCTCCTCCATAATTGATTCCAGGTTTTCTCGGGGCACTTTACAGTACTTGGTGGATTGGAAAGGTTATGGACCAGCCGATCGTTCTTGGGTTCCAGCATCTGATATACATGCTGGCAGCAAGATTCGCTATTTTCACGCCAAATTTCCTCTCAAACCTGGTCCTGCCCGCCTGGTGGGCATTCTTCAGGTGGGGGGTAATGTCACGTATTCATCCGCTTACAAAAATGTGGTTAATTACATTTACTGTCCACACAGGAAAAGTTATGCTGAGCAACAACCAAATCCACAGAAGGGTTAATGCTGAGCAGCAATTATGCAAATGGGAACCTGGTAACTGCCTTTGGGATCAAAGGCCGGTTACAGCCTATCAGACCTAGAGGAGGGGTATTTAGGCCCAGTTCTCATCCTGCTCGGTGCCCTGACGTGGTTTCCCTTGTGGTTGTCCGAGAGCGTATTATTGATTCTGGTTATTCGACATTGGCATTGTTTTTGACTTCCCTGTTTTCTGGCATCCCTGACTCCTGGCTTTTCCTTATCGTTGTGTCTCTTTCTGTTTCCCTTGACCTCGGCTATTCCTGACTATTCTTTGGTACGTTAGTCCGGTATACGTTACCTATCAGTCCTCTGTGTTACACAGTTCTACATACTGCATCATTCTGTAATCCTGACACCCTGGTCCTCTCACGCCTCCCAAAAAATAGCAAAATCTTACTTGTTTTCAATTCTGGAGCTGCTGGCTCTGTTTTCTTTAGACCTGCCTGCTGACCTCAGCAGAAGTAGTAGCTTGATCCAATCACAATGCTTCCCCATAGGATTGGCTGACAAAGAGGCAGATCAGGGGCAGAGCCAGCACAATTCAAACACAGCCCTGGCCAATCAGCATCTCCTCATAGAGATTAATTGAATCAATGAATCTCTATGAAGAAAGTTCAGTGTCTGCATGCAGAGGGAGGAGATACTGAATGTTTGGATGCATTTTAGGCCGACATGACCCAGGAAGATTTCTAAAATCTATCTGACAAGTGGCCAGTGAAGTTATCTCTTTTCTCTGAAAAGACAGTGATTACAGCAAAAAGCCTGAAGGTACTACTCACTAGAACAAATTCAATAAGCTGTAGTTGTTCTGGTGACTATAGTGTCCCTTTAAGTCAGTTTGTTTCAATTACACAGGCAGATTTGTCTACCAACACTAAGAAAGCTTACGCTAGAGTTTATGGTACATTTAAGGAATTTGTGTGTGATCGCAATATAATAAATGTGTTTCAATTGAAATGGTTGCTTTCACAACTTTTTGCCACATCTCTTTGAAACTAGCCTACAATACAATGAAACTATACTTAACAGAAATTTACCATTACATGTTGACACTATACCTCAACAAACTCCCATTTTATCTTCTTTTCCGGTAAGGTGTGCAGAGAGGTATGCAGAGAGCAAAACTCCACAAACCATCATAAAGACTCCCTATAGACAGTAAAGTCTTTGGGGAAATCTCCAAATCAACTGATAAATGTCCCTTTAATAACCCTACCAATATAGTAATTGTCAGTGGCTTACTTGGCTTTCTAAGGTTTCTTGAGGCCAAAAATAATTTTACTGTTGCCTTAAACCTTAAGCAAAGAATTCAAAGAAATCAACTTTCATTACATTCTATCTATTCCTCATACCAAATCATATCAGTCAGGTCCTTCAGTAGAATACATACTATCCTATTTTTCTAAATGGCGTCCCCGGTTCAAATTTTAGACTCCGTAATCAAAGACCAGGTTAGCCAGGTCTATAACTTCCCCTTACTATCTTTACAAGGTAAACCACTTTCCACTAAATAAGTTATGCTATTTTTACATTAATACTCTGCCCTTAATCCAACCTCCTGCTCAGGCCACTCATTCCGTTTCGAAACAGTAACAGCAGTCTCTAATGGTCATGTTCCGTCACACATAATTAGGAATATGGGACGTTGTGAATCCTCTGCATACAATGACTAAATGATTGTTAATTGTGAAATTAATTAAACTTGTTTTATATTTTTGCCCTCTTTTTTGCAGGTCTAACCTCTCGTCGGTTTCAGCACACCTCAATCGACTTTTGTCCTTATCAAACTATATATATATATATATATATATATATATGTATGTATGTATATGTATGTATATGTATGTATATGTATGTGTATGTATGTATATGTATGTATATGTTCGGGATAACCTTGATTATGATATGAAGTAAGATTGTTGTTAGCAAACCTGTGATAGGAAAAAGTCAGTCAGTCGAGGTGTGCCAAAACCAACGTATGCTGTAGGTCAGTAAATAAAGTGGGCCTACACTCGAATAAAGGGAGTGGAGGGTGGGGCAGCAGCTCGTCAGACCAATCATGGTAGGGTAGGGAAGAGGGGAGTCCCTTTTAAAGGTTCATAAGCCCCTCCCATAACTTCAGTCCAAGCCTTCCATTTTGTGTTTGGGCAACATTGATTATATGAAGTAAAATTGTTGTTGGCAAACCTGTGATAGGAAAAAGTCGGTTGAGGTGTGCCGAAACCGACGTATGCTTTAGGCCAGTAAATAAAGTGGGCAAAAAGGAATATATATCATGCTCAAATTACATTTATAGAGTAAACAACATAATACAATGTAAGTACATTAAGATGACATTTTAACAAATGCCCTTCATATTTCCTGTATTGGTTGGGGTATGTATGTTGTATCTGCTGATGACTTCCAGCGACCTAGATTTTTAATGACATGGACTGGAACGTGTTGGCTCAATGCCGTAGATGCGGCCCCTATCCTAAGCAAGTGTCCTGAATAAAGGCTAGGGTTCATACCGAGCCTTGTTAACAATGCCTGTATGTATAACATGAACTTAGAAGTAGTGAGGATGGTCCCGTGAAGTGACAGTAGCGGAAGACATGCGATATTAGGTACCGTGAGGAGGTAGAAATCGAAAACTTTCACAGGCACCAGATATTATTTGTAGGATAGTATGGAATGTGGACGGGTTGACCCAGTTGACTCATTTTGGTCACGGGTAGAGTCAGTATGTAATGATCTTGATGTTTAATTAGATAAGATCTTCGAAGGCAACCTTGTGTGTTGTGTTGGCCACTGATGGTGAATTCTCGTGGCCTCAGGAAGCCATAAGAGACCAGATAAATAATGGTTTCAAAGTTAGTGAGGGGTTTGAAAGGGACTGAATCTAGCAAATTAGACATTTTGGATACCCTTAAGTATAGTTTGATTGGATAGGATGAAAGGAAACTGGCTTTGTTGGAAAGTAGAGAAACATGTGATGTTGAATGCCAGTCAGGCGTAACTTGATGGTATAGTGAGCCTAAATTTAAGGTGGCAAAAAAAGTAGCGAACACAACCAGAGACATAATAACCAACATTATGTAATGAAGGACCAATTACCTGTGACGTGAATAATAATAATTAATGGAAAGACTTGGTGACCGCAATTGCTTTAAATACCTTAGAACCTGGAGGAGTAATACCGTATACATTGAAATAGCGGAATCTGCCAGACACGTTAGCCCTACGAGGGCTAAGGAAATAATTGTTAACATGTAAGTGACAACCAATATATACCTTGCAAACAATTGAGGGGTAACACGAGTGACTTAGACTAAACCATTTGGCATGAATATGAAAATACCAGCATATGTCGTCAAACTTAAATTAATAGCATTAAAGCATATAGCAAAATTCTAATAATGCAAAAACTCTGGAAAGTAAGTGAATCGTGAACCTGTCACATGTGTAAGCCCCCGTTGCCTGAAAATAATGGGATAGCCCGGAGACAGATGAACGTAGATAAGTGATTAATATAGTGAGGGCCAGGTTTACAAACCAACTTATATAGGGGAAATAATAGAGTAGAAAGAGTTGAGACCCGGAAAAGAATCAATACTGAAGAAAAACAAAAAATTTGCATAAGTAACTAATATCAGTATCAACAAGAATATATGTTGAAAAGTATCTACAAGGACCATTACAACTCAAGCTAACAAGTGTATGAGAAGCCAACCAACAACCTGTAATTAATATAACTAAACCAAAGTAAACCTTTGTTAGCTGATGAGTTCCATGAGGGTTGTAGTTAAAGGACAACTATAGTGCCAGGAAAACATACTCGTTTTCCTGGCACTATAGTGCCCTGAGGGTGCCCCCACCCTCAGGGACCCCCTCCCGCCCGGCTCTGGAAGGGGGAAAGGGGTTTAAACTTACCTTTTTCCAGCACTGGGCGGAGAGCTCTCCTCCTTCTCTCCTCCTCCGATCCGCCCCGTCGGCTGAATGCGCGCGCGCGGCAAGAGCTGCGCGCGCATTCAGCCGGTCACATAGGAAAGCATTCATAATGCTTTCCTATGGGCGCTGGCGTGCTCTCACTGTGAAAATCACAGTGAGAAGCACGCAAGCGCCTCTAGTGGCTGTCAATGAGACAGCCACTAGAGGATTAGGGGGAAGGCTTAACCCATTCATAATTATAGCAGTTTCTGTGAAACTGCTATAATTATGAAAAAATGGGTTAACCCTAGAAGGACCTGGCACCCAGACCACTTCATTAAGCTGAAGTGGTCTGGGTGCCTAGAGTGGTCCTTTAACTTAAGTACAGTGAATGTATATACACATTAGTTTATATTTGTGAACCATATGTGTAGGCTCAAGTTAGGCTTGACATTATTGATCCATTCAATAGCGACACTTAGCCATGTAGGGGTCATATAAGACATATAATAGAAGTCGATATGTTCCAGTAAGGGGCCTGATACAGGAAGCTGAAGAAGGCATCACTGTGAGGCTACGTATTAATGAAATGCTGAATATGATAGTAGTGAAATTCACCTGAAAGAACAAACATACAGTTAGTAGAAACCGATTAAATCAGCCGTGGCAGGCCCGCCATAGCGACTTCTATAAGTACAAGGTAGGGTCGGCTCAATTTAAAGATGACAAGTTTTAGTATAATAATGATGTTACAATATGTCTGATAGGTGTGGCATCCCAATTTATCTATATCCTAATTCACCTATTAGTGTAAACTTTCAGACAGAAAGTCGGATAGCATGACAGAAAGTCAATATCCCGTTGGATATCTGAATGTACAGGCGCACATGCTCAATATTAATTTGTGTTATCGTATGCGTACGGAGGACCCTGCAAGGGTCAGCGTCCTGTTGACAGCATGGTTCGACAACGTATTTCTAGTATTTCCAGTCTCTCATTTATTTACACCTTAGAGGACACGAGTGCTGAGAACGTTGCGTGTGTCACATCCTGTTCCTCGCTGCGGATCATTCTGGCAATGGCTTCTGGTATCCAGTACTCTTTTTACAATTCTTGTTTAGTTTTTCTTGGTTTTCTGGTTTTCTATTCTATGTCTGGTTTTCTTTATGCTGGGTTTCTGGGTTCATTCTTATATTCCGTCTCTTGGATTAAATGTTTGTTTTATGTTGCCACACCCGTTTGTTTTCTATCATTCCTTTTTGTTTCAGTGTTCCTGCAGGCAGCTGCTCAAGGCTTCTGCCCTTTCTTGCAGGTAAGTGCTATTGTGGTTTACTATGGTTGTTTTAGCATACATTAGGCAGTGTAGGATCTGTCGAATATGGGGTACATTGGCGTTGTGGCAGGCTTATGCAATGTATGATCATATAATGTAACTAAATCCCCATACTTTTCATATTAGTGCTTAGTTATGTCTCCTCTTGTTTTACCTTGTATCTCTTGTCTTGTTTTATTTTCTCTCTTGTTTCTGTACTGGATACATTCTTGCTGCAGAGCCTCCCTATTCAGCTCCTGGGTGGTCTGCTTAATTCTTGCTCCTAGTTCCTGGGATCTGCTGAAGCTGCATCAGGGTTCTGGTATGTGGCTGCACAAACGCTGGTGCTCAACACCAGGGGGCGTGCGGTTATCCTGCACCAGACCCTACTAATCCTGTACACTGTACTCTGAACATCAGGCATACTGGGTCATACTGGGTCCCGGTTCTCGCACCGCCGCCCGGACAGTGTCTGGGTCCCAGGCACCGGATCGCCACCCTGACAGCGTGGAGGTTGGTGTTGCTTGAGCAACTCGTGCCTACTGCAGCATCAGCATTTTCCATATTGGTACGCATGAGCCTGAACAGTTCCGCTTTCCCGGCCGTTGCTGGGAAAGGAACATTGCAGCTGCATAGCTCATTCCGTTTCAAAACAGCAACAGCAGTCTCTAGTGGTCATGTTCCGTCACACATAATTAGGAATATGGGACGTTGGAAATCCTCTGCATACAATAGGAACATTCCTAACCTGAGAAGAAATCAGACTTGCTTTCAATAATATGACTAAATGATTGTTAATTATGAAATTAATTAAACTTGTTTTATATTTTTGCCCTCTTTTTTGCAGGTCTAACCTCCATGACCTGATGGAACCTGATAGGTGTCACTTTTTCGTGTAGGTGTAGTGGACCAGACTGGACTACTATGGATTGATATGTCATCACCTTCTTACAGGGATCTGAGACATACTGAAATATATTAATAATTAGTTTGGATCAGGAACGTTTTACTGGCTGGCTAGCTAGTGCCAAGTGGCGAAGCAATTCACTAGGTAGGTGACAAGCGAGGCCATGCTAGTTGCCAAGTGGCTTGAGAGGCTCTATCTATGCTTTGGCGCGAGGGGATTCATGGCCACCGAACGTTGTGGCGGGGTGTTGGCCTCTCGGTGATGTTTAAATCATGAGATTGGGTGTGACAAGTGAGGCCCTCTCTATGCCACTGTGCGAGGCGGCTAACTATGTTTTGGCTCAGGGGGTGTAAGGCCAACACCCATGCGTGGAGGATAAGTGTTGGCCTCGCGGGACCACTAAAGCCAGTAAAACTTACTCACTAAAAAGGTCTACATTGTGGGGGAGCCATCGTGGCTAAAAACGTACATGATTTAATATTTGTGTAGTTCTGTATGGTATGGTTGTAACCTGTAACTGAAATCTTCAGTATCCTCTAAAGGAGGCAGAGAGGGGCAGGAGAGGTCCATAACCTACGAAAAGAACCGTAACTGGAAAATGGGTGCGGGGTCTGAAAAGCAAATAATTCTCAGAATTGATAACCTGTAAAATAATGATTTGATAAGACCTAAGGAAATGGATGTTAGCAAGACATCGTGAGTACCACCGTACCCCCCATGTACAGGCCCCATGGAGTCCTGGAAAGCCACAGGACCAAATATCCGCAAAAAGGAACTGTAGTGTTAGACCATGCAATCATATTTAGGGAAATCTCAAAATATGATTAGACACGACACATAAATATGTTTGTAAGCAAAACTATAGACTGTGCAGAAATGCATATGTAAATATAGACAGTGTGGCCCAAGGCATATCGTCAATTGGAACTCCTCTAATATGCCACATGGAAGGTAATACCTGTTTGTGGCATTACGATAATCAAATTGTGGAAATATTACCGCTACATAACTGTAAAATAGTGATATTTGTATACCAGGTGCCTATAAATGTACTAACCAGAACCTAAAACAAGACATTAGATTCTTAATCCAAAATCTCTAAATGTTTTTAATGAAATGCCCAAACGAGGAGCCGAATTAGCCTGTGGCAGGTTGCCCATTACAGGGCAGATGAACACACGTTGTACAGGCATAGTAATGCCTGGAGTAGGAAATATGCGTATCCCGATTTGTATCCCAAACAGGGCCGGTGCAAGGATTTTTGCCGCCCTAGGCAAAAGTAATGTTTGCCGCCCCCCCCCCCAATGTGACATCACAATGCCCCACCCATATTATCTGCCATGTTATCTAACGCCAGTGCTGCAGTGCCGCCGTGTTTACATTAAAAGGCCTGCAGTGACAGGCTATAGACACTAGAACCACTACATTAAGCTGCAGTGGTTCTGGGGATTATAGTGTTTCTTTAATTTGAGGTAAATTAGAGATTAGTGCCACGAATAATATACTAGATTGCCTACTTACAACTACAGGGAGTGCAGAATTATTAGGCAAGTTGTATTTTTGAGGATTAATTTTATTATTGAACAACAACCATGTTCTCAATGAACCCAAAAAACTCATTAATATCAAAGCTGAATATTTTTGGAAGTAGTTTTTAGTTTGTTTTTAGTTATAGCTATGTTAGGGGGATATCTGTGTGTGCAGGTGACTATTACTGTGCATAATTATTAGGCAACTTAACAAAAAACAAATATATACCCATTTCAATTATTTATTATTACCAGTGAAACCAATATAACATCTCAACATTCACAAATATACATTTCTGACATTCAAAAACAAAACAAAAACAAATCAGTGACCAATATAGCCACCTTTCTTTGCAAGGACACTCAAAAGCCTGCCATCCATGGATTCTGTCAGTGTTTTGATCTGTTCACCATCAACATTGCGTGCAGCAGCAACCACAGCCTCCCAGACACTGTTCAGAGAGGTGTACTGTTTTCCCTCCTTGTAAATCTCACATTTGATGATGGACCACAGGTTCTCAATGGGGTTCAGATCAGGTGAACAAGGAGGCCATGTCATTAGATTTTCTTCTTTTATACCCTTTCTTGCCAGCCACGCTGTGGAGTACTTGGACGCGTGTGATGGAGCATTGTCCTGCATGAAAATCATGTTTTTCTTGAAGGATGCAGACTTCTTCCTGTACCACTGCTTGAAGAAGGTGTCTTCCAGGAACTGGCAGTAGGACTGGGAGTTGAGCTTGACTCCATCCTCAACCCGAAAAGGCCCCACAGCTCATCTTTGATGATACCAGCCCAAACCAGTACTCCACCTCCACCTTGCTGGCGTCTGAGTCGGACTGGAGCTCTCTGCCCTTTACCAATCCAGCCACGGGCCCATCCATCTGGCCCATCAAGACTCACTCTCATTTCATCAGTCCATAAAACCTTAGAAAAATCAGTCTTGAGATATTTCTTGGCCCAGTCTTGACGTTTCAGCTTGTGTGTCTTGTTCAGTGGTGGTCGTCTTTCAGCCTTTCTTACCTTGGCCATGTCTCTGAGTATTGCACACCTTGTGCTTTTGGGCACTCCAGTGATGTTGCAGCTCTGAAATATGGCCAAACTGGTGGCAAGTGGCATCGTGGCAGCTGCACGCTTGACTTTTCTCAGTTCATGGGCAGTTATTTTGCGCCTTGGTTTTTCCACACGCTTCTTGCGACCCTGTTGACTATTTTGAATGAAACGCTTGATTGTTCGATGATCACGCTTCAGAAGCTTTGCAATTTTAAGAGTGCTGCATCCCTCTGCAAGATATCTCACTATTTTTGACTTTTCTGAGCCTGTCAAGTCCTTCTTTTGACCCATTTTGCCAAAGGAAAGGAAGTTGCCTAATAATTATGCACACCTGATATAGGGTGTTGATGTCATTAGACCACACCCCTTCTCATTACAGAGATGCACATCACCTAATATGCTTAATTGGTAGTAGGCTTTCGAGCCTATACAGCTTGGAGTAAGACAACATGCATAAAGAGGATGATGTGGTCAAAATACTCATTTGCCTAATAATTCTGCACTCCCTGTAGATGAGGATGATGATGATGGTCTCTAGCTGCAGTCTGGCTCCACTGGTCTGGTGTAGAACAGGCTCTCTGGAGGCGGTTTGTAACTGTGGTCACAAAAATCAATGTTCTGGGATCAACGGGAAGCAGCTCCATTTTTTTTTTTGGGGCCCTTTACACAGCTCAAGGTCTGGGTCCCAGGGTCCACCTTCATGTTCCACCAATGAGTTTGTTCACAGGGGGTGGAGTGTGTAGGGGATGTCCTGATATGTGTGTAAGGAATGCATTGTGTGAGTCAGTGTTTGTATGTGTAAGGGCTGCAAGGTGTGTTTCTGTGTATGTAAGGGGTGCATTGAGTGTGTGTAAGGGGTGCATTGAGTGTGTGTAAGGGTTGCATTGCTTGTGTGTGTGTGTAATGCATTGTGTGTTTTTCTGTGCGCAAGGGGTGCATTGTCTTTGTGTGTAAGGGGTGCATGTCAATCTCTCCACCCTCACTTCTCCCCTCCCCTCCCCACTCTCATTCCCCCCTCCCAATTTCTTTCTCCCCCTGTCAATTTCTTTCTCCCAGCCCTCCTGTCAATTTCTTTCTCCCCCCTCCTGTCAATTTCTTTCTCCCCGTCAATTTCTTTCTCCCCCCTCCTGTCATTTCTTTTCTCCCCCTGTCAGATTTCTTTCTCCCCCCCTCCCTGTCAATTTCTTTCTCCCCCCCCTCCTGTCAATTTCTTTTTCTCCCCCCCAATTTCTTTCCCCCCCCTGTCAATTTCTTTCTCCCCCCTCCTGTTTCTTTCTCCCCCTCCCTGTCCAATTTCTTTCTCTGCCCTCCCTCCCCTGTCAATTTCTTTCTCTGCCCTCCCTCCCCTGTCAATTTCTTTCTCTCCCCTCCCTGTCAATTTCTTTCTCTCCCCTCCCTGTCAATTTATTTCTCCCCCCCCTCCCCTACCTCTGTTGTAGCGTGGCCAAGCCCTGTATGGTCCGCGGGTA
This sequence comes from Pelobates cultripes, assembly GCA_933207985.1. NCBI lineage: Eukaryota > Metazoa > Chordata > Amphibia > Anura > Pelobatidae > Pelobates > Pelobates cultripes. The sequence continues at coordinate 87,273,832 of OW240918.1, forward strand.
CAGGGAGATTTTGTTTCCTGTACCCGGCCGGACTAAAAGGAAGTGCACACTCTCTACAGAGCGATCGGGAGGCTGCAGCATGAGGTAGCGCCAGCCCTGATCCCAAATTTCAGGGTGGCTGTGTTGGGATTAATGCGGGTGAAGGTAGGATGTGAATCAGAATGGTTGTGGAGTTTGTGTATGTAGCTGACATGTTGGTGATGAGATGGTAGAATAATCATCTAGTTTATGAAATGATGAAAAGAACAGAAACTGTATATAAACACTTATAATACATATGCAGTGAGCCCAATAAAACAAGGTGTTGGAAGACAGAATCAAAACAGGAACAGAGGCCTCTAGAATGCCACAGTGGCTGAACAGGCTAGAGGCTGTGATGGCTGTATATAATACATAGGAAAAGACAGGAGATATAATGATACCGGAGAAACTGACGGAAGCAAAGCACAGAGAGATGGACACAGGTTTCTTCAGGAAGGAGGAGATTCTTTATTGGATCACCGATCGGGACTCAGAGGGACTAATGTCACCAAAAATACAGCAAGTTCTGAGCCCTGAACAATAGTGCAGGCTCCCTATATAGGCACATAACTCCTCCCATTAATAGCTACACCCACATATACCTTTAACCAATCAATGAGCAGAATATAGACTTGTACATCTAGTCAAACCACATGGCTCATCCAAGACAAAGGAAATAAGTGCAATTTCAGTTCCTGCATTCCTGCACATGCTCAGTACACTGATGACAGTATCCTAGCTACATGTAGCTAACCAACTGACACAACATACACATATGCCACATGGAGATTTTGGCCTACTAAATTTTAACCATGCTGGAATCCCATCACATTCCCCCCTTTTGATGCCTCTGATATAACATTATTCCAGATGCATCACCAATCACAGTTTTACCTACATCTCTCAAGTAGCCATTGAACCAGAGTAGACCTTGTAAGCATCTTAAAAACTCCTTCAACATTCTTCATCCTGAATATATTCTCTTCGGGCTAGGGGATCATATCTTCCAGACAGCCATTACATGAGCCGCTGTCTTTCTCTCTCTAGTACTCTCTATAATACTACGTAGGGACCTTACCACTAGTGGAATTAGACAGGGCAGGAGGAGGCACAAAAAAAATATAATAAATTCTACTCCTCCTACTAATGTCTTAATTCCTCCAAGCTGCTCATACCAACTTCCAAACCAACTACTTAGGTTATACCCATTCCAGACCTGAGTAGGTACATGCTCAAATTTAACCATGTGGCTTGTAAGTTCAGCCACTGCCTGCCCTTCATCATCTATGTGCAGACAACAGTTACTTAGATTAAACTTTCCGCATACACCTCCTTCTACTGCTAGTAAGTAATCAAGGGCTAGCCTATTCTGGTATATGGCTGATCACATCTTGGTATTTTGCTTAGCTAGAAGATTAAGCACTTGAGCTGTCTCATTAGTAATAATCTCAACTACCGCCTGTAGTCTAATAATGCGGTTGAGCATATATAATCGGAGTTCTATATCCATAAGTGCCATCTTCTGCCCAAGTAGCAGGTCCATAATAATTAATAATACGTTGAGGGGGCCACTCATTATCTTCCCAGCTACCTATATTCAAGGATGCTCTCTCCCTTTTATGATTTACATCGTAAACCTTAACTCCCAAGGTCTCTCCTGTTTCGATTGGCAACAAGAAGAAGGATGGCTTTGGCATACCTAATACACATGCCCCTTCCCAATCTTGTGGTAACTCCGAATAAGTTTTATTACCACAAATCCAGTATAAATTTGCTGGGGCTTTCCAACTAGATGTAGCCGATAAGTCAAACCATACCTCCTTTAAATGAGTGTAATTGGCAAACGGATTAGTAGGTTCCGAGACATTTGAAGCTGACCACCAAGTAGTATTTTTAGTATTAACATTATAGGCTTTTTGTCCCAAGCACGTTAGCTCACCTACAGACGTGTTATACATTGTCCCTTTCCTGGCTATACAAACATGACCTATAATGGAGGTTTTTAACCACCATTCCAATTTACTTCTAGTACTTACTTGATGATCAGACTGGAAAGGTATCTGTTGTTCATATGTCTCAGAGCCAGGGTACCATATTTCCTTTGCCTCCCAAGGCCACTGGTCTCCCATATTAGTACCTCCACACACATAGCAATTAGTTACATTAAGACTACCTGCAATATCCTCAGCCAAATCAATAAATAGGTTGTTAACATTATGGGGAATTTTATCCTCAATACTCATCTCCTCATAGAAGGAATGAGAAACCTGATGAGTTTGAGTTGCCACTGTCTCAGTTTCAAGACCTACATATATTATTGTTCCTGAATTTACTCCTGTGCCATATATTTGGAACCCAAACAGACCTCCAAACCTGTCAATAAAGTACTGCAGATTGGAAATGGTCATGTGAACGGGGTTACACACATAGTTTTACAGTATGGTGTGGTAGGCAACCTTTGGATAATCATATCTTGATCCACTGTTTTTCCCAGGTTGCCCAACCTACACATGACCAATAGGGGCAGAAGTTAGTCTCTATTTGGGCAATCAGGATCAGTAGATCTTTTACTGGGACATAAGTATTTATCATTAAACCCATAAGTTCGTTCCCATTTAAGATTACCACATACATTCCAAAGTCTTCCACTACCCGAAATCGCCTTACATGCATCAAATAGTAGAATACCCGTGGAATGTATGGTGCTTATCACAGTCCTATTTATTAATGTCCCCTGGGAGTTACTATTCCGAATTACCAACCAAATTGTACGGGGTTGGAAATGGGGATCAAAACATTTAGACTCTCCTGATATTGGCTTGCACACACTATAATCAATATCCAAATATCTACATTTAGATACAGATCCCTTACATTCATACTGTGAGTGCCAGATGAAAGTTTGGGATATTTGGTTACCTGTTTTAGTAGTCTTAATGCAACTATCGCAATTCGGTATGTCTGTACTCCTACCTTCCTGAAAAATCATAAAAATACTAAGACACAATAAAACACATTATTCCTGAAATCCTCATTTTTCTTCAACCGTGCGATGGCCTCTCAGCTTCCCGATTGTGAGGGCTGCAAGGATGTTGTTCTTCTGATCCTCACTTTCCTTCACAGAGATCCCTTCAAGATACTCTGGCTATGACACGTAGGCAGGTGGTCAGGCTTTATTATGGCCGTCAAAACACCTACTTGATGATCTTTGTAGACTTTTAATTAGAATGTCTCGATATCCCCTCGTCACTCCGACTGAGTTGCACGCTTCAACCGGGTCCTGCAAGGATTCTCAGGATCTGGAGTAGTTTGCCAAGAGTCTGCTGCTGGTTTAACCTTAGAATGATGAATCCAAGGAGTCACTTCCGCCACCTTTACAGCTGTTGGGGTAGATAAAAGAACAACATACAAAGGCTAACAGAATACACCCCGAGCTTTAACTCGATATGTATTGGTGGGATATTACGAGCAAGTCCTGGAGGATTATTTTCTTCCCATACTCCTGGAATGTCAAATAAGGATTCATCACTCTTAGGGTTAACACTTGTCACTATGGAATAGAAGCGTCATTCTTCTTCCCTCGGCACCGATATCGCCATTATGCCTGGTAATCCCTTAAACTTCAGAGATGTTAATCCATTAGGTAAAAGGTTATCTGAGTTTAAAGCTTCGATAATAGATCTCGTCCTAAAAGTTGAATCGGACACTCTGGCATATATAGGAACTAATGCTTCACCACAGAATGTTCAGCACCTGTGTCGATCATGAAAGAACTTCTCTTTCCCCCTATTGCTACATCGACCATAGGCTACGCTCGACCAAGTGGGATGGAGCCCAGTCGGTATCAATAGTCTTCCATGATAGTGTCAGCCAGACCCACAAAATCTCTATCCTCTCTTTCTCTAGGTCTCTGCGTGGGTGGATAGTATCTGTCTCCTTGAACACTTCCTCTACTATTCCCACCATTCCCTCTAAAACTTCCTCTTACTCTATAACTACCACTATAACCTCCTCGTACCCTTCTCTCTCCTTGTCTATCACCTTCATACTGCTCTCTCTGTGGACACTCACTCTTCCAATGTCCCTCCTTTCTACAATACGCACATTAATTCCTACTTAAAGTCCCTTGCTCAGCCTATTCTCGTCTCCTCTATTCACTTCCCTGTCTTTCTACACTTAAGATAGCTACCGCTAGCATATCTGCCTTTTTCCTCATTTTACGTTCTTCCTCCATCTCCCTATTCATATATACTGTATTTGCAATCTCCATTAGCTGTATTATGGACATCCCTACAAATCCCTCTAATTTTCTTTAATTTCCTTTTACTATCACCTTGGGCCTGGCTGACAAATGCTGAATTAATCATCCTAGAATTCTCAGGAGCCTCTGGATTAAAGGGAGTATACAACCTATTTGACTCAAGCAGTGTCTAATATGGGACTTCGGCAAGGCTGCTCAATAATAGGTTCCAGTCTACGGGTAGTAAGATAAGTGTAAGGGGGTGAGCTAATTTTATTAGTCGGCATTTGGTGGATGAAAAAAAACGTTTTTGTTTAAAGTGTTAAACCAAAAACCTACCAGTAGGTGTCACCAGAGGGTAATTGTATCAAAATAATCTTTATGGGTCTAATAAGAAAACTCAACTTTTAATATATTTATACATAAAATAAAACCTTATAGCAATAAATATATTAAAATAGGGTAAGCAATCCTACATCTATCTGTTATAAACAATGTATTATCAATGTAACTCCCGAAGATGGCCAGTAGGTGGCTTAGAGTGCCTCCCTAAAGTCAAATGAAACAAATAGACTTTAATTAATTATGTCCTATTTTATTATTACTTATTTTAATCAATGTCCACCCTGCTAGCTAGGCTTGATTAAATCTTTAGTTCTAAGGTAAATTAAACATTTCAGTTTGTAGTTTAGTAAAAGGGGACATTTTGGACAAAGCTGGGAGGGGCCCATCCAGTAACTAAAAAAAACCAATATACCATCTGATACCATTGATCATTGATTAGGGGGAGGGGTAGTACAGAAATACAAGAGTTTGAAACACAGGAACAGATAGGTATGTGGGTAGGCGGGGACAGTAGAGCAGGGGAGTGCAAATACTGATTATACCAGCCAGAAATGGGCGTGGCTAATCTGGCTCTGGAGGATGTTTGGGGGGTTGGTAATCAGATGCCAGGGGGGGAGGGGATGTCCAAAGCAGTTGTAATTAAGTCCTTAGTTCTGACCACCATGTGGCTACATTGTTTCCCATATGACACAGTTTAATTCACCAAGGCAACAATCAGTTTCCAACAGTCAATATATAGAAACTGATCATAGAATTCCAGCCTACTAGTTACAGCCACATGTACACTCTGCACTAAATTTAAGTGAAGACTGCTACATGGAGGCCATGCGGCCACCAGGACAAGCTACTCCCTACTTTTTTTTTTTTTTTAAACATACAAGACAAAAGACTAACAGCCAAGTGAATCAGATTATTTCAACAGAACGTCTGATTCAAAAAGCTGTACAAATATACACACAGTTTCAACAGTCACACCAATCTCCTTATCACCAGCAACACATTGCGCAGTCACTAGGCCCAAACACACACACAGGATCCTCACATGCTCAACAATATCACGACGTCGCACACACGAAATTAAATCAAAAACCCACCAAAGACTATACACTTATCAATGTAACTATTATTCAAACCATACAACTATCCACGCTATTAATCCATATAAACTAACCGATCACATAACATTTCAACAAATTCATCTCTACAATTATCTGTACTATAAATCAACTTTTGACTAACCAACTATATCACATTCTAGTAACCTCATCTTTACAGTCAGTGGTTATGGTACAGTTAGTAAGTGGTTATAATACAGTTTTAAAGTCACAGATCAGTTAGTAACAGTTATGGTATTATACATATAACATAAAACAGCAATTGTTAGTAATTTTTACACAATGTCAGTGGTTATGGTACATGTCAGTAGTTATGGTACCGTGCGCTATTTTACAGTTATACACACAATTTACACTCCCACTAGACAGCAGAGCTCTAACTTTCTAGTAGGACATACAAGTTAACCAATTCACCAACTACAATATATTTAACAACATTTACAATAATCCCAACTAAACTATTGGCCAGTACCTTGAATAGACTACCTAAAACTATATACACCCGTTTTGGTTAGCCACACTGCCCAAGCACCACATATAGCGAACTAGAGGGCGGAAATTGCCCTTCTAGTCTATTTACTCTATCAAAAGTCTAGTGGGTTCCAAATTTACACGCCTTCCCACTTAGCCAAGATAGGTTGAGAGCTAGCGAACCGAATTTACACAGGCGCCGCTTAGTCTCCCGGTCCCTCCGACCTAGCGAACGTAATATACACCCTAGAACGCTAGTCTAGACAAGACACCGGTGTCCGGCTAGGGCTATTTACACAGGACCCCGCCTGACTAACCAGATCAAACGGTCTTACTAAAGAGCGTTCGATCGAGCGGTGCGCCTTCGCTCCTTCCCTCCGACAGAGGGGGCAGATTCCATACACAGATTTAAACCCCTTTTGGGCCTACCGCACAATCGGTATACCCCTAGTGGGTCTGCCGTCTAAAACAGCAGTTGTCTTACCTCCTCGTTCCTGAACCTGAGTTCACACTCATCGACGGGGACACCCCAGCACTTCTTACGTAGAGGCCGATGATCTCCTGGACAACAGACCAGTGGCGCCGAGACGAAGGGAGGTCCACGCAGAAGTTCAGGGGTGCAGCCGTAGAGAACGTGGGCAAAGATAGACCGTCTCACGCCTCTGCCTCTCAGCTACCGTTGAACGATGAGCTTCCCGGCCAATGCACCAAATGATACCGGAGAAACTGACGGAAGCAAAGCACAGAGGGATGGACACAGGTTTCTTCAGGAAGGAGGAGATTCTTTATTGGATCACCGATCGGGACTCAGAGGGACTAATGTCACCAAAAATACAGCAAGTTCTGAGCCCTGAACAATAGTGCAGGCTCCCTATATAGGCACATAACTCCTCCCATTAATAGCTACACCCACATATACCTTTAACCAATCAATGAGCAGAATATAGACTTGTACATCTAGTCAAACCACATGGCCCATCCAAGACAAAGGAAATAAGTGCAATTTCAGTTCCTGCATTCCTGCACATGCTCAGTACACTGATGACAGTATCCTAGCTACATGTAGCTAACCAACTGACACAACATACACATATGCCACATGGAGATTTTGGCCTACTAAATTTTAACCATGCTAGAATCCCATCACATTAGGAATATGTTTGTATTCCTAACACTATAGTGTTCCTTTAAATGCACCCATACATATTATATATTGCTTTTTAAAGGACACAAATTGCAGAAGTCGGAAGCCATGGCCTTCGCCATTTACAGACCTGCAGTGTGAGGCCACCTGGTTACCTCAGATCATCACGTATGGCCTGAACTTCTTATCTCTTCAATATTGTTCAGGCTCTTGCAGCAGAAATTAATGTACAGTTGCTGCTACCTATGCCAGGTTTTTAATTGCCTGCCTTCAGCAGCTATGTATAATTTATCTGTATTCTGATTGGATGATTCAACTGAATATAAGTAAACTGAAGCCAGAAATGCCTCCCCGCCCCAACCAAAACAGGGGTGCCCACACTTTTTAGTGTCATGATCTACTTTTAAATGACCAGCTCAACGAGATCAACCTACAAACAAAAACACACCTTTTCTTACATACATTAAAAATTTTATTGCGACTATTGCACGTATCGTTGTATTGAATTAATTTAAAAAAATAAACAAAAAACCCTGTCACCCCGTTCTAAAAACCCTGCCCCCACTTCTAAAAAAAAACCATGTCCCTCTTCTACAAAACTCCTGCCCAGCCCCTTACAGTAGCATCCATTGAAAAAAAAAATGCAAGCAGGCAGATACTCCATTCACAATTGATGAAGGTCTGCTTGGTGCTCCCTGCTGCTGAGAGACTCCGGCCTCAGAGCTCTACCGCCGCTCGCAACCAGTGGATCCTTATGTTGCCTGGAAACACTGATGGAAGGCAAAACATTTTGCTGTCCCCAAAATTCACTTACACCTGTGTGTCTATTAACCCCACTTCTGCCAATCTTACCCATCCTTTTGCCCGTTTTGTGCATCTTGCCGCCTTTTTGTTTTCCTTTTTTTTTTTTTTATAATGTTTGTCATTCTTTTCAAGCTTTTGCGTATTTATCCCACATTTTGTGGCCTCTTTACCCTCATGTCTTTTATCCACTTTCTGAAAGTCTTTCTCTTTTGCATCGTTTCGTCTCTTACCCCCCTTTGTGTATCTCTCCCCCTCTGATTTTCTTACTCCTCTGTAGTGTGTTTGTGTGCCTTGCGGTAGACACATCCCTGTATATAGTAGATGCAGGGTGTGTGTGTATATAGTGGATGCAGATTGTGTGTGTTTCTCTTTCTGTTTGTTACACCTCCCCTTTGAGTGTCTCTTACTCCCCCAGCCCCTTTTTGTGTGCCCCCACTCCCCCCAGCTACTCTGTATGTCTCTTTCCCCAGCTCCTCTGTATGTCTATTTCTCCCCCCAGCACTTTGTGTGTGTCTCTTTCTCCTCTTCCCAGTACCTCTGTGTCTCTTCCCCCAAGCACATTGTTTCTGTCTCCCCCTAGCCCCTTTGTGTCTCTTTGTTTCCCCCCCAGCTCCTCTGGGTGTCAGCCACTTTGTGTCTGTCTGTGTCCCCTCAGTCCCTCTGTGTGTGTTTGTGTCTCCTCAGCCCCTCTGGATGTCTCCTCCACCAGCCCTTGTCTGTTTCAGCCCCACCAGCCCTTGTCTGTTTCTGCCCCCCATGCCAGTGCACCTCCCTCTCGCTTTCTTTTGTAGCATGGCCGAGCCGCAGACCAGGGTAGAGGTCCCAGGTCTGACAGGAAGCAGTTTGGCGCTCTCAGTAAGCACTTCCTGACAGAGTGGGGAGAGGAAAAACAAGTTCCTCCACCTCTGTCCATGGCTCGCCCACGCTACATGCTTAGACCAGCATGCTGAACCCACCTGCCGGTCAGCTGGATCCAGCTCCCCCGGGCCGATGCACCCTTAGGCAGCTGCCCGGGCTGCCTTATGGTAGCGCCGACCAAGGCCCTGCACAGTGTACAGAGGCGGCAAAATTATGTTACTGTCAAAGTGCCGCCTGGGGCCAATGGACAGGTTGTCCCTGGTCTGGTGATGTGCTTCTGGCCTCTGCACAGTTGTAGAAGCAGTGGCTGACGCAATGCAGTGGCTGAGTGTCAACTGACCGCTCTCAGCCAATGATTGACATTCCGTGTAACGAACCTGAAATGATGCTTCCAGAAATGGAGTTACACCTCCAGCAGGAGAGGGGATAACGTCTGTATAAGCAGGATTTAATAGAGAAATCCTGCACATATAAATTCAGGCACCATGGCCACTGTGAAGAACTGTCATGTCCGTGGTCATGGTTCTTGGAGTAACCATTTAATGAAATGCAGATCATCCACGCTATTCAAAACTGTAGTGAAATCTATCATACAATACAACAGTTACAGCATTGTGGTTTAGTTCCTTGTAATTGTTAATCTAATCGTTAGTGGGAGGCACTTCCAGCCTATAATGTACAATTAATTCTCGTTCCCTCTATCTGTTTTTTTAGAGAATAGGGAATTTGCATGTGAAGCAGGGACCAAAAATAGAAACTTTGTGCAAGTGTCTAGCAAATGTTTATAAAAAAAAAGTTTTACATTAAAGGATTTATTAATAAAAGGAACACTATAGTGTCAGGAATACAAACATGTATTCCTAACACTATAGTCCTGGCAATCTTGTCACGGCTGGTCCAGCCTCCATAGCTGAGATTATCAATCTTGATGACCTCAGCCATTCCAAGGAGAAAAAGGACTTTTGAGCAAATCCTCCCTTGTTGATTGCATTAGCCCACAGGTCACAAGATAGAACAGGTGAACAAGCCAGCCAGTGATTCTATTTTCTTCTAACCTGATTTATCCTCACTTTGTTGCTCCTAGTTTTGGGGAATTAGGGGCCACCTTCTTTGACAGAGGGCCCATTTTGTATTTCTTATAAAGGAACAGTTAATGCACCTAAAACACTTCAGCTTGCTTAAAGGGACACTATAGTCACCAGAACAACTACAGCTTATGGCATTTGTTCTGGTGAGTACAATCATTACCTTCAGGCCTTTTGCTGTAAACACTGTCTTTTCAGAGAAAATTCAGTGTTTACATTACAGTCTAGTGATAACTTCACTGGCCACTCCTCAGATGGCTGTTAGAGATCCTTCCTGGGTCATAGCTGCCTAAAATGCATCCAAACATTCAGTATCTCCTCCCTCTGCATGCAGACACTAGTGATGTCCCGAACGGTTCACCGAACGGTTCGCCACGGACTCATCATTGAGTAAACTTTGACCCTGTACCTCACAGTCAGCAGACACATTCCAACCAATCAGCAGCAGACCCTCCCTCCCAGACTCTCCCACCTCCTGATGGCTGTGTTTGAATCATGCTGGCTCTGCCCCGATCTGCCTCTGTTAGTCTCAGCCAATCCTATGGGGACGCACTGTGATTGGATCAGGCTACCACTTCTGATGATGTCAGCAGACTGCTTGTTTTTCTGAGGCAAACAGCATGAAGAGTTACAGCTTCAGGCTTGAATACAGTAAGATTTTGCTATATTTATGGAGGCATGAGGGGCCCAGGGGCGCTAGATGGTGGTTTTAACACTATAGGGTTAGGAATACATGTTTAATTGTCACTGTGTAATTGTCTCATTTATTGTAAATTTCTCCCTTTCATAATATTGTAAAGCTATATAAATACTTATAATAATAATAATAATTAACTTAGAATTCTCTACAGCTTACTCTTTAATAAATAACCCCAACAGTAATTAAATTCTTCACTTTTGTACACAGAATTTTGCAAATAGAAATTGCACATGTAACTGGTTTTATAGGGGACAGTTTAAGATGCCAATGCTCTGGAGACTCCTCTTCTAGGAAAGCTTTGTGAAATGACTGCTGTGTTGAAATGATCTGTGGTTTTTCCATCTGTGGGGCAGGAGGGGTTAAAGCAAGGCTCAGTCAGCACTCAGTATGTAGTAATCAACAGCACCGCCCATGGTGTCTTGTGTCAGCTCTCAGGAGAGAGTAAAAAGTTTTAGCTCTAAGTTAAAGAGAAGGAAGAGGACCTCTCACTAAATCACAGAGGGGTGAGTCAGACAGACAGACTGCAGACAGATCTGAGCAGGGAATGCTGCTAATGAGGTTAGTGTATGGGACTGCCCCAGTACAGGGTGTGCCAACCAATTAAATGGTGAGTTAGAGAACTCACTCTAAGAAGGTGTCTTATTCTGGCTGGCTTGGTGTGCCTTTCTTTGCCAGTTGACACTTGCAGGGTTATCCACTAAATGCTGAATTGTGGTGGGCTGACATCAAAAATACTAAAATAGCCCAGCTGTAAATATAGCTGTTTTGGGATAACCTTTCCTGTCATCCTTTTATTTGGGGGGGTGGGTGTTGGGGGGTTCAATTTGCCACAGTTTGCTGTCCAATGAATAAACCCTTTTGTATAATTGTTATGTTTTGTAATGTTACTTTGTGTTCTGTCTTTTCATACAATGTCGCTGTATTTATATAACCTAGATATGATGTTGCATTAGTGGTTGGTTTGTTGAGCATGTCTATTTCAAACAATATGTATGCTGTCTATGTGCAAACTCTGAATTTCAAGTGAATTGTAATTTGTGAAGATTAAAGCTAAAATCGTTAAAGGACCACTATAGGCACCCAGACCACTTCAGCTTAATGAAGTGGTCTGGGTGCCAGGTCCAGCTAGGTTTAACCCTTTTTTTAATAAACATAGCAGTTTCAGAGAAACTGCTATGTTTATAAATGGGTTAATCCAGCCTCTAGTGGCTGTCTCATTGACAGCTGCTAGAGTGCTTCCACGCTTCTCACTGTGATTTTCACAGTGAGAAGACGCCAGTGTCCATAGGAAAGCATTGTGAATGCTTTCCTTTGGACTGGCTGAATGCGCACGCGGCTCTTGCCGCGCATGCGCATTCAGCCGGTGACGACAGAAGAGGGAGGAGTGGAGGAGGAGAGCTCCTCGTCCGACGGTGGAGAAAGAGGTAAGTTTAACCCCTTCCTCCCCCCCAGAGCCCGGTGGGAGGGGGTCCCTGAGGGTGGGGGCACCCTCAGGGCACTATAGTGCCAGGAAAACAAGTATGTTTTCCTGGCACTATAGTGGTCCTTTAAAGGACCACTAAAATCACCCAGATTACTACATCTCAATAAAGTGGTCTGGGTGCAGTGATCCTGTATGTTAAACCTTCAAAGTAAAACATTGCTGTTTAGCCATAACGGCAATGTTTACCTTGTAGGTTTAAACTCTCTTCAAGTGGTGCTTCTGCGGCACTAACCGAGTATTAAAACTCTGTCACATGACGTGGAAGTTCATAGGAAAGCATTTTCTATGAGGGGCATTGGATTGGACCATCACCGGTGGGAGCCAAGCCTCCACAATTCAGTCACAGAAGGCATATAGTTGAGCAGCACTGAAGGGAGTCTTGGTACCGATAAAGGGTGAGTGAAACCTTTTATTGGAGAATGTGGAGAGGTTTGTATACTCAAAGCTTTAGTGTTTGTTTCATTTGGAAAAATTATTTTAGTTATAGTCACAGCATAAATTTTGCCATTCGGATTTTGGTAGATATATTCCATTAATTTAACTCTTTATGAGCCAGTGGAGTAGTTAACGCACTTGATTTCCAGTTAAAGTTTCCAAATTTCTATTTTAAAATATGCAATAATAAAATATTTTTAAATATATGAAGACCCCCTGAAAGTGATAGATCTGCTTTAACATGGACATCTATTAAAGGTGCATATGTTGGCTGATTTGTAGCCAATACAGACTAAAAATACTATAGGGCATCTATAGATCGTGTTGCAGCCATGCTATGTGACAGGGAAAGAATTATGACGATTGTCTTATACCAAGCAACCTTTATCTCCTGTACAAGTAATGTTTTAGCTTGAATTTTCAGGCCTTTGTTTAAATGATTACTCCAACCACCATAACCACTTCAGTGATTTCAAGTGGTCATGGGGGTAGGAGTAAGTATGTGTAATGTTTTTTTTTTTCTTCAAACACTGCACATACAGAATAATCTGCACTTGCATGCCGGGACTAGTTGCACCCCAGGCACACAAGACTTTGGAAGTCTGGAACACTACCAAATGTCAATTCTGTGCATAAATTACATCCACACTAGCAACTGACCTATTGGGCATTTCCTTGAAGGCAGTGTCCCACCTGTGTTCAAGCAGGAATGTATGTTTTGACTTACAAACAATATTTTGATCAACTACATGTCAAATCAATGGGGGATATAGAGTGACGTTAAGCTGTGACTTTCAGAGCTTGAACATGCTGGCTTCCTGAAACTCAGTATTAACTTATCTGGGAGTGGCAGAACATTGACCACGGAATTGAACATTTTAGATCGCACCTGCCAAGCTGGGGAAAGAACATTTTCCTTTGTTTCCAGCTTATCTGTTTTATCATAAATGTTGTATTTCCACAGTAAAACCATTAGATGTTCCAATTTTTATGGACTAAACCACTGAAGGATTGCTAATTATACACAATTTGAGTCCATATAGGGTTATTTCAGTTAGGGTATAAACCTGCTATGGCTCTGTGTATTGCTAAAGCTGGGAAAGGTTTATCTGACCTTGCAGTGTTCCAACAAACACCTGGAGAAAAAAAACTGAATTCATAGCAAGCAGTTTAATGTACATTATTTCCCAGTGACTATTTAGGTGTGTGTGTGTGTGTGTATTTTGTTTTTTTGTTTCAAGTGCAATATATTTGCAGAATAAGAGATGCAATAATAAATAATAACTATAATAATAAATATAACTATTAACTCTGCAATTGGAGTTAAAGGACCACTATAGGCACCCAGACCACTTCAGCTTAATGAGGTGGTCTGGGTGGCAGGTCCAGCTAGGGTTAATCCTTTTTTCTATAAACATAGCAGTTTCAGAGAAACTGCTATGTTTACCTATGGGTTAATCCAGCTTCTAGTGGCTGTCTCATTGACAGCCGCTAGAGGCGCTTCCCCGCTTCTCACTGTGATTTTCACAGCGAGAAGACACCAGCGTCCATAGGAAAGCATTGTGAATGCTTTCCTATGAGACTGACTGACTGCGCGCGCAGCTCCTGCCGCGCATGTGCATTCAGCCGAATAGGAGGACGAGAGTCCCCCGCCCGGTGCTGGAGAAAGAGGCAAGCTTAACCCCTTCCTCACCCCAGAGCCCGGCGAGAGGGGGACCCTGTGGGTGGGGGCACCCTCAGGGAACCATAGTGCCAGGAAAACGAGTATATTTTCCTGGCACTATAGTGGTCCTTTTAACTCTGCAATGTAACCAGGGCCGGACTGGGAAAGAAATTCGGTCCAGGCATTTTTGAGTCACAGCTGCCCACTGAGAAGGGGGCGGGGCCAGAGGGGGTGTTTTGCCATCACCAATGACAAGCACGCCCCATCTCAAAGTGAGCATGTTGGTTTAATGCTCTTGAAGGGTGCAGTGTGTGTGTGAAGGCTGCAGTGTGTATGAGTGTGTGGGGAATGAGTGCTTTGTGTGTGTGTGTGAGGGGTGCAGTGTGTATGAAAGGTGATGTGTGTGTCTGTGTGAAGGGCAGGGCTGCCACCAGAAATTTTGGGGCCCCTGACAAATCACAAGGACTGTGGGGTCCCCCGGCTCCCTGTATTTGCAGAGGGGGCCCAGCAGACTACAGCAGGACATTACAGCATTTCCCTCTCTCTAACTCCCTGCGAGCATGACGTGCATGGACTCCTACCTAATCCGCTGACAATGATGCAGGACTGAATGTGGTGTGTAAAATGTGTGTAATGGATGTAGTGTTTGTGTGTATTAGATACTGTTTGTGCAGTGAATGCAGATTGTGTGTTTGTGTAGCAGATGCAGTGTGTATAGTGAACGCAGAGTGTGTTTGAGTCATGGATGTACTGTGTGTTTGTGTAGTGGATGTAGTGTTTGTGTGTACTAGATGCAATGTGTTTAGTGGATGCGGTGTATGTAGTGTGTGTATTAGACGCAGTGTCTCTGTATAGTGGATGCAGTGTGTGTGTCAGTGCAGTGTATGAATGTTGTGTAAATTGAGCATTTTCCCCAACCCCCACATTAAACGTAATAAAAGCTATTTCCCCCTCCTTGCTTCTTACCTGGTTCAGGGAGGGGGGAGATTCCATCCCTGGTGGTCCGGTGGCATTGTGGGGCCCCCAGGCTCCCTGTATTTGCAGAAGAGGCCCAGCAGACTGCAGCAGGACATTATAGCATTTCCCTCTCTCTAACTCGCCGCAAGTACTTTATATCCCCCTCCCTTCTTAGCTTTGCCTGGCGAATCGCTTGAATCCCTGGTGGTCGTAGTGGAGGTGAATCCCTGGTGGTCATAGTGGTGAGTTGACTGTTGCGCGATTGAAACATTGCCATAGTAACCATGGCAATGCACCGACCTCGCATGCTAGAGCTCCCCCGGGTCCTCCTCTCAATCCCCAGCCAGCGGCCGCTTGTTAGTGCTAGTGAAGGCACACAGCAGGGCTGGCACTCGGATCGCGTCGGCCCTGCATGGACCGGCCCGGGGAGATCCTGTGATCTCCCCGAGCCATGGCAATCATGGCCCACCGGGCATTTGCCTGGTTTGCCCAATGGCCTGTCTGCGCCTGAATATAACTACTGCAGTTTCTCCCTAACTGCAATAATTACAATTGCAGGATTAAACTGACAGGGGCACTAAACCCAGACCACGTCAATGAGCTGAAGTGGTGTGGGGGCCTATAGTGTCCCTTTAAGCTGGTCTTATGAGTTTTTGGATGCTGTCTCCTCTTTGTCTGTCAAACCGTTTCAACATCTTCTCTTGGTGGAGATGTGGAATATTTACGGCCACATTATTTATCCAAAACCATTCAAACTTTGATGTAAAAGTTAGCCCACAGTCTACTAAGGAAGCGAATCATATACATAATGACAGCACTACCAGTGGTGGCTATTTTGGGTTCTAAGTAGGGCCCCTGTTCTAGTCAATCCACTTTAGAATGGCTTGATCGAAAATACCGGGAAAGTGTTCAGTAACACTAGTTTTTTAATAAATGAAAGTACTAATGATCATGCATGCATACCACTGTCTAACTAACATCCCATTTAATAGAAGACTCTTGTGAATTGGTTGGAGGGCTATGCCGTACAAGACTGTGTATGGTATTTTTTTAATACAGGCCTTACAACTGCCTGGAACGCAGTGGGTTAGTACTGATTATGGGCTACTATTCCTCCATTCCACCACTGGAATGGTGTCAGGGTACCTGTTGGTGATGTATCCAGGGAGGACATCCTCTCTGCTTAGGGGCTCCCTTCCCCTAGCATTTCGGCATATTTCGGCCGTTTTCGCGCCGGCCGCGCTAGCTCCTCCCCCTTTTATGACGCGATGGCTAGCGTCGACGTCATGACGTCGGCATTTGCATAAAGTGCCGGGAACCGCTATTCCGGACCTTTTGGGGGCGTGGTCTCTATTTAGGTACAGGGTATTTAAAGGAAACCTTTACTACTGCTCATTGCCCTGTCGTGGTTCTAGCTTGCTAGTCACTCAGCGCGTTCTTTATCTTGTGTTTCCGGTTTTGACCCTTGCTTGTCTTTTGTCCTGTTGTCCTCTCCTCTCCTTTGACTCGGCTTGTATCTCGCTTACCTGTCCTCCGGCTCCCTTGACCTCGGCTTACCTTTTGACTATTCTTGCTTTGTCCTTACATTAGTCCGGCCATTCTAAGGTCCGGTATACGTACCTCCTTCTGTGCGCACTCTGCGTATTGGATCCCTGTCAGTTTCCTGACAAATGGTCCCTACAAAACCGAGTG
>OW240918.1:87290944-87395677 GCA_933207985.1 Pelobates cultripes
TGTGAACACTCCTATGGTAAACATGTACGATCTGCCCTTCAAACTCCAACTCTTCCTCGACCCATCCTTCCCTTTTCAAACCTCTAGCTACACGATACCAAGCCTCTGCAACCTTCGTGAGTCCGTTATCCAACAATAAACCTTCCTTGTCTATGAGTACTTTCCTCCAAAACTCCGGTTGCAACCTCCCACTGGGTAACATCTGAAAGCCACACACCTTAGCAACCTTTTTAAGTTTCATCATTGCATCTTCCCCTGCTCTTTCTTTCACAATGTCACAAGCCAACAAACCCTTAGCAGGTCTAGCATGCTCCTGTCCCATCTTGACTAATCAAAGCGTGCCACTCGTTAAAGACAGATGAATAGAGAAGGTATGAGGAAAGAAGGGAAAAAGAGTGTCTACAGTGCTCGACTGCCACGAGAACTTGAGCCCCGTGCGTCTTCCCCAAACGTAGACTAGTCACGGAGGTCCGCCCACCCGGGGTGGTGGCCGCGGACGGGAGCAAATGAGCGTGGGTGACTAACACAGCTCTGGGTCACAGGCACAGGAGAGATAAAGCACAAAAGAGAAGATGAACGTGGCTGCACTAATGAGAAGACATTTGCAAAAATCACAAACGTATAAATGAGCATAAACTCCCGAATCCAGAACTAACCACGCAACACACACACACACACCAAGGGTACCCACGCTGTAACAACAGTTAAACAAAAACCACAGAATGACAGAAAGTAGAATGGCCATGTACATGTTAAAATCACCGGTGCCAAATAATTGAAGTATAACAATTCTCAGCCTTCACCCACCAGGCTGGTCCCAGTATATCACAGGTATTAACGGGAGCACAGTAATAACAGTAATAAACAAACAAAATCCCAGCCCCACCAGCTGTAAAATCCCAGCCCCACCGGCTGTAAAATCCCAGCCCCACCGGCTGTAAAACCCCAGCCCCACCGGCTGTAAAATCCCAGCCCCACCGGCTGTAAAATCCCAGCCCCACTGGCTGTAAAATCCCAGCCCCACCGGCTGTAAAATCCCAGCCCCACCGGCTGTAATGCGTCCCCTGCCCGCTAGGCAGTCAAGCTAACTCATCAAAGGAATTAGAAGCACACACACACAGATGAATACAGGAGGCAGATAGACAACTGACAGGTTCACCTTAAAAAGGCACACCGGATGAGTTAATTACCTGTCTCTAGTAGCCTTCTGGAAGCCGGAAGTGGACTCGGAGACAGACCGACACAAAACAGGAGAATAACACAGGCAACGGCTGTATTATGGAGGTGATCAGGCTCCGCTTGTCCCACTTTCCGGAGGTCCGCTCCGGTCCGTTGGTTCCGGCCCTCCGAACCGGCCCTCCGGTGGCCCCACGTGGGGAGCCAATTGAAATGGAAAAATCAATCAAAGTATTGATTATTTCTTTGTGTATCTGCCCCTGGCCAAATCAATGAAACGATGCGTGCACGCTCCCTGAAGTAATTCACACCAGACACAGGTTCCAGGTTGTTGAATAACTTGAGGAATGTTTATTCAGAGGGGACGGCAAGTCCTTTTTAAAGCAAAATTACATCATAAGCATTGTCAGAGATAACATGGAATAATACATCAATAATTGGTTAGGTGTTAAGTGGTTGCTTCAATGCTCTGCCTACTGCAGGTGATGTCACCGGGGCCATGAGGGTCTCCCACGGTTTACCGGCGCCATCTTGGTACACGAGGTAGTTAGTCGATGTTAGGAGGGAGGAAGGGAAGGGGGGGGGGAAGGAGCTAGAAGCTTCCAGCAGCCATCTTAATTATAATATGTGTGCTTAGCTATATTGATATATATCGTGAAATGAGTAAATAGACATTTTTCACTAACTAGGAAATATGTGTAGACCTTATTTCCACAACACCCATATGGGATTAATTGTATAGAATACCAATCAGCACATCTTCCCTGCCCTGTGTGTTTGTTGCAAAGGATCCATACTGTAAATATGATTTTTGTTTGTTAATAAGAGAGCAACATTTACATTTTCAGCAGTCCAACACATGCTTCATTTTGAGCTGTAAACTAACCTTTTTATTGCAACAGATTCCTTTTAAATGATCCAGTGTAATAATTACTGCATATGTTTTGTGTCTTCTATGTCTCACATTATATGTGTTCTGTTCTTTTAAATTGTGGTATATAGCCTGGATCAGAGATTATGGACAAAGATTTCTACCTGTTTTACTAAGGCTCTTGGAGACTGACCGGTCTAAGGTTTGCCATGCCTTTTAAACATGGTATAGAATAATTTTTTTTTAAGTCTCTGAGAGTTCTGTAAGATTCTGGTGAAACCATGTCTGTGTAATCTGGTCCAAATGTTTGCTCAATTTCTATAAGATTTAAGTTGATGCAGTATCATCTCAGATTAGTTAATGGAAGTTTCATAAAATATTTGAGTTATGAGCGCGCTATATAAATGGATCCTTTCTCTATATACAATACTATAGTAGATTAAAGTAATGAAGTTAATAAGAAAAAAAAAAAGTATACATAAGAATCCCTAAAATAAATCTAATATAAACTAAAATTGGTATACCTTACAATAATATGTTCTGAGTACAGCTGTTAACTGTTTATTCTGTGTAAATGGTGACTGTGATAATGTGTGAAGTGTGCAGCTTAACTGGAGAGTGGTTTAATTTATATGTTGCTGTGTTGTTTTAAATTATATTTGAATCAGTTTGTCTCAGTCTAGTGATACTGATAAAAATGCCAGTCAAATAACCCAGCAAATAACGGTTTTATTAGCTGTTGAATACTAGCATTCTGGCCAAGAGTAGTTTGAGTTGGAGTAGTTCTATGAGCTCAGAGAGGCTCTGTGTTGTGGTCTGATATAGCTATATGGGAATGGAGACTTGGAGGGGTTAGTTTAAGACTGCTTTCATATTGTGTCTACCTGTGTTTCCTAGGAGGGACACAGAGTGTGTAGTTGTGTGCTCATGAATGTGTTTTCTGTATTGGCATATCTGCTGGGTACCCAATACGTGTATCTACTACGTCTGTTTTGTGAGATGACATGTAATATTACATTGAATGCTGAGTATGAGTTATATGGTTTGAAATGAATTGGTGTGTTATGTGTTTCATGTATTTTATTGTCCATTGTGTAGGAGTTTAACTATCAGAGTGATTTGCATATCATTAACGCAAGCATTTAGTGTTTTTACAAAAGGTGAAATGCTGTCCAGCCGGCTAGAATGAAACAATTGTATGCTATCGCTCGTGGAGCACGAAAAGCGCTTATTACATCCCACGTGAAAGGGGCCCCGCAAACTTCTGCTGTTCAAATCGTGGCTCCACATTTCCATTTGCAAACTGATTAATCCTGAAAGTCATTCTTTTACTGATAAAAAGGATTGAATGGACAAGATGTCTCTCCCTCATAAAGAGGTTCTAATAGGGGAGTATTGTCCAGCTCAGAGTTAACTCTATTTTTAAAGTATATTGCATTGTTTGTGTCAAAGTAAGATTCATCTAGTATGCCTCATTGATTATGGGGTAATAATAACATGGTATTTTAATAGAGATTAGACAATTTCTGAAATTTATAAGTGAGGTAATTTTAATCGCCTAAACTACTGTATTATATTTGTATGGGTAATTTGAAAGCATTTTGCAGATCCAGAAGAGGATTAATAAATAATATAATAATCTCACTAGGTTCCAAATTATGCAAAGAGGCTATCCAAAGTACCCACTAACGGGTTAAACTTGTTTTCTTGATAAGTGTGTAACATTTAGTTTTGTGGTTAGACTTTTGATACTCAATTTGAAATATGTCCCAATTACATCCTTGCATGGCACCAGGTACAGGAAGCAATATGCGTTTTAAAAATTTGCAAGGTCTTAGTGTTTTCAATATATTATAATAATGGAAAAGTACCTAACTGCATGTCTGCATTACGCTCATGACACAGACTGTCAGTATTGCAAGCCCTATATGAAGGCTATGCTTTCATTGTCGATGTATATACCCCTAGACAACCTTGCTTTATATACAAAATTTAACTATCCATTCAACCTTTAAAAGCTTATTAATATTATATCTGTGTGGTACACAAAGAGGGGGGTGTGAGTTAGGTAATCCCATCCTGCATATGGAATAAAGGCAGAGGTAGAGGATGCTGAAGTTGTTACCTCTACAAAATCCCATCCTGCATATGGAATAAAGGCAGAGGTAGAGAATGCTGAAGTTGTTACCTCTACAAAAGGGTCTAACTTTTGTAGAGGTAACAACTTCAGCATTGGTGGAACACACTGTTCTAATTGTGGATAGCAGGGTCACTGGAAAAATGAGTGCCCAAACCCACCCCCACAGATTCCTCAATACCAACCATAGCTTCCAACCTATACCCACACCCAACAACCCCAGCCTAATACACAGATGGTTCATGTTTGTAATATTTTATATAGTTTTAGGTGTTAATCCAAGAGTACTGAATTATTCGGGATTATTAAAGTAATTAATTTTGAATATCAAATCAAGGTTCCAGTTTAGGAACAGAGTTTTATTGGGAATTATCCCCATATGTATATGTTAGTGTTTTAATATTCATCCTAACAAGGATTTCTATAGAGTGAGTGCTACTCTCATCCGTACAAAGGCATTCCAAAGGGGTATTATGTAAAACTTCAGAGAAGACAGATTGCATAAAATTTAACAGAAGTACATGTTACACAAATTAAGGGTTTAACCTTAATCTTTAATTTAAGTTTTAGCCTAGGTAATTAATTAATTAATGTTGTATTGATCCTTGTGTTTGTATGATTGTAGAGACCGTCCTGGAGTGTTTGTGCCGCCTGATTTCTGGGACTACACACCAATCTCTCTGGCTGACCATGCAATAAGTATTTTGCAATTACATCTGTTTGGTCATTATCCATGCAGGCCGAAGAAACTGAGATACTTATTTATGAGGACATAAACTTTGCACGCAAGAACCTGGAAAGTCCTGAAGGTGCAGTGCTGTCTAATACCGCTGGTTCTGTAATAACCCTTTCAACCATTGGGGTGTTGCACAGAGCTTTGTGGTGAAAATCCAGCAAACAAAAGAAGAACTATGTGGAAGCTGACATTGTCTTGTTGTCAGCCATATTGCTATCCTAGCCATTTTATGGAACAAAATGTCTGGTGTCTAAACTGATTTCTTTATACTCTGTGAAAGACTTATTCTATTTTTCTGAACTATGCTGAACTATTGAACTATTTTTATTTTTATTTTTGTAGAGTTAGCCAGAGAGAGAGGAAGTGTTAGCTGACCCAGGGACGGATGTACTATGTGTGTTTTTGATATATGTTGAGTGTGCCAGGGATGGATTCCCATGTTTTGAGGAACTGCGTGAGGATATGACTGGTTTTGACTGGACTTTTGGAATAGGGAAATGGTTAAAAGATATAGGACGCAAGGTCCTGGTTGTGCAATAATATAGTTGCTATAAGCCCAAGTTCCATTCTGTCTTAAACATCCATTTTCTATATATCTGTCTGCAAAAGTATTAAGTGTTTTTTGTTTTGTTTTTTTTCTGCTGAGTTTCTGTTTCTTGTAGCCCACATGATTGCTTGGGAATGTCATAATGTGGAAATTTCTCTGTCTTGGGAGAATGTTAACCGATGATATAAGCAATATATATTGCTCAAAGAGGGGTAACAATTGTGATTATTGGGGCTCAGTTGGATGGAACACCGGGACAGATTGGGGTTATAAGCCACAGAATGCATTAGATAAAAAGGATACGAATGGGAAGTCCCTCTTGACTAGAATGACCCTAACAAAGCCAGGTACATGTACCCCTATAGGGCAAACTGGGCACTCCATTAAATTTACCTTAAATATTGAAAACCCCAGTCCTGGAGATCAAGGTATTTATATTCTCAGTACCTTTTTAAGAGGAGGTATTGGAGGTAATCGAGGAAAAATCCAGTTAAAAGATATATGTAACTCCTCAAAATGGGAAAGCCTCACCTCTAGACAAACTCTTGTTAATCCTCTAAAGCCCCACATTCAAACCCTTGGTAATATGATGGCCATAGCAGATCCCACGTTTGGAGATACCATAGCGTTAGAAACAGGATATGCAGATACAAACCTATGGCTGGAATGGATGAGATATAATGCCCATTCCAACAATAGGTCAAACTGTTATGTATGTGGTAGTGCCAGACCTCATCTAGGAACTGTACCCTTACATGTCCCTGATGAGTACTGGGAATGTTTCCTAAGTTTGTTTTCAGGTATCACTGTTAATACTACAGGATGTGAAGAATGGAAAAAGGGTCACCCTATTGGTGAACCCAAGTTTAATTTAAATGATGTTGTCCCAGTATATCCTGGTAATTATACTTGTTTTCAGGGAAATAATAATGGTAAGGTGGGTACACAATTTGATAACTTCTCTTCAGGATTCTGTACCTTAGTGAATCAAACACAATCTGTGGGAGATGTTTATTGAATATGTGGAGATATGAAAATACGTTCTAGACTCCCCACCCCCTGGAGAGGAGAATGTGCCCCAGCCAAAATAATCATGCTCCTCCATATATTTGGCGACTCTCTCCCTGAAATTAAGGTTGTAACTGATTCCACAAGAAGGAAAAGGGAATCCCCACAAGGTAGTTTCGACCCACATATCTATCTAGATGCCATTGGTATTCCAAGAGGGGTTCCTAATGAATTTAAAGCTAGAGACGAGGTGGCAGCAGGATTTGAATCAATATTTCCCATTATAACAGCTAACAAGAATGTTAACTGGATTAATTATATATATTATAATCAGCAAAGATTTGTAAATTATACACGAGATGCATTACAAGGTCTTGCTGAACAATTACAGGCTACCTCACAAATGTCTTTCCAGAATAGAATGGCCCTTGATATGATTTTAGCAGAAAAGGGAGGAGTCTGTAAATTACTTGACTCCGGTGTTTGTTGTACCTATATTGCAGAGAACACTGGCCCTAATGGTAAAGTAACCCTAGATATAAAGAAATTAGAAGACCTGTCCATAGAAATGAAGAGGAATTCAGGTATTGATCACCCATGGGCAGATATGTTTAAGTTTGACAGTATCCTAGACTGGCTAAAGAATATTGCAATAATTATTGTTATGGTTCTGATCCTTGCTCTACTTGTTTATGCTATTTTCAAGATTATTGTATTCTGCATTTACAAACATACACGCAACACTGTTCCTGTAAAATCCCCAGCTTGCTATGATGAGTATCTCCAAATGTATACACATAACCGAAGCAATGGTGAACATGCTGATACAGATCTATAAGTTTGTGGTACTGGTCAGATGCCTAGTCCTATGCTATGGGAATAGTGGCCGAAGACATAATGAAAGACCTGCAGGATTGGCTAGCAATCCTGAATATACCATGGCAGATGGCTGGTTGTCTGACCAGGACTCCTTAAATAGGGTATGAGCAAGATATTGCTCAAAGAGGGGGAAATGAAGGAATATTGACCCCTTTAGGACACATGACATGTCATGATTCCCTTTTATTCCAGAAATTTGGTCCTTAAGGGGTTAAACAATTAATCTGTCAGTATTGTATAAATTGAATTATTTTGTAAATGTAGTAGAAAGCTCTTTTCAGAACTTGCAAAACATAATTGAAAGGAAGTCACAAGCTATGACAGTTTCTATGTATCAGGAAATGCCTAACTACAATGTATATGTGATATTTTGTAAGATTAGATTATTGAATGTAACATCAGAAACTGCTTCCTCTTTTATGTATCTTGTGTAACCTTTTTGTAACCTTTTGTAACCAATATTCGTGACAAATATTGTATAAATACAGAGCATTTTGAATACATTGTCAGAAGATTATGGAAAGCAAAGAGTGTGTGTCTGGTTAATACGCTTCCATAAAAATCTTCCTTGAATATTCAGCTGACAATCGAGGGTTGGAGAATAGTGACCAGAGGGACCGAGTCACCAGAGTAGCAGATTTACCTTTCACCAACCTTGTAATTTCTGCTCACCATCTTCAGGTGTTTGTATCACCGTTGTTTTTCCTTCTTTTGTTATGATAAGTTTTGTAGGGAAACCCCACTTATAACGGATGCCATGCGCTCGCAATGCTCCTGTTACCTGGGAGAACTCCTTCCTTCTCCGGAGCGTGGCTGCAGAGAGATCCGCATATATCCGGATTGTGGCATATTCCTCCGGCGGCCTGGCTCGTGTTCTGCAGCTTCTGAGTATATGTTCTTTAACATGGAAATAGTGAGCTCTCAGTAATATATCTCTTGGGACCATAGGAGGGATATGGCGCGGTTTTGGGATGCGGTGCATTCTATCTATTAACAGCATATCTGTTGGTATCTCAGGTGCATGGGCTTTCAAGCAGCCCCTAATGAAGGAAGGCAAGTCATCGTTGGGAATTTCTTCAGGGATTCCCCGTAGTCTGAGGTTGTTCCGGTGGGAACGATCCTCCATGTCTATTAATTTTTCTTCCATATTCTTTAATTGTGTGGAGAGTTGTTCCACATTGGTAGCTAAATCATTATGCGCTGTAGCGAATTCGTCGTATTTATCCTCCATGTTTGTTGTCCTCCTCCCCAGTTCCTGTATATCTTTTTTCAAAGAATCTGCGGTATGTTGCCATGTTGTTATTAGCTTGTTCGATAATATTTCCAGAGCAGCTGAAAGATCTGCCTTTGTGATTTGTGTGCCGTTTGTTTGTGTGCTGTGTCTTGAGCAATGTTTGCCTTCGTCGGATTCAGGATCCTCGGTGTAAATCGAGGCCTGTTCCACCGGAGCCACAGACGCCGGCTTCTGACTGAAAAAATTACGTTTGTCGGGTTTCGCCTAACCCCTTTTGTTTTTATGTTGTGACATCCTCGTTGAGGGTCGCTGGATGCAGTTTCTGTTAGTAGGATTGTCGCGGATTAGGTGCCCATATGGCGGGGCAGATTTTCATGCGGCCATCTTGCTCCACGTTGGCCACGCCTAAAGGGGTGATTTTAACGATACAAGACTCTTGGCAGGTCTTGCTCCAAGATACTATTTGTCCTGACTCCCAGTCAAATATGGGATTGTGAGAACGTAACCATGGGTACCCTAACACGATGTGAGAGGAAGGAGAGGTAATGACCTGAAACCGAATGGTTTCTAAGTGTAACATCCCTGTGTACATATGAAACGGTTCAGTTTCATGTGTAATAACTAGGGAGCTTAATGGTCTACCATCTATGTCCTCAATGGCCAAGGGTGTCTTCTTCTCTCTAATGGGTATGTTGTTTTTCCTAACAAAACCAGAATCTATGAAATTCTCAGCTGCCCCGGAATCAACCAGGGCTAGTATGTTCCCAGCTATGCAATTCTTTTCCATATGCAGAGAAACAGGGGGAAGTAATTGGTTAAGAGGTAATTTTGGGGACTTAGATATCACACCCAAGGCCAGTCCCCTATATGGCCTTAGGTGCGATAGTTTTCTGGAAGCACAGGATATTTTTTTAGCATATGGCCCTTCCTACCACAGTACAGGCAAAGTCCCTCCTTTCTCCTATACATCAGAGAGTTTGGCAACCCCTAATTGCATGGGTTCCTCCTCTGATACCTTGAAAGTCTCAGGATTATCAACTCTAGGAGTATTTAATGTAACAAAACGTCTATTCCTATTCTTAGTATAGAGTCTGTCACGAATCCTATTGTCTATATCAATGAGATAGTCGATAAGGTCCTCTAATGGGCAAAGCAATGCACTGGGGCCCTTCCTACACAAGAACTCACAGGAATTTGAATTATTGATAGACTGCGGAGCCCATACATACACACACACACACAGACTGCTGAGTCCATACACACACACACACAGACTGCTATGTCCATACACGCGCGTGCACACACACACTGCCGAGTCCATGCACACACACAGACTGCCGAGTCCATGCACACACACACAGACTGCCGAGTCCATGCACACACACACACAGACTGCCGAGTCCATACACACAGACTGCCGAGTAAATACACACACACAGACTGCCGAGTAAATACACACATACACACTGCTGAGTCCACACACACACACACAGACTGCTGAGTCCATACACACACACACACACAGGCTGCTGAGTCCATACACACACACACACACACAGACTGCTGAATCCATACACACACACACAGACTGCTGAGCAGTGGCGGATCCAGGGCCTGATCTCGGGAGGGGCACTTGTAGATTATTTATTTAAAGAAATAATCCAGACACAATAACCACTACAGCTCAGTGTAGTGGTTATGGTGTCAATAGTGCCAGGGATGCAGTGTATGTGTAGGACAGTATGTGTGTAACAGTTGCAGTGGGTGTGTGTATGGGGATAGTGTATGGGTGGGCAGTGTGTGTGTATGGGTGGGCAGTGTGTGTGTGTGTGTGTATGGGGGAGCAGTGTGTGTGTATGGGGGGGCAGTGTGTGTGTGTGTGTGTGTGTATGGGGCAGTGTGTGTGTGTATGGGGGCAGTGTGTTTGTATGGGGGGCAATGTTGACTGCTGAGTACACACACCCACCCTTCCCCCCAAGCCTACCTGTCTCTGGAGGCTGTTGCTGGGGGTCAGGCAGCCATCTTCTGCAGCAGCATGGTCTGCTGCTTTACGGCAGGGGTGGGGCTTATGTGCGAGAGGTGGGGTTTCATTTGGGGGCGGAGCCTGTGCCGGGGAACCTGTCAGTGCTCCCTCCGGCCACAAACAGTCCACAGCACTTCAGCACTGCATTCCCTGGGGCTGTCACAGACTGTTACAGTCCGAGGGAAGAACATGGCCAGCAAGTTGCCAGCATTTGGGGGGGGCCCAAAGGGGGGCAGAGCATAATGTAGGGGGGCCATGGCCCCCTCTGGCCCCCCCAGCGACGCCACTGGAGGGAAGTGCTCATGCCATTGTACAGAACACTGGTGAGACCTCACTTGGAGTATTGTACACAGTACTGGAGACCGTATCTTCAGAAGGATATTGATACCTTAGAGAGGGTTCAGAGAAGGGCTACTAAACTGGTTCATGGATTGCGGGATAAAACTTACCAGGAAAGGTTAAAGGATCTTAACATGTATAGCTTGGAGGAAAGACGAGACAGGGGGGATATGATAGAAACATTTAAATATATAAATGGAATCAACACAGTAAAGGAGGAGACTATATTTAAAAGAAGAAAAACTACCACAACAAGAGGACATAGTCTTAAATTAGAGGGACAAAGGTTTAAAAATAATATCAGGAAGTATTACTTTACTGAGAGGGTAGTGGATGCATGGAATAGCCTTCCAGCTGAAGTGGTAGAGGTTAACACAGTAAAGGAGTTTAAGCATGCGTGGGATAGGCATAAGGCTATCCTAACTATAAGATAAGGCTAGGGACTAATGAAAGTATTTAGAAAATTGGGCAGACTAGATGGGCCGAATGGTTCTTATCTGCCGTCACATTCTATGTTTCTATGTTTCTATAGGTGGCAGTGTGTGGGGGGAGCGAGCAGTATTGCTCACGGCTGAAAGTGAGGGGAGCATTGTGGGGGGTGTAGTTTATTTAGCCGGAAATAAATCGCGGCACTTTGCCGCCGATTAAGGCGGTCTTAGTAAGTGGGCGTGTGCGGCCGCTGGTCAAGTGGGCGGTACGCACACAGTGGGGGGCGGACTTACTTAGAATTAGGGCTGTGATGAAGTGAGAGTCTAGTGACTAGTTGGGAAGGGGCGTGGCTTGATCGATCAAGGGAAAAGTGGGCAAATAATTACTAGCAGCCATCTTAATTATGGTCACAGTGCTGGAATAATAATATTCATGAGTTTAATAAGGTACTAAGGTTAATAATAACCATCTTCATGAGTATGTAAGATAAAACTGTAAAATAGACTATGCTGGTTAATAAAGTCATGGTATAGTGGAGTTTTTGTTGTGTTACAAAAAAGGTGTAAATATAATACAGAATCGAAAAGTAGGATGTAAATATCCATATTGTAGCCTTTTGGAGATATTTAGACAAATACAAGGAACATTTGGACATTAAGTCTAATTAAAATTAATCTAAACCTCTGTACTATGAACCTGCAGAGGTGGTATTGATACAATAATAGACACAGTATGTACAGTGAGAAAAAAAAAATAGATATACACAATGATAAAAGGATAAATTGGCGTGATATGGTTAAACTGGGGGTGTTCTAGACCGTAATGCCGTAACTTGACAACTATGGATAGAATAGCCCCAAGATAACAATGCGCAAAAATTTATAGTGACATTGGAATAAATGCAGTTTTTACTGAGCTTAGATGACCAGAGTACAAATAAAAGTTATATAAAAGACATATGAAGATTATATATAACATGATAGGAATGGAAAATGTAATTTTAAGAGGTGTAACAGGATAAAATCAATTATAAAAAATTATATAGTTAAAAATCTACATTAAGGCCATGGGGGGCTAGGGTCTGCAGGTTGAAGACCCACTCCATTTCCGATCTACCTAGGATATTTTTTATATTTCCTCCTCTCCATGGGATTTAAAAAAAAAAATTATTCCAATGCATTTAAGGAATTTGGGGTCCTGGTTGTGGTTAATAAAGTGTTTGGATACAGAATGGTTCTGGTATCCGCTTTTGATATTCCTGCAATGCTCACCTAGTCTTGTTTTTAAGCACCTAGTGGTCATACCTACTTATTGGAGGCCACATGGGCACTCCAATAGATAAATGACATTTTTTGTATTACATCCAATGAAATCGCTAATATTATAACTTTTGTTGGTTCTATTTGACTTGAAGCTTGTGACCTTGGATTGTGTAGAGGGGTCAGCACTTCTGCAGACAATACAACGTTTACATTTATAAAAACCTTTCGCTCCTTCTAAAAACGTATGATTTGTATTTAGTTTTGTTTCTTTAGTATAGTTGTTAGTTAAAATAGATCTGAGGTTTGGTGCACCTCTGAAAACAATCTTTGGTTTTGTTGGTAAAATTTATTTGAGAAGGTTGTCTTGTTTTAAAAGGTGCCAATGTTTGTTGATTGTTTTTTAAATAAAACTACTCTTATTGTTATAATCAAAAATTATGGGGAGAGTGGGAGCATCTGAGGTATGTTTATCTTTATATGGCAAAAGGTTTTGTCTTGGCTTATTTCTAACTACCTCTATGGTATCGTTCAGTTGTGTTGGTGAATAGTTTTTCTCAGTAAACAGTTTTTTTTTTTAAAAAGTGATTGTTTGTTAAAATCATCAATGTGAGAGCAGTTTCTGCGTATGCGTAAAAATTGGCTCTTGTGGGCAGTTTCAAGCCATGGTTTGTAGTGGCAGCTGGTTAGGTCTATTGCTGTATTAGTACATACTTTTTTTTAAAATGTTTTTGTGTGAACTGCTCCATTTTTAAGAAAAATATTTAAATCTAAAAAATAAATTGTATCTTTACTGTAGTCACAGGATAGAATGATACCCCTATTGTTAGTGTTGAGGTGGGTTATAAAGGAGTTGAGGGAATCTTCAGAGCCTTTCCATACAAAAAATAAATCATCGATATATATCTAAAATAGGAGACCAGGTTATGTTCCCAGGCATGCCCTCCCCAGATGGCACTGGACTCCCAGTCTGCCATAAACAGGTTGGCATAGCTGGGGGCAAACCTGGTCCCCATGGTTGTCCCTCGCTTTTGAAGGTAGAATGAATCAAAGAACCAGAAATAATTGTTGTTTAAAATAATATTGATACCCTCCACGATAAAATTAATCTGAATATCGTGAATTATTTTTTCTTCTGATAGAATAGTTTTTATAGCTTGACAGCCAAGCTGGTGGGGGATTATAGTATATAAGGAAGTGACGTCACATGTTACTAGGATAAAATCTGGTTGCCAATAAAAATCTTTTAAAAACCTTAATAGTGTCATGGAGTCTTTAAGATAGGATTTCATAAGTTTCACTGATGGCTGGAGCAAGGTATCAATGTATTGGGATAAATTACATAAAGGGGCATTAATTTCTGATACTATGGGTCTTCCTGGGGGGTGTTCTATATCTTTGTGTATTTTAGAGAGAAAATAAATTACCAGAATTTTGGGGTCTTTAATATAGAGATAGTCATGTTCATGTTTATTTAAAATATTTTTTTCAAATCCTTTTTTTTAAAAATATGGCTAGTTGTTCTTGTATTACGGGTGTTGGATCTGATGAAAGCTTTTCACATACTGCAATATCATTCAGTTGCTTATATGCTTCTTCAATGTACATAGTGCTTGATTATATAACTAAGCCTCCTCCTTTGTCTGCTGGTTTTATAACGATATCTCTGTCTTCCTGAAGTTGTTTAATAGCTAGCCTTTCTGATGTGTTCAAGTTTTGGGGGTCATATTTGTTATAGATAATTTTCTTAAAATCTCTAAGTACTGATTTCTCAAACATAATGAGCGGGGCTGATTTAAATGATAAGGATAAAATGTGGATCTAGGTTTAAGATTGGTATTAATGCATGTTGGTTCGTCTGTAGAAATTGTGAGGTGAGGGGATGTAGGGTTTGTCACTATGTTTTTTCCATTAAAAAATCTTTTTAGCGTGGCTTTCCGTCCAAATTTATTGATGTCTAAAAATGCTTCAAATGGCTTAAAAGGGTTGGTTGGGGCATATTTTAATCCTTTGCTTAAAACCGATATTTGTGCTGAGCTTAACACTTTCTGTGACAAGTTAAAAATCCCACATTCAGACTCACTTGGGGCAGTTATTGTCTTTCTAATCTCTCTTTTTTGTTGTTGTCTGCCACTCCGTTTGCCTCTGGGCTTAAGGTTCTTTTTTTGGCCCTTGTTGGATAAGGTGTGTTGGTAAATGTATTTGGGTGGGTCTGAATCTCTAAAAAATTATCCTCGTTTTCTATTTCAGAGTCGATAGATAGTAATTGATATCTGTTGGAATGGGAGATAGGTGTTTCAGCGTGATTTTTGTAGTAGTTATTGGGTCTTTGGGGTTTGAGTGGCTGTTTGTTTGTGTCAGGGCTACGTGCGTTGTAGTAATTAGGTTGAAAATCATAGTGTTTAGATGTTCTATATGAAGTTCTACGTGGTTGATATGGTGGTGGTTGGTGATATTGATACGTAGAAGGTGCATTAGGGTTATAGTTCCTGTAGTACGGCCTATTTTTAGTGGGGGAAAAACAAAAAGGTTTTCGAATAGTAGAAAAGTTGTCTTTAGTGACATATTGTGATTCCTGTCTTGCAGTGTGTGTGTTTTCTCTTTGGTATTTATTTGGTTCTGTTATTGTGTCCTTTCGTGCGGTTTCTGAGGTGTATTTTTTGTTTAAGTGGTATGTCCTAACCTGCCGGTTAGCATAGTCTTGTTTGTCTCTTATGTACTTTTTGACTTTGATATGTTTGGTGTCTGTTTCAATTTTTTCGATTTTACTCTGAATTAGTACTGAATTCTGTTGATATACATTACTCTGTAAAGGGCATAAGTTTGTCTCTCAAGTCATTGATTTCTCTATCTAAATTAGATAATTTTTTACTTTTTTTCTTAATTAGAGTGTGCATAAGACCAAATGTACATGTTTCTAGTTTACCATTCCACTCACTCATAAAATCTAGATCGTCCTGATCTGATGTGATCTGATGTGGGTAGTTTCATACGTCTTAGGCCTCGAGGTGTTATACGCTCTTCAATGTATTAATTTCGGTTGTTAGGGCTCGTTCTAATTTAATGAATAGTTCTTGTTGGGTAAAAGTGGGAGGCCTAACATAAATGGGACTAGTGGGTTGGGTGGAGAATACATTTTCTATATCAATAGAGTAGTTACTCCTATATTCGAAGATAGACATATTAAAAGCAGCTAAAACCAGAGGGATGTTAGTGGAACAGAATGTGAAAAGTAAAAAGAGGTCAGCGCTAATAATAATAAAGAATAGGTGGGCAGCGGCCTGGCAGAAGGTAACCCTCTAACCCTCTAGCATAAGAGTAGAAAATAACAACAACAGTGGTGCAAGGCTGCGCCAAAATGTATCAATGTAGACTGAGCATATATATATATATACCTAGATATAATAGTCTCTATTAAAACACCATAAAAAAGTAGGTAAAACAGAGTCCATACAAATGTTGGAATGTTCAGTAGAAATTAAATAATAAAATGTTCAATAAAAATCATAAAAAAGTATATGGATAGGGTATGTGTACAATCCTCAGGAGTTGATCTGTCCGGGTTGTAGGTAATCCGTATATGTGAAGATAAAAAAACACGACAAACTTCCAATGGTGAAATATTGTAGCTCCAAAGGTAAAATAAATGAAAAGGAGGATAGTACACTCACATTTGGTGTAGCTAAGACCAGCTCTGAGACGGAGGGCGCTTAACTGTATGATCCCCGCTAAAGGATATACTGGAGAGGTGGGTCCGTCCGTCCAACTTTGGTTCCGTCGTACTCCACAGAATATATGTATAAAAACAGCAATAGTGCTCTCAGTTGGAAAAGTAAATAAAATAGGTAAAATAAAATAAAATATACTCACAATGGTAGAGCAGAGAATACTGCTCTATTGACACAGCACTGGTGGAATTATCCCCACCTATCGATTGCTTGAAACAGGATACAGTTGAAATTAAAAATGCCAGGAAAAATAATAAAAAATAATAAAAAGTGTATATACAATAAAATAAGTATAAGATTGGTCCTGTAAAGAAGGTAACCAAACAGAACTTTTTATTGTTTTTAAAATACACAATTTAAAACCATTTACGCGTTTCGCCACTAGGGCTTTTTCAAAATGGAATAAGAATAACAATCCTGGCTGGTAAGAGTATACATAGGTGCATGGAGAATTAAAAATTGGCGCCAAAAACGTCATCTAGTTAATAGCCAATAGAAAAGAGTCATCCATTAAATTTTGAATAAATAAAATAAAAAGTTTTACATTAATAGTGACATTACATAGGGTCTCAAGCAGTTAAAATAACTTAAAAACGAGGTGTAGAGACTTAGAAAAGCTTAAATTAAGCGAGTCACTTGACTCACATGTAAAAAGATGCTTTGCATGTTGGGAAGTGTAGTACTTGTACATGTACTTGTGTTTTTATACATATATTCTGTGGAGTACGACGGAACCAAAGTTGGACGGACGGACCCACCTCTCCAGTATATCCTTTAGCGGGGATCATACCGCTAAGCGCCCTCCATCTCAGACCTGGTCTTAGCTCCACCAAATGTGAGTGTACTATCCTCCTTTTCATTTATTTTACATTTGGAGCTACAATATTTCACCATTGGAAGTTTGTCGTGTTTTTTTATCTTCACATATACGGATTACCTACAACCCAGACAGATCAACTCCTGAGGATTGTACACATACCCTATCCATATACTAGTGAGACCTTTTTATAATTTTTATTGAACATTTTATTATTTAATTTCTACTGAACATTCCAACATTTGTATAGACTCTGTTTTACCTACTTTTTTATGGTGTTTTAATAGAGACTATTATATCTAGGTATATATATATATATATGCGTAGTCTACATTGATACATTTTGGCGCAGCCTTGCACCACTATTGTTGTTATTTTCTACTCTTATGCTAGAGGGTTAGAGGGTTATCCTCTGCCAGGCCGCTGCCCACCTATTCTTACATAGAAACATAGAATCATAGAATGTGACAGCATTCTTAATCATAAAAAATATGGACAATAGTCATATTTGTGCACAATCTCCAGTTTTGTCACAGGGCACAAATAGTTTTTTCAAATGCCATATATCCCAGGGCCATAGTCAGAAGGTAGGAGGCGGGCAAGCAGCCCCCTCCAAGAACATGTGGCGGGGTCTGTTCTGCCACAACTACTGCCCACGCATATGCATTGAGAGTTCCTGGGTTGTCCACGTTCCTTCTGTGGATGCTTCCCCATCCGTGGCGGTCCCATCCCAGTCCTCCAATTCCAGCACGAAGTCCGGGTAGTTAATGAAGATGGCATGACCATTCCATGCTTGCATGCTGTTGAGCCACCATTCGAGTTCTTGGCGCACTTCGTCCATCAGCAAAACTGGTTGGTTGTACGTGGGATTCCATCAAAGGAAGCAGGCTTTCAACCGTTGCATGGCACGGTAGTGCAGGGGACCTGGAAATATGGCTTGTATGGATGAGGAGAGTAGGCCAACAATCCTAGCAAGTTGTCGGAGTGGGATGGAGTCAAGTTTAAGTACTCTGCGGACCTCTTTCCTGATGGCCGTCACTTTGGCAGACGGGAGGTAGAGTGTGCAAGACCCGGAGTCTATCTCGAAGCCCAGGAATTGAATTTTAAGAATGGGAATCATTGCGGACTTGGGCCTGTTGACGATGAAACCCAGGTACTCCAACAATTGTACCGTATAGTTGGTATGTTGTAAGGCCAGTTTGCTTGTTCTGCAGAATAGGAGTATGTTGTCCAGGTAAATTATACATCTGATCCAATTAGTTCTGAGGTGGGTTACCACTGGTTTCAACATTTTTGTGAAGCACCATGGTGCAGAGCTTTGCCCGAAAGGGAGGCAAGTGAATTGCCATGGGAAGCCGTGCCATAGGAACCTTAGGAAGGGACAGCTGTCTTCGTGAATTGGGATCGACAGGTATGCGTCCTTGAGGTCTAGACATGTAAACCAGTCTCCTTCTTGTAGGAGGTCCTGTGGTAAGTGTATGCCTTCCATCTTGAAGTGGCGGTAGGTAACGTGGGCATTGAGTTCTCTTGAATTTATCACCGGTCTGAAATCCCCGGTTTTCTTGCAGACGAGAAACATGTTGCTGAAGAAGACCCTTGCTCGCACACGGGTTGTATCGTGCCCTTTGTGCGTATTTCGCAGAGCTCCAATTCTATGAGATGAGCGTCTGAGGCAGAGAAGCATAAGGGACGAGGAGGGTGCCTCTGTACAGGGAACGTCCATAGTTCGATGTGGTACCCGTTGACCGTCTGTAACATCCAAGCATCTGTGGATAGTTTTGCCCAATTCTGGGAAAAAAGAGAAACACGGCCGGCAGTCATGGTTAGTTGAGACATTGATAAGTGTTGGTCTCTTACCTGTGGGGAAACTTGCGCGGGCACGTCCGCGACCATCCCGTCCACTGTCTGTGCCACTTTGGTAGTAGGGGTAGTGTTGCCTAGAGCCTGTGTTCTGGTAGGTTTGCTGTGGGTAAAACTGCTGTGGGTGTCCGGGGGCCTGATGGCCAGAATCGGCTGGTGGCACAGCCCCGTTGCCGACCAGCCCTGGAAAAAACACCCCATGAAGGGTTACCTCTGAAGACCTTATGCATGGATGTGCTGGCCCTATTCAGAAAGGTGAACATGTTAACGTGCTTGTTAAAGGACCACTATAGGCACCCAGACCACTTAAGTTTAATGAGGTTTAACCCTTTTTTCTATAAACATAGCAGTTTCAGAGAAACTGCTATGTTCATAATAGGGTTAATCCAGCCTCATTGACAGCCGCTAGAGGGCTTCCGCGCTTCTCACTGTGATTTTCACAGTGAGAAGATGCCAGTGTCCATAGGAAAGCATTGTGAATGCTTTCCTATGGACTGGCTGAATGCGCGTGCAGCTCTTGCCGCGCATGCGCATTCAGCCGGTGACGGAAGAAGAGGGAGGAGAGGAGGAGAAGAGCTCCCCACCCGGCACTGGAGATAGAGGTAAGTTTAACCCCAGAGTCCGGCGGGAGGGGGTCGCTGAGGGTGGGGGCACTCTCAGGGAACTATAGTGCCAGGAAAACGAGTATGTTTTCCTGGCACTATAGTGGTCCTTTAAGCTCTTTCATAAAGGCTTCACCAAAAAGCTTACCCTGTGCCTGTGGGCCCATTCTTTTACCCCCAGATAGGCCAGTTTGGGGTCTATGAGGAAGAGTGCTGCGCGGCGCCACTCTGTCGAGAGGGCAGCATTGGTGTCCCGAGAAAGCAGAAACCCCTCTGGGTCCATTCTCGGATATCATGTGCCCATTCACACACCATGTCCGCAGTAAATGAGTCTGCTCTGGTGTAAGCGTCATCCACCAGGTACATCACATGGGCCAGCGGCCCCATTGCATCCAGGAGCTTATTTTGCGCCCCTTTAAAGCTTCTCTCGACCCCTCTACGCAGGTTGCGACCCCCTCATTTCATAACCAGCATGAGTTGGTCAAACTCTGGCGTGAATGCCAACTTATCTGGCAGGGATGGTCTGGGGCACACCGCCCTCATCCATTTGCGGACATGTTTCTCCAGGGGTTTGCGGATCCAAAAGTGCATGAATCTCAGGAGATGGTCAGGCGGGGCCCATTCCTTGCCTTATGTTCCTAGGGTCCATATGTTCCTAGGGTCCAACATCCTCTGACCCGTGGCGTCTAGAAATATCTCCTGTTCTTATGTAGCGGATGTAGCAGATGACTCTGCATCCCCTTTACACTGGGGCTCACCCAGGAAGGTCTCCTTGATGTAGGCGTTGGAGCCCCAATCGCCTTCCTCAGAGTCTGAGACCTCTGCCTGCCACTCGTCCAGGATGGATAGGGAGTGGGGCATATCCTTGTCCTCATTGATGGGGAAAAAAATAATATGTGCTTGATTAAGTCTGTGTGTATGGGAGATCAGGAATTATCTTCAAAGGGAGTTTCTGTTTAAATAGTTGGAAAGATACAGCATTTGGAATTGGCTATTTGCAACATGGGAACCAATTTCTTTAAAAATAGAAAATACTGACATCACATTAGACTAAGTTGGTAAGACACATGCTGCACACAACATCTCACAGCACATACACAATGTAGCAGATGTTAGATTGATTGAATGTATGAGTGTTATGAGTGTTATGAATGTATTGTAACTCTGTAAAACTATAACTCTGTAACATTCTTCTTCTGTAATATTTAACTGGGCAGATTCTAAGTAATGTTTTCTCTCTGGTAAGAACTATGGTGTTGGCTGTTTATTTGTAATATCGGGTAGAATACATTAGTAGTGCTAGTTATACATTTAGCTGGACAAGGTGATAAAGTTATATGTTAGTTCTTGGAAGAGGTGACACAGGGATATTACATTCACTATTAATACACAACTCAGAGTGTATTTCTATCAAAAGGATACCAATTGGAAGTATTGGTGGTGAAAGAAGAATTATACAACACTCATCCGAGGAAATCTCCCGAGTATATGTGGGGGCCGTGGTCACAGGGCGCTTACTGTGCTTCGGCGGTGGTTTGCCTTTGCTGGCAACCTTCTTGGACCCCTCGCCCTTCCAGTGGTGTTTTGCCGGGCGTTGTCCTCCTCCCTGGTGTGGGAATGTTTGCCAACCGGCTTGCTAGTCTCAGAGGCCGTTGGTAATACCTTCGCCATAGCCTTCTCCAAGGACGCAGCCACCGCTGCGTTGATAATGGCCTGAAGGTCAATTGGGTTTTGTGTGTCGGGCACTAACAGGCACAGGTATGAGAGGTGAAGGGACAGTGTAAGAGGGACTTTGACAGGCCGTAGGCCGTATAATACTTATCGTCCAGTGGCGTGAAAAGCAGACTCTGTAACAATGGGGCTCACCCAGGAAATCGGAATTGCTTCAACAGATTCCGTTAGGCAGCACTCAGGGAATTACCCAAATGGGGGCTCACCCCTTGCCAGACTATTAGGGTATACCTGGTAGTCCCACTCCCCAGGGGTAACAACACCAACTTGCACAGGTCCCAATGGGAAAAACTGGAATTCACCTCTGGAATTGGGTTGAAAAAACTTTCAAAACGAGAGCCTTGTTTTGCTGAGAGTGATACTCCACCAAAACTACACCAACAAAATGGCCGCCGTGGTTTTTGCGAGAGACCCTGGTGAGCTGACAGGAAAAAGCCAGTGAAAGGCGTTTGCGGGTAAAGTGAGGAAAGACAGTGACTGATTGAAGCGTTTGGCAGAAAGTTAACGAACGGCCATTTGCTTTGGCGAACAAGCTGCCGAACGCCCACAATGTTGAAGAGTCCCTGAACAGAAGACCTACAGTGGAACTGACCCTTCGTGCAGATGGACCTTTCGTGCAAATTTAGACGAACGGGTAAGCCTGTTTGCCAGCCGTTCGTGCAGAGGGGCAAGAAACAGTGAGTGGCCGCTCTGTTCGCGCAACTTATAGTGCGAACAGGTGGGAGAAGGCAGAAGAAGATGAACGCAGGGTTCTGACATCCGTTCGTGCCGAAATGCACGAACACAGTTGACAGCCTGCTCTGTTTGCACAGAATACAGTGCGAACAGCGAGGGAAAGGAAGGTGAGAGTGGCGAACATAGCCACCAGGGGGAGGGAGGGAAGGGGGAAACGATGCCGCCTCAGAAGAGGTCGGAGGAGAGAGGGGATAGCCCCTCCAACAGTTAACAGCCCAATAGTAATACAATTACTAATATTCACCTTATATTCACCCCCAGGAAATATAAACTAAACGCAATAAAGTATAACAGAAGACCATAACACAATGTAATAATAAAACAGTTAAGGAATCAGTACTCTGGCCTGACTTGTGATGGAGCAGCAAAGAAAGAGGAAGTGATATGGATATGCTTAGACTTATATACACTCTGACTACGTTCTGATTTTGCGGCATTATAGCAATTTGTTCAAATAACCCCACAAAGGGATTCCATTTGAGAAAACAGACACTCCAGGCATATATTGTGCCTTAACTTGCCATTTTTGCACCAATTTATGTCAATGTTTGTGGTGAGGAAAAAAAATTAATTTTCTACATAAATGTTGCATTTTTCTGGGTATTTCTTACACTTGATATGTGCCACTGTCATAAAATACCCCAAATTATGCTAAATTACATCTTCTGAGTAAAACAATATGCCCAATGTATGATCTAGGCATTTTGTAAAGTTACAGTGCTGTAAAATAGACGTGACAAGTTCAGGTTTTAAAGTGTGAATTTCAATAGATTGTGTTGATGAGTCTGTGTTCCATTTTGGGGCACTTTAGCAGGCTACATATTCCATCATAAAGGCATATTTTGAACCTTAGAGTGGGATAATTGTTCCGCTCGCTTGTACTTGTAGCAATTCTTCTGCCCTTTTGACACACTAAGTGAATTTGCACAGTATATTTTGCAAACTTAGTGTGTGCTACGGCTGTGTAATATTTTTTATGTTGCTCAGCTATGTCGTGTACAGCAATACCCCTGTATGTACCTTTACCAGGTGTATGTGGACGTTGAAGGGGAGACACAGCAATTCCAGTTTTTTGGGTTTTTTTTCAAACTTTTTATTTTTACGCTGTGTCCATGTTCCATTTTGGAGTAGTTTAGCTGCTTATTCAAACTACCCCATAAACGCATACCATTTTTGTTTAAGAATGCACCCTGGGTTATTTCAAAAGGAATATTTTGAACCTTAGTGTGGGACCAGGTGGTACGTGAAAATTTTGATA
Source organism: Pelobates cultripes (assembly GCA_933207985.1). NCBI lineage: Eukaryota > Metazoa > Chordata > Amphibia > Anura > Pelobatidae > Pelobates > Pelobates cultripes. The sequence continues at coordinate 87,314,314 of OW240918.1, forward strand.
ATGGCGGCAGCGGGCTGGGAACCCGGCCAATGGGCAAATGCCTGGTGGGTCGCAATGGCCATGGGCCGACAGGGCAGATCACAGGATGTCCCCTACCAGCCATAGCTGGGCCAGCGATATCCGGCAATCGGCCCTGCTGTGTGTGCCTTTATAGGCCAGTGGGGAGATCAAAGATCACCAACCCAAAGGCACTAACAGGCTCTACATTTACCTGTCACAGCACTCTGATTGGTTGGCTTACTGGGAAATGATTTTGCCCCCCTTGTTTCTGCTTATGCCCCACTGGGCCCCGCGGAGGGCAACCCTGTGACTATCCGTGCCCAGACCCGTGCTGCTGGAACCAGCCCACCTGCTGCTGAGACACAGGTAAGGACACCTACCCCGACTATTACCCTAGAACAGGCCCCCCTAGGCTGGGACACTCCAGAGGCATTTGGGAAAGAGACCAGATCCTTCAGAAGTATAGGGCCAAGGCAGACACCTGGGAGAGGGGAGCAGATGGGGAACTCTATGAGTGGGTGGGGGATAGGCAATATAGGATCCCCAAGAAATCCACAACAGGGAAGACCCCTTAGCAGAAGAGCCAGAGCCAAGAAATACCAGCTGGAAATTCTGCGAATCAGGCATGATGTCCCCCTAGCAGGACATCTAGGAGTATGCCGCATGGCCCATAGGATTATCCAGAATTTCTTCTGGTCCAGTTTTAATAGGGACGTGCGACAGTACTGCAGGACTTGTGACACGTGTCAACGGGTAGGAAAGCAGGGGGACCGCTCTAAGCCCAGATTAATGTCGATGCCTATTATTGGGGAGCCCTTTTACTGCATAGCAGTTGACATTGTGGGTCCCTTAGCTAGACATAGTCCATCTGGGAAGAAGTACATTCTTACCGTGGTGGACTATGCCACATGTTACCCAGAGGCAGTAGCTATGTCCAATATCGAGGCAGAGACAGTAGCCGATGCCCTGGTTAAAATATTCACCCGAGTGGGCTTCCCTAAGGAGATCCTATCAGATCAGGGGACCCAGTTCACTGCTGTCCTCACCCAGCAGTTGTGGAAGGTGTGCAACATTAATCCCCTGTTGAGTTCACCTTACCACCCACAGACTAACGGTCTCTGCGAACGCTTTAATGGAACCCTCAAGCAAATCCTGAGGACCTTTACTGACACCTGCAGAGACTGGGATTCCTACCACGCCTGTTATTTGCATACAGAGAGGTACCCCAGGAATCTACAGGGTTCTCTCCCTTCAAGCTACTCTATGGGAGAAGGGTCCGCGGGTCCCTGGATCCCATTAGAGGACACTGGGAGGGAGAGACAGAACAGGAGGGGACCCCCATAGTACCATACATGCTGGAATTCTGGGACCGCATGGAGCAACTGTCTCTGATGGTAAGAGAGAATCTCCAGGCACCAAGGGGAGACAGAAAAGGTGGTACGACCGGGGTGCCAAACAGCGCACTTTCCAGGTTGGGCAAAAGGTCCTAGTGCTCAAACCTGTGAAAACGGACAAGCTGCAGGCATCTTGGCAGGGCCCGTATAAAGTAGTGGCCCAACTCTGTGACACTTCGTATGTCATTGCCAGCTGTGCAGATGAAAGGATCCAGCGGTCCTTTCATGTGAACATGCTGAGGGAATATGAGGAAAGGCAGGAAGATATCGATGCGGTATGTTTACCCCTCCCTGACCTATTAGAAAGGGAAACCCAGACTGACCTCACTAGTCTAGTGAAGTTAGGAGACCAGTTAAGCCCCACAGAAACCGAGCAAGCCAAACAGCTGCTGTTGGAAAAACAGACTACCTATTCCCAAGAACCAGGATACACTACCAGGAGATGACTCAGGTAGGAGTCATTGAGCACTCAGACAGTCCCTGGGCCTCACCTGTAGTCCTTGTACCCAAGAAGGTTGGATCCACCAGGTTTTGCGTGGACTACAGGCGGCTCAATGAAAACACTACCACTGACGCCTACCCGATGCCCTGGGTGGACGAACTGCTAGATTGTATAGCCAGGAGACGTTATCTAACTACAATAGACCTGTGTAAAGGCTATTGGCAGATTTCCCTGGCCGAGGAAGCTATCCCCAAGTCGGCATTTGTCACCCTGTTTGGCCTGTACCAGTTTAAGGTCATGCCATTCGGGATGAAAAATGCCCCGGCTACCTTCCAACGTATGGTGGATAAGCTCCTCGATGGCTTCTAGGATTTTGCATGTGCATACCTGGATGACATTGCGATCTACAGTGAGTCTTGGGAAGACCACCTGGTTCACGTCGGGGTAGTTCTGGACAAGATTTGGGGCGCAGGCCTGACCTTGAAGCCAGATAAGTGCCACTTAGGTATGGCTGAAGTGCAGTATTTGGGTCACAGAGTGGGGTGTGGGAACCAGAGACCAGAACTGGCCAAGGTGGAGGTGGTAGCTAACTGGCCCACACCTCGCACTAAGACCCAGGTGCTAGCCTTCTTAGGGACTGCAGGGTATTATAGATATTTTGTCCCTGACTGTAGTGCTATAGCCAAACCCTTGACTGATCTGACAAAGAAGAATTTTCCTAGGCAGGTCCTGTGGTCTCCAGCTTGTGAAGCTGCGTTTCCAGCCCTCAAGCAAGCACTTGTTAATGCCCCTGTCTTGGCTGCCCCGGTACCTAACAAACGTTTCCTTGTCCACACACAGACACTTCCATGTTTGGACTGGGGGCACTGCTGAGCCAGGTCGGGGAGGACACCCTGTCGCATATCTCAGCAGAAAGCTACTACCCAGAGAAGTGAGCTATGTGGCACACTGCACTCCTCAGGTCGGGGAGGACACCCTGTCGCATATCTCAGCAGAAAGCTACTACCCAGAGAAGTGAGCTATGTGGCACACTGCACTCCTCACACACAGAGCACCCCTCATAAACACACACACTGCATCCCTTTACTCACTACATCCTATATGCTCACACTCTGCATTCCCTATGCACATATGCAAAAACAAGTACTATCTTCCCTAAACACAATCTGAAGCCCCTAAAACACACTACACACACACACACTACAGCCCCGATGCACACACATGAAAGCACCTATATGCACACACTTTCTAGAGCCCCTAGCTACACAGATTACACCACAAACACAACACAACTGAGTGACCTATTTACACCAAACACATTACAATCTGTTCTCTCTCTCTATCTCTCTCTCTCTATATATATATATATATATATATATGTATATATAATCCCACAAGAAGTTCCAAACACGTGCACAATACTCTTTCCTGGCCCATTTGCCCTATGGTATCTTACTTATTGAGACACCAGAGACAAGTCACAAGCAACTGCAGTGCAAGCGTGTAATTACATCTACATGCGCTGCTCAGAACAAATACAGGGCCTTTTCTCATGCAAGAGCTCCTCACCAGCGCCCTGCACATTGGCTGCTGGAGGAGCATTGAATTAATATAGTCACTGAGGGAAGCATGCTGGTCATTGGTGATGACACAACAGCCACCCCTCCTCCTCTGGCCTCACCCTCTTCCCACTGAGCCAAATTTTTTCCCCTGTCTGGCCCATGTACTTAGGGTCACCCAAAACACATGTGCCTCCAGGGGCCCAGTCGCACCCTGCTGCACTTTATTAGGACGACCGGACCCCTATGCTAGTGCAGCCAGAGCTGAGAGGAAGTAACAGCTTCTAACTACTTCCTCCCAGCCCACACAGTAAACAAGTCACACGGGAGAGAAGGGGGCAGGGTGGAGAGAGCAGCAGGGCCCCAACTCCCACCAGACCCAACCAGCCAAAAGGTAGGAATGTGTTTTTGTGTATCTGTGTGTGTGTAGTGTTTGTGTATCATTGTATCTGTGAGTCTGTACATCTGTACCTGTATGTATGTCAGTGTGTGTATCTGCATGTTGAGTTTAACTAGTCCCTTATAACAAGTTCCCCTAGCTTAACGGGAGGTCACTTGAGTGCCCCTCATAATGCCCCCAACCAACACGGAACTTATGAGCCACCCCACTAGGTCCTCCCCAGGATCTTTACTGACCACCCGACTCATTACATCACCACAAGGCTGTAACTGTCCCTTAGCCAACGTTTCTCATAGGGCCTAGCCCCCACCCCCTCTATAACAAGGGTATCCAAACCACCATAGCACCCATATAACGAGAAGCCTACCTCTCCACCAGTGGTATTTCACAAAGCGTATAACTCATTTCTTTTAAATTATTCCCCCGCAGCTCATCTCTTGTATATCATTTGAATCATGGCTCATCACTTTGTATTCTCTTCTTTTTTTCCTTTACTTTTTATTTGTATTTTTCAACAAGTTAGACATGACTATACAATTACATATTTGAATAACATATTAGTGATTATGATAACATTCATCCTATAAACATACCAGTGGCCTCTGCAACCCATTGCTACAGCAGACCTTTACCCTGTTCAATCAGTGAGAGTCCCCATCCCAATCAGTTCAATAAAGGGAAGAAATATAAAAAGCTGGCAGAAGGTAACTGTTCAGCTTACCATCTATAATTATCTTATTCAATATTGTATCCCATTTCTCCCATAAGTCAGAAGATTCTTCTATACAATTGGTATAACCCTTTTCCATTCTTAACTCAAATAATATTAGAGAAGTGGTTCCCAAACCAGTCCTCATGGCCCACCAACAGTCCAGGATTTATGTATTTCCCTGTTTTATTCCAATGGAGATACTAACAAAACCTGGACTGTTGGTGGGTCTTGAGGACTGGTTTGGGAAACGCTGTATTAGAGCACTTAACTGAGAGATAGTAAAGTCATTCTCTCCTTTCCAATTTTTTGCTATTATTTTTTTTAGTACCAATCAAACAATGTTTTATCAAGAATTGATCTATTTGTTTCAAGTTTGGCCAATGTAATACCATTGTTACAAGGGTTTTTGGAAATTTAACCTCACTTAATCTGAATAAAATATTTTGCGTCCATTGCCATATTACTAAAACCTTATTACATGCCCACCACATATGGCTATAATTTCCAATAGCAGCTACACAATTCCAACATTTTCCATTTGATTCTGAAACAAACTTAAAAAATCGTACAGGAGTCAGGTACCATAGGTTAATCATTTTATTCTCCTGTAACAATCCTTTCATTAATTTATAGATAAAACCACCTGTAAGTATTTCAACTCTTTCTAAAAAATGTTTATCTTTTATGTATGTAAATGTTTCAACAACTGTCAGGTGGAATTCTTGTATAGGACTCTTGTATGGTTTTAATTTATTATTTGAAACTAACTCTTTAACAGTAAGTATATCTCTAGATTTTCATGTGTTTAATGACAAATTAGTCATATTTCACCAACACATTTTGAAAATAAAAAAATGAGAATTTTAGTGCTAATCTCTTTTATTCCATATAGGAGATATTTGTTTCCATATGAAAAAAATTGAGAAATTAAAATTTTTATTATTCCATATTATATCTATTGGGCTATTAATTTGACAAACTTCTCTTTGCATACCGGGAGGTGCCTCAGGAATCCACGGGATTCTCACCCTTTGAGCTACTGTACGGAAGGCGAGTCAGGGGGCCCCTAGACCTTATTAAGAATCATTGGGAAGGCCAGACCGAGATTGAGGGTACTCCAATCGTGTCCTATGTGCTGTGGTTGAGGGACCACATGGATGAACTGGCCCAGACGGTAAGGGAGAACCTCCAGGTGGCTCAACAGCATCAGAAAGTATGATACGATCAGAGAGCCAGGCACCGCAGCGTTCAAATTGGGCAAAAGGTCATGGTATTAAGGCCAGTCCGCATGGACAAGCTCCAGGCTGCCTGGCAGGGCCCATACAAAGTCATAGGGCAGGTATGTGATACCACATATACAGTAGCGAACTGTGAGAATGAGGATGTGAAACAGACCTTTCACATCAACATGCTCAAGGCGTATAACGAAAGGGCTGAAGAAGTGACGGCCACATGTGTTCAAGCCGGGGAGGACACAGAGGCTTTACCCTTGTCAGATTTGTTAGGAGAGGCTGGGGAGACGAGGGATATAGATTTGCTCCGCTTGCTGTAAACCAAACAAGACACGTTCTCCCAGGAACCCGGGTATACCCATCTGGCAGTCCACAAGGTAGCACTCCAGGGTAGGCCCCCTTGAGACAGCCTCCTTACCGCATCCCCGAGGCCGTTAGGGATGGAATGCAGAAGGAGATAGATGAGATGCTGCGGCTAGGAGTGATAGAACACTCTGACAGTCCTTGGGCCTCACCTGTGGTCCTGGTACCGAAGCAGGACGGCACGACCCGCTTCTGTGTCAATTACAGGTGGCTCAACGACAAGACGGTATGTATGCTTATATTTATTGTGAGGTTTAAAGGGATACTCACTAAGGTGTTTAGAGTTTCTATTTATATTCATATTACTCACTGGGATTCTGTTTTAACTTTTTCATCTAAGGGGAAGTACTTGACCACGATAGACCTCTACAAAGGATATTGGCAGATTCCCTTGGCAGATGGCGCGGTCCCCAAGTCAGCCTTCATCACCCCGTTCGGCCTCTACCAGTTTCGGGTTATGCCGTTCGGGTTGAAGAACGCCCCTGCCACCTTCCAACGGATGGACCGCCTATTAGAGGGTCTCCAGGATTATGCGTGTGCCTACCTGGACGATATCACTATTTATAGTGATACCTGGGAGGCACACTTAGAGCATGTAGGGTCCGTATTAGATAGGATTAGGGGGGTCGGCTTGACCTTGAAGCCTGAGAAGTGCCACTTTGGTATGGCGGAGGTGCAATATTTGGGTCACCGGGTTGGATGAGGTAGGCAATGGCCAGAGCCCGCTAAGATCGAGGCCGTTGCCAACTGGCCCACTCCCCGTACAAAGACGCAGGTCATGGCATTCCTGGAAACAGCCGGTTACTACAGGCGCTTTGTCCCTGACTATAGTACCCTAGCCAAACCCCTGACTGACTTGACAAAAAAGAAGCTACCCCGACAAGTCCTGTGGTCCTCAGAGTGTGAGGTGGCTTTCCAAGCGTTAAAACAAGCTCTTGTCAATGCCCCCATATTAGCTGCCCCAGATCCTAACAAACGCTTTATCATCCACACAGACGCTTCAATGTTTGGACTGGGGGCAGTTTTGAGTCAGATTGGAGAAGACGGAGGAGAGCAACCGGTCGCCTACCTAAGCTGGAAACTTCTGCCCAGGGAGGTCAGCTACTCAGCCATTGAAAAAGAGTGCCCAGTGGTCTGGGCTCTCAAGAAACTGACTCCGTACCTGTATGGCCGTGCCTTCACCTTGATCACAGACCACAGTCCTCTAGTTTGGCTCAACCGGGTCTCTGGTGACAATGCCCACTTGCTCCGGTGGAGTCTTGCCCTCCAACCCTACGACTTCACCATACACTATCGGCCGGGCAAACAAAATGGGAATGCTGATGGGCTATCCTGCCAAACAGACTTACTCTCGAACTAATGGCTGGGAGACCCGTCAGCATTACTGGACCGGGAAAGGTCCAGCCACATCTGCCGGAGCAGGGAGTAAAAGGGGAGCCATTGTGAAGAATCACCCTCCAGCATTCGGTACTTTCCCTCCCTGCTACTTTGTTTGTTGGATTTATTACCTTTATTACTAGTTCATTCGTTACTTTCTATTCGTCAAAATCCCTTGTTCGGTAAAATAGCTACTTTACCGAACAAGGACCACCCTGGGTAGCAATTAGAACGTAGAATCCTGTGTTATTGTATGAAACCACAAGCTAACTGAGTGCTCCTGGGTGGCCGCCATTCCGGGATATGAACACGTGGCGAGAACAATTGATGGCGGCCATCTTAACCTCCCGAATGGATGGCCAGCGGGACTTAGGCATCGAGCGCCTGGAACTAATTTCGGCATGGCTCTCCAGCAATCCCCGGTCCCCCATGGAATTCCCGTTTGACCCATTTACACGAATTGCACACGAATGGCGTTCGGGAGTTTCAATCTACCGAACGAGGGGAGCACTCTCATGTAACCAGCTACATTATATCTATGGGGGTTTTCATGCAATTTTCATCCGAATGGAGACCGGCTCACACCACTGATTTCATAGAACTCTGAGTCGGCTACAACCTCATAGCGAGCCAGTCAAACTTCCAAACGGTATAACTCCAAAACTACCAAATGGATTCTCACGAAATTTGGATATGTTGCTCACATCACCCTCAGCTACCCATATGTTATGTATAAAGTATGTTTTTAATAATTGTGAAAAATATTAACTTTTCTGGCCACTAGATAATTGAGTTTGATAAGTGCTCAAACCCAATTATCTAGCCTGGCCCAGAGGAGGAGTTATGTACTGTATAAATTGTGTGCCCTGTTTCTCAGTAAATCAGACTTGTTCCAGCATTAAGCCTTGGCTCATGTGTGGATTATTCGGCAATACCAGCGATTTATTACTCTGTGGATTACTTGGTGATTTTATTTTATGGGAAGAAGGGAATGTTCGACGGAGTAAAGGATTGTACCGTCACAGTTAGTTTCTTTCAGAAGATCCGTGAACTTACTCTGCATTATTTTATTTAATTTCTCACAAATTTTAATTCCCAAATAGACAAAGGATTTCTGATTTAAAAAATCACATCTGTCCTGATAATTATCCATTTCATTTTTTGGTATATTTATATATAACGCTACTGACTTTGAATTATTTAATTTTTAATTTGAAGCTGCACCATAAATCTATAATTCCTCCATCATTTTATAGAATTTATTACCAAATCTGTGCACTTCCAAATCTACTAGGTTTGTTGCAAGGGGAGGAGAAAGAGCCAATGGGAAATATTTACCCTTCTAGTTAGCTCCAAAAAAAAATAAAAATCAATCCTTTTATTATTTGCCCTTTGTTTCCTCATATTAGCAGTTCTATTGAATCCATTAAGTATTACCAGGGCTAAATCATTAATAATATTATCTGTCATGAATACAATCTTGAGCAGTGTTATTTCACTTTTCCCATAACTTCTTTCTCCTTTTATTTTTCTTTCCCTTTTAAGAAATTGTTTTATCAATATAATTCTGTGATACGTTTATTTCATTACTAAATTGTCTAACTAATTTGTGTTTCCATGTCCCTTTACTACCTGATGTGACCAGGTATAGTGTTTGAAGTATTTCAATCCTAACCTTGAAGTGTTTTCCTATGTTATCTTATATCTTCTTTATTATTTAGGTTTCTTTCTTAATATAGTGAGTTCTGTATTAAATATTATTTCTTATATGTTATCTTCATTAGTGTTAAAACTCAAACTATTAGGGTAAACAAACAAAAAATAATCCTATATATCATGAGCAGCAATCTCTCTCTTGAGCAACATTTTTTCTTAATCTCTCAGGAGAAAAATTTAGTGAGAAATTTGAGTGAGAGATGCAGAGGTTGTCTCTAGCGTTACGTGTGGTGGGGTGTTGTCTATCTCCGTTACGGGGGATGGAGCCGTGATGGTGTTCCCAACCTGGGGTGTCGTGCCCGATTGCTTGCTTTGTTCTTGCGTTTGTGAACAATTGCGTAATCTTAAGTATAGGGATGGGGGGGAGGGAGAAACTGGGAGAACATGGGGTTATATGGTATCTAAGTCGTGTCCTTAGTAAAGTCCTGAATTGACAGTCCCAAGGCGAGCTTAAACCCAGCAGGTATGGCTGGCGGGTTTCCTGTCGAGCAGCCGTCTCACGTTGGATCTTTCCTGAGGTTTAAATCCGGTCCGCTGTTCTTGCAGTCATCGATCTTGGGACGAAGGGCTTTGCGTGTGCCGGGGCCCAGACTGATGTGGAGGCTCTCGGTCCTGTGTTATCCGGTAAGTGTGTCAGGCCCAGGACCGTCAGGAATGGTGAGGTATCTTCCATTGAGGGAAGTATGTGTATGCCGCCATTTCTGGTCACTGTCAGGAACCCGTTCGCTCCCCATCTGTAGCTTATGTTGGCTGACTGAAGCTGGCTAGTCACCGGTTGGAACGTTTTACGCCACTGGAGGGTTGCCTTTGTGAGATCCTGGTAAAACGTCAGGGATGCTTCTTTGAATTGCAGGGGGGTTTGCCCTTTAGTGCTGACATTATGAGTATTTTGTTTTGTGTTGTGGCGCACCGGAGTATGACATCCCTCGGTACCGTTGTTGATGTCGCTTTGGGCCCTGGTAGGCGGTATATTTCCTCGCAACCGAAATACAGTTACAAGAACAAGTATGTGAACCCTTTGGAATTATATGGATTTCTGCACAAATTGGTCATAAAATGTGATCTGATCATCATCTAAGTCACAACAATAGACAATCACAGTCTGCTTAAACTAATAACACACAAAGAATGAAATGTGAATGTTTACATGGTGTGTTCAATAAAAACATGGCAACATTTCATTCTTTGTGTGTTATTAGTTTAAGCAGACTGTGATTGTCTATTGTTGTGACTTAGATGATGATCAGATCACATTTAATGACCAATTTGTGCAGAAATCCATATCATTCCAAAGGGTTCACATACTTTTTCTTGCAACTGTAGTGGAATATTGTTTGAGTGGAGAAAACCGACTGCAACAAACGAAAACCCAGTGGAGAGCTAAATATATACACTTACCCTTATATAAGGGAATGAATAAAACAGAATGTCTAAATGGGAGAAATGGACAGAATATGGTGTAGTATGTCTAAGTACAAAAAATACTTTCCTGGCTAATCATGGCAGCATATACACATGGATTAGCTCCTCCCCTTACAGCCAAAAGGAGGATCCAGAGAAGAGACCCTCAGTCTTTTTCCTGTCCTTACAGCCCTTAGAAATGGGAGCTTTTTTTTTTTTTTTTTTTAAAGCTCCCTCTATAATTTTAAATACTCTACTACTTTCACCATTTCTTTTGCAGTGTGCTGTAAAGTGCACAGTGTATGATTTAATTAATCCCTACAATCCTCTTTCTAGGTGATTCCCCTCTTTACCCGGTTTTATTCTTACCAGGTCAGTCCTGGGCTGCCTGAGACCTTTAGGAGTCTTCCTAACTGCAATTAGGGTCCCTGGCTTTCCGTCCTCGGTTCTCCCAGGTCGGGAGCTCGGATAGGACGCCCGCACATGCGCAATGCGCTCGGTTCGTATTGGCGCCAGAATGCAGTCTGGGTCGCGGCGGCCATCTTTACTATGGGCAAGATCCGAAAATTACAGGTAATTTGCAGAAAACGCCAGAAACAGGTTAGTAAACGGCTGGTACTATTTAAAAGAAGCTGGAACTCGAAGAGGTTGTTGTGGATTCAGTTATTTTACAATTTGAATTGGATTATCTAAAAGAGAAGCTAGGACTCTGGAATAATTTCTATTCTTTGCCACAGGTTTGTGTATTTCTGATATACATGTATCCCTTTATTTTTATAATTTGTTTTGTGTATTCTAAGAGAATTATTTGAAATTCTTTATTGTAGTTAGCACATTATGAGCTCTACTAGTAGGAACCCTTTACCCTGTTCAGCAGAATCCAGGTGAGTAGGACTCCAAATATATTTTATATATAACGTTAATGATGTTTTTAATCTACTAACAGTTACTTATACTACTTTTAGTAATGGAGAACAGTCTATATCATCTTCCCCACGAAAGAGGAGACAGAAGTCAGACCCCTGTGCAGGATGTGATGGGAAGGCATTGGAAGGCAAACAGCTGTGCTTAAACTGTTTGCAGAAGGTGGCCACTCCAGCAGCCGTAACACCCACTCAGTCACCAGATATCCTGACTTGGATCCGACAGGAGGTGGGTCAGGGCATCTCAGAGGCCATGGAGGCAAGTAATCGGTCCGTGAAAAGACCAAGACAGAGACTGGTATCCTCAGAATCATCTGTCTCAGAATACCAGGGTTCAGCTGAAGAGTTTCAGGTTCTCGATCAGATTTATTCTAGTGAGAACGAAGAAGAGGTCTTGTCGGAATATCTAGACGCCAAGACGGTGGATAAACTCATCCTGAAGGTAAGAAAGACCCTAGAATTACCAGAAGATCTTCCTAAACCTGAAGTTTCTGATAAACATTTTGTGGATCTTAGGAAGCAGAAGCCTTCCTTCCCTCTTCACAGAGCCATTAAGGAGGTGGTTACCGCAGAATGGGAAAAACCTGATAAAAAGGTTCCATTTCAGGGCAGGCTATCCAGGCTTTACCCTTTGGAGGAGAAAACTTCAAAAAAATGGACGACACCTCCAAAAGTTGATGCTACCATCTCTAGGGTTGCTAGGAGAACTAGTCTACCACTGGAGAGTGCAGCCTCCTTGCAGGAACCAATGGATAAGAAATTGGATTCTGATCTTTCCAAGATATACTCAGCGGGAGGTACTGGATGCCATTCAGCTGTTTGTCTTACGGCGGTGTCCAGAGCCATGAAAAGTTGGATAAAAGACCTGGATACAGATGCGGAAAGAGGAATTAAGAGAACAAACCTCAGGGATTCTATTTACGACCTTCGGATAGCTACGGAATTTGTCGCTCAAGCTGCCCTGGATATCACCAGGATCTTCTCCCGCACCATGGCCCTCTCGGTAGCAGCTAGGAGAGCTTTATGGTTGCATTATTGGGGTGTGGATTCCTTTTCCAAGGCCAATTTATGTTCCATAACTTTTGAGGCTGAGCTTCTATTTGGAAAGACCCTAGAGGAATCCATTAAAAAAGCTGCTGAGGGGCATAAGGTCTTTCTACCCCAGGAGAAAAGAACCAGAAGACCAGGCTCCTCTGGGTCAGATAAGCGACCTCCGAGGGATCAATATTTTTAGGATGCTCGTAGCTACCGACCAGGTAGAGAGTTCAACAGGAGTAATAATTGTCGTGGGGGCCAATCATATGCTTCACGTTCTTCCCGAGGTAGAAACCCTTCCTTTCGTGGAGGCAAGAACTTCTGACTATCCGTCAGAGGTCGGTGCTCGACTTTCCCTCTTCTGGAAGGTTTGGGCACAGGACATACAAGATGCCTGGGTCAAAGCTATAATTTAAAGAGTGTACAGATTGGAATTCCTCAGAAGACCCAGAAGCAACTTCTTCGTTCCCACAAGTCTGCCCACGGACAAGGGCAGAAGCAGGGCTCTGGGAGATTATGTTCAGAACCTCAGGTCCCAAAGGGTTATTGTTTCAGTGCCAGAAGAGGAACGATTCCAGGGGCACTATTCACCTCTGTTCTTAGTCCAGAAAGACAAGGACAAGTGGAGACCTATCCTGGACCTGCGGAGGATCAACAGGAGACTTCTAATCAGATCCTTCAAGATGGAGTCTATAAGATCCATCTCCCCAGCTATCACATCCCGATAGCCAAGCAACATCATCGTTTTCTCCAATTTCCTATAGGAGAAGACCACTTCCAATTCAGAGCACTTCCATTTGGTCTGAGCACAGCACCCAGAACCTTTTCAAAGGTATTGGTCGTTCTTATAGAAAGGCTGAGGAGTCAGGGAATCTCTTTGTTCCATTACCTGGACGACCTTCTGCTGGTAGCACCAAACGTCCAGACGGCGGTGCTTCACAGAGAATTTGTGCTATCAGAACATCATCGATTCGGCTGGTTAGTGAATCTACAAAAAAGCAGCCTCATTCCATCCCAGATGATTACGTTTCTGGGGGCGAACTTCGACACACTCCGGAACTCTATCTCCCTTTCACAGGAAAGGATACAGAGGATTTTAAGCTTCATCTACAAGATTCTGCACCTCCGTGTGATTACAGCAAGAACATACTTGCAACTGCTGGGCAATCTGACCTCTTCTATAGGACTAGTCAGGTGGGCCCAGTGGCATCTCAGAGTTCCTCAGAGGTCGTTCCTGAACCGGCGGGTTATGGATTGGAATCAACCCTTGAGGATCTCTCATGTAGTCAAAATGGAACTGGTCTGGTGGCTAAGAAGGGTGAATTTGGAAAGAGGTCCTATTAACAACAGATTCTAGCACTCATGGTTGGGGTGCCCACTGTCAGGACCGGATGACTCAAGGTCGATGGAACAAACAGGAGTCGGTTCTTCCGGGGAATTACGGGCCATCCAGAGCTCTCATACACTTCAGGAGGATCCTGAAGAACAGATGGATACGAGTCCAGTCCGACAACCAGGCGGCTGTGGCCTATGTTTCTCATCAAGGCGGTACTCGCAGCCTACTGTTGATGAAGGAACTGCGGCCCATTATGAGTTAGTGCCAGAAAAATGTTCAGGGTATCTCTGCAGTATACCTTCCGGGAATTCAGAATACCATGGCGGACTACCTGAGCCGCGTGACCATAGACAGGAGCAAGTGGCATCTCAGCCCCGAAGTATTTCAGGAGCTGTCTTTGATTTGGGGAACCCCAGAGATAGACCTCATGGCAACGGCCGAGAATACCCAGGTCGAAGCCTTCTTCTCGAGACTGGTCGATCACAAAGCCAACCTTGGAAGTTCACTCTGGCCTATGTGTTCCCTCCTATACCTCTCATATTCCCAACTCTGAAGATTCAGAAGGAGAAGGTAGATGTCATCGCCATCCCCCCGTTCTGGCCCCGGCGACCCTGGTTCCCTATGGCGAGACGGATGAGTCGGGAACCTCCGAGGGTACTCCTGTTCCAGGCAGATTTACTATCACAGGGACCACTGCTACACCCAAACCCGCTAACCCTCAAGTTGTGGGCTTGGAGATTGAGTGGGAAGCTCTGATGAACGCTGACATGCCTGACACAGTCATTAGAACTCTCCTGACGGAGGGTCTCTTCTCCTTTTAGAAGAATTTGTTTAAACCTGTCCTATTGGCTGTAAGGGGAGTTGCTAACCCATGTGTATATGCTGCCATGAATAATAGCCAGGAAAAGAAAATTATGGTAAGTATGAATAAATTTTCCACTATATAGTCTGTAAGAAACACACTCACATGGTGCTGAGCCTTATAGGGATAGGCTCAAGTCACTTGCGCAGAGGTATTTTAAGTTATACCAAAACTACTTCTGTGTAGAGATGTAGAATACTCAAAAAGGAGAGATAAAACATATATAGTGAATTACCCTCACTGTAAAAAAGTGAATACAATATACCAATCACTGCTCACCTTGTTCAGAGCCAAATGACTGGGCTCTCAGGGTAATGCGCACTGTGCCTTTAAGAGGGCACAACTCTTCTTTTAGCAGAGGACAACAGCAACATATGGGACTTGGAAATAGATTAAAAATAATTTACCAAAATAATGTATATATAAAAACAAAATAAAAAATACAAAATACCATAAGTATTATAGTCCCAAAATGGAAGATATGCAGCCCAAAATTGTCCGAGACGCATTTCGCCTGAACCAACATGCTCTCTCAATCGGTGTCCTCTTATGCGCATTAAGCCGGTTTTATATCCGGCGGTTCATCTGTAATTGGTCCCCTGTCGTGTGTCTCGTCCAATCAATGCGTTGGTTTAGGGGGGGGAAGCGGTTTGCAGTCAGTCCCGTACAAATGGAAGTGACGTATCAGAGAATATCCGACGTCACTTCCGGTATCGCAGTATCGCCATTTTTTGTATTGGCATAGTGTTAGCCGGTATTGTGGCTAAGGGCAAGTTCATAATTTCCAATACTGATCAATATAAAAAGAAACAAAGCATTAGAACACATTCTTTATAAGAAGTTTGTAAGAAAAACAATGATTATTACATATACATTAGCTCATCTTGTGAATGTTATACTCTATATATTAACACATATTAAGAGATAAGGACATGATCATAATCCACATAATTGGTGTTAAAGTATCCTGAACATCCTATACATATATACACAAAAAATTTAAACCATATGTCAAATATCTCAAAAGAATCACATAAAACAGTATCTTATACACATATAAATTAACCTAAAAGGATGGGACTAGATTGAAAAATACTATATTAAAAATACTATGATAAAAAATGTATGAATAAAAAAATCATCCATAAGAAAAATAGTTATAAAAAGTCATCAATAATGTAAATAAGAAAATATTTTTATAAAAAATGACAAAGTTCAAAATCACTGTTCAAACAACTTGGTTGTAAGGTATCCAACGCATTTCTGCTTGTCCCATTCTTTTAATTAAATCACCCCCCCCCTCGAATTTGGGGTTACTTTTTGAAATCCCAAAAATTTTATTTTACTGGGATCACTATTGTGGAAATTCTTAAAATGGAGAGATAAACTATGTTTGAAAGAAAACATTCCTTACATTCCTAATATGCTCCTTTATATGCTCGTCCAATATATAATAGTCCACATGGACAAATGATCATATACACTATTTTCTTAGAGTGACAGGTAATAATGTTTTTGATTTTAAAACTTTTTTTCCGAGTCCTTTGGGTGTACAAATTCCCTGATTTCTCTTTTTTTTAAATGTTCGTATTCCTACATGCTCCACATACCCCACAGCCGTAAAAGCCCATGGGTCCAGTAAATGGATTTTTACCTATTGTATTTATGTGGTTATTCGTGAGACCATTACGTAAATTTGGTATTCCCCGATATATTATTCTGGGTTTATCCTGCAAAAGTGCATTTAGTGTTTCGTCATTTTTTTAAAATGGGCCAATGTTTGGAAATTATTTTCTTCACTTGTTTGCCCTGAGCATTAAAATCACATATAAAAAGGTATCCCATTATTTCCAAGTGTAGAAGATTTGGATTTGTACTCTAATAAAGACTCTCTCTCTCTAAGTGATGTTTCATAATATGCTGTCTGTAATAACTCTCTATCATGGCCCCTTTTTGTAGAAATCTTTGATGTTTTTTTTTAGTTTGTTCTTGGAACACAGTTGTGTCAATGCAATTGCATTTTATCCTTAACAGCTGTGCTTTTGGTGCATTTGAAAGCCAGGGTGAATAGTGACAACTAGTTTGTTGGATGTAGCTGTTAACATCTACTTTCTTAAAGAAAGTGCTTGTCTTAATAGTGTTGTCTTCAATATATATATATATTTAAGTCCAGAAATTCCACTGAATTTTTACGTTTAATGCCCCAATTGTTGTCCTCTAAGTGTTCAAAAAAAACAATCCAAAGACTCACTGTTGCCCTTCCAAATAAAGAAAATATCATCTATGTAACGGCGATAGGTCACCAGGTTTGCACCCCATCTATGATCGCCAAAGATTAACTTATGTTCCCAAAAGGACATAAATAAATTAGCGTAACTAGGTGCAAACCTGGTGCCCATCGCCGTTCCACAGACTTGTAAAAAAAAATTACCATTAAACCAAAAATAGTTATTATTCAGGATCCAGTTGATCCCCTCCAGAATAAAACTTGAGACTCAGGAAATTTTCCTGCGTCATCAAGAAAGTGTTTAGTGGCTTCACAACTCCTGGCATGCTCTATAATTGTATAGAGTGAGTTTACATCCACCGTATATTTCCTCAGTTGTCAGTTTTTTGGCCACCGCATGTGGCAGGAGGGAGGTCAGTAGCCATCTGACATAGTGAGGGAGCTCGTCCGCTGTGACTGCGGTTTGTATGCCCCTTATCTTAATATTGCTGCGGCGGTGGCGGTCTTCCATGGCCGTTATTTGTACTGAGATGGCTCTTTGATGGGACCAGATTTGTTGGACCGAGGTCTGGAGCTCGTGCATGTGTGTTTGGACGTCTGCAATGTCCCTCTCCGAGGCATGTACCCGGTCTGTGATGACCTTCATGTCATTTCTTATTGGAGCGAGTTCAGCAGCAAGTATTTTATGAAAGTCCGCCAACAGGACCTTTAGATCTTGTCTGGTTGTTGGTGTGGAGTCTGTGGGAGCTTCGGTTAGCTTCAGGTGAGTGTCCGTCGGCTGTGCAGCCTCTGTCTGCTCGTTTGAATGAGAATAGGTGTTGGGCCATGTACTGGCGGCGTGCTGTGTGGTCTCCGCCGGGGCGGATTGGGGCTGTACAGGTCTCTGGAACATCGTCTCAATATCTCTATGTTCCGCTACCACTGTCTTCTGCGAGCGGTGGCCCATTGCTAGTGTATGGGTTATGGCGTCGGGTGATGCCTGGAGGGAGTTGTTTACCCGCTGTAACGGCACCCCGAGGCATAAAAGTGTTAAATCGCAGTTTAGAAGATCTTCCCCTTCCAGAGACACAGGCACAGCTACTGTAGACACCAATCCACCCAACCGGAGAAGCATATGAATGCTATAAACAGCCGAACCGGAACCATACGAATGCTGTAAACAGCCGAATAGGAAAAACCATACGAAAGGTTTACACTCCTAGCAGTCGAACTGGAACAGCATACAATATATCCCCCCAAGAACGAGACAAGGCTCCGTTTTGAGGGTCAAGCAGGAACAGACAGAGCTGTGGGTTTATTGTTCTTATATACACATTAGTACCACCCACAGGGTTTTGGAAAACAACCAATAAACATGTACAATACATTCAGACACTCCCACACAAAATCCTCCCTCTGCCTGTGATACAATTACCTTACACAATGGGTAATGTAATTATCACAGACAGAGAAATACAGTTTTTCCACATCTAAAGGCAACAGGCGGGCAACCAGGCTCCTCCAATGCACAGTGGCAAGATTGGTCTCGTCACACCCGCTGTAGTAGGAGCACTTCCAGGCTCGGCTGGGACAAACATGCGGTAGGCCCTGGCTTTCAGTCTCCGTCTGGGCTGGGTCTTCGGTTGAAAAAAGAAAAAAAGGCATTTATCACCTTGGGGAACGTTGAGGGTCTGGCTGGGATTTAGATTTTGATTTATTTAAGATTTTTGGGGTTTGCTCGGAGGAGCTTGCAAGCATGGCGTCTGCTCAGGCTGATGGTCAAGTTCTGCCCCTTAATATTGTATTTTGACACATCTAGTTTTAAAGCTATACAGTTTACTCAAAAATTCAGGAATTTTATCTTGAGTGACCGACTCTGGTACATTTCGGATTCTGAGATTGTTTTTTTCTTGAGCAGTCGTCGAACTCTCAGAGTTTAGCCTCCATGCTTCTCAGTTTTATATTTAACTGTTCATTTTGATCTTCTAAGGTTAGAATTTTTTCTTCATTTATGTGTTATCTAACAAATCTGTTTTTTTATTTCTTCTGTATTTTTAGTTGTTCGATAAGGTATTGCTTCAAGTTGAGCTTCTAGGCAGTGCTTCAGAAAATCTGCCGTTATGTAAATTTTCTTTTTGTCTGGGTGAGTTTTTTTTATGGATTCTTCTAATCTTTATGAAGATAGAGCACTATTATCTTAGTTTGTTTTTTTTTCCTTTATAGGTTCTAGCTACAGGGGAGAATAAACTCAATGTTTCTTTTTCTGGTCCTTTTTCTTATCCTTCCTTGCAGGACTCTGTTTAACACGGGCTGCAACACTACTTTCCTCAGTATCTCAGCGTGTCCACTGCCTATTCGCGGTCATTCCTCTATTCAAACTCCAGTTCCCGCTGCTTCCAGATGCGTACATTCACCCACATAAGTCATCACCCCCCCCGAAAGGCACTTTGAATTCACTTAACCAATGAAAAATTGTTTAACCGTTTATTCGACACTTACTGTATTCAACACATTTAATCCATGTTTTCCAAGTGCACTTGTGACACTCATTGTTTTTAACACACACACACACATTTTTTTTTTTTTAATTTAAAGAAAAGAAAAAAAAACAAGTGTAACAAACCATCTTGCCAACTAAACTTTAGAGCATGGTCACAGACATGACTACCCTCAGCCAATAATTTAGCTCCTGGCTGTACTACAAATGAGATTCTAAGGAATACAGACAAAGACAGTACTGGCAATTCTAGGTGGTGCAGAGTTTATAATAACTTCTGATTGGCTTACCTGTACTTTGTAGGTCCAATGAGAGGTAGTTTCCTTCCCCCCTGCAACCCCCAAAAACTAATGTTCCTGGCACTATAGGGTCATTAGGTCACCACATCTCTGAAACTGCTATGTTTATAAAAAAAAAAAAAAAAAGAAAAAGGTTAACCCTAGCTGGACCTGGCACCCAGACCACTTCATTGAGCTGAAGTGGTCTAGGTGCCTATAGTGGTCCTTTAAGGATTTGAGAAATACATTATGAAAAGAGACGATGACCTATCAAATGTACTCCCATTGTGCTATTTTTACTTAAATGTGCCTTTTGCAGCCTGCTTTTGTACTTTTTAAAAATTGTTCTATGACATTATTTAAAAACTGAAGCCCAAAATGTCTACAGGAGGAGACAGTACCTTATCAGCCCCTACAGTTGCAGGCTATGCACATTGTTACTCAATACATTTATAACCATCTTCAAATAATTTAATATCTCCAAATCAATCCCATTTACAGAATGTTGAATTTCACATCTTTAAATACACCTGCTCTGAGTCTAGATTAAATTGGAGGAGGTTTTACAAACAGTTCATTCAATAATGTTCGCGCCAACCAACAGGTCACATTCTACAACAATTCTGGGTGAAACAGACGAATGATGCACTTTTGAAATTTAAATAACTCAAATTCCAATAGACCATAGCATGTATTACCTTTTATTTGTAATGTTTACAAGGTTTATCTCCAGTAATTGTGTTTATAATCCCTAAAAACATAATGCAATGGAACGCGTCACTACTTAAGTGTAGACTTGTATATACACATGACCAGTTACTTCAGTTGCCAAACAACATATTTATACGGATAGTTGGACAGTAGTCCCCTGGAAATTAATTTAAAACAAAACTATTAGGACCTTTAATCTTTAGAAAAAAAAAAAAAAAAAGGAATTGTAATTTAGTAGATTGACAGACGTTGGTACAGGCACCCAATAAGGAATGTACAAAGGTATTCCAAAAATACATAAATTATGTGAAAGCATGTTTTATGACAGCAGTAAACAAGTGCGTTATCCCAACTGACTTTCAACGGTATGCAAACATGAGCCTCCAAGCTCATAATCTTCACATCTTCTATTCAGAACACTTTAGTGCTCTCAATCATGCTAAAGACATGGCAGTATGAGTTCTTTGCTCAGAAGGTTCTTTAGAACATTCCTCCTCCCATGCCACCACCCATGCCTCCCATTCCACCCATGCCTCCCATTCCAGGATCCTTCTCTTCCTTAGGAATTTCTGTCACTACTGCTTCAGCAGTTGTTAAGAGTGATGCCACGCCAGCTGCATCCATTAAAGCAGTTCGTACGACCTAGGATGAAGAGGACATTTCATATTTATGTACACATTTTACATATCCCCTTAAGGAAAGGTTTTTTTTTTTATTTTTTATTTTAAACACTTATTCTTTAAAACTGCCAACACAATGAAACAAATGTCTTGGATAGAGATCTTTAACAGAGCTGGTATTACTCAGTTTAAAGTTGTAGAACTTACTATAATAAGTCTGATAGTGGAGGAACTATATACACTGCTGAAAAAAAAAAATAAAGGCAACACTTAAACAACACAATGTAACTCCAAGTCAATCACACTTCTGTGAAATCAAACTGTCCACTTAGGAAGCAACACTGAGTGACAATCAATTTCACATGCTGTTTGCAAATGGGATAGACAACACGTGGAAATTATAGGCAATTAGCAAGACAACCAAAATAAAGGAGTGGTTCTGCAGGACCACAGACCACTTCTCAGTTCCTATGCTTCCTGGCTGATGTTTTGGTCACTACTGAATGCTGGTGGTGCTTTCACTCTAGTGGTAGCATGAGACGGAGTCTACAACCCACACAACTGGCTCGGGTAGTGCAGCTCATCCAGGATGGCACATCAATGCGAGCTGTGGCAAGAAGGTTTGCTGTGGGTCAGCATGGTGTCCAGACCATGGAGGAGCTACAAGGAGACAGGCCAGTACATCAGGAGACGTGGATGAGGCCGTAGGAGGACAAGAACCCAGCAGCAGGACCGCTACCTCCGTCTTTGTGCAAGGAGGAACAGGAGGAGCACTGCCAGAGCCCTGCAAAATTACCTCCAGCAGGCCACAAATGTGCATGTGTCTGCTCAAACTGTCAGAAAGACTCCATGAGGATGGTATGAGGGCCCAATGTCCACAGGTGGGGGTTGTGCTTACAGCCCATCACCGTGCAGGACGTTTGGCATTTGCCAGAGAACACCAAGATTGGCAAATTCGCCACTGGCACTCTGTGCTCTTCACAGATGAAAGCAGGTTCACACTGAACACGTGACAGACGTGAGAGTCTGGAGACGCCGTGGAGAACGTTCTGCCTGCAACATCCTCCAGCATGACCGGTTTGGCAGTGGGTCAGTAATGATGTGGGGTGACATTTCTTTGGGGGGCCGCACAGCCCTCTATGTGCTTGCCAGAGGTAGTCTGACTGCCATTAGGTACCGAGATGAGATCCTCAGACCCCTTGTTAGACCATATGCTGGTGCGGCTGGCCCTGGGTTCCTCCTGATGCAAGACAATGCTAGACCTCATGTGGCTGGAGTGTGTCAGCAGTTCCTGCAAGACGAAAGCATTGATGCTATGGACTGGCCCGCCCGATCCCCAGACCTGAATCCAATTAAGCACATCATGTCTCGCTCCATCCACCATCCGTTGCACCACAGACTGTCCAGGAGTTGGCAGATGCTTTAGTCCAGGTCTGGGAGGAGATACCTCAGGAGACCATCCGCCACCTCACCAGGAGTGTGCACAGGCGTTGCAGGGAGGTCATTCAGGCCCGTGGAGGGGACACACACACACGCCTAATTTTGACTTGTTTTAATGACATTACATCAAAGTTGGATCAGCCTGTAGTGTGTTTTTCCCACTTTAATTTTGAGTGTGACTCCAAATCCAGACGGCCATGGGTTGAAAAATTTGATTTCCATTTTTTAAATTTGTGTGCGATTTTGTTGTCAGCACATTCAACTATGTAAAGAACAAAGTATTTCAGAAGAATATTTAATTCATTCAGATCTAGGATGTGTTATTTTTGTGGTCCTTTTATTTTTTTGAGCAGTGTATAATATAGACCTCTCCCTTGCAGACTCAATTCAGCAGCTGATCACCACAGCAGTAAATGGGTAGATGGTGACAAAACTGGAACTTTTCAGTCCGCTGCCCACGAAGGAGATATATTATTCAAGTGAAATACAAAGTTTACCAGGGTAGTTGAGGGGGGGGGGGAACGGGATGGGACACAATCTACTGTCCGTAATAGGTTATAAAAGTGGAAATACTGAAACTTTACAATTCTCACCTTTGTGGGGTCAATAATTCCTTTCTCCACCATATTTACAAATTCAGATTGCATTGCATCATATCCAATTTCTGATGGGCTCTGTAAGATTTTTTCTACAATCAGTGACCCTTCTACGCCTGCATTATTAGCTATGGTCATTGCAGGGATCTTAAGAGTTCGTCTCACAATTTCAATTCCTGCAAACAAAATACAAGTTTTTGGATATGCATCATCAACGATCTTTACAGGCCAAGTAATACTGACATTTTCCCAAAACATTCCTGAGTAACACTGGAGTAGATGGTCATGGTTAATTCCATGTATCTGTGCCTTTCCACTCTAACATAGGTGCAACTACTATTATGATCAGTGTGCTCTTTTCATGAAGTTGGCCATTTCTAATCTGAAAAGGAGGTGTTACAGAAAGCTCCAGCTCCAATAGTCTTTGACTACTATGAACAAGAGGGGTCAAAATAGGTCTCCAAAAATAAATACACACACACACACACACACACACACACACACACTATAAAATACCTATTTTCTGATCATCATTGGCTGGAGAAAGAGAATCCAAAGCTGGAATACATCTAAGTAATGCACATCCACCACCAAGAACAATTCCTTCTTCTACAGCTGCTCGTGTTGCATTCAATGCGTCCGTTACACGGTCTTTCTTTTCATTTACTTCAACATCACTAGTGCCGCCAACCTTGATTGGAATTAAAAATAAAATTATTAAATTGCTTGAGTATTAGATGCCATTTAAACAGTTATTTGCTACAAGCAAGTAGCAAGTTAAAGCGCTGTCAAACATTACATACAGCATTTATGTAGGTATTTATAAAACAGTATGTTTGCATAGTGTTAAAGAGTTACTCGGTGGTGCAACTAAAGGGGATGTGCAAGAAATTATTGTGTCCCCCCCTACTAGACACACTGATGCAAACATATACCTACAAAGACACACACACATTGACACATACCGGCATACAAATACCTATACACGCATACAAAGACTGGAATAAACACACTGACACGCACATATACAGACTGACACATATGGCAATTTATTAAGCACCCCCTGCTTCCATACCTTTTAATTGCATGGAGGGGACTCTCTGGGGCTGGCTGCCGCTGATGGGAGTCGGAGGAGCTCTGCCTACAGAACTCCCTCCTTAGTGCCTTTCTTTGGTCTCAGCCCATGCAGCCTGTAGAGTGGGAGGAAGTGAAAGATAGTCCCTTCCTAACAGCATATATTAAAGGGCCGAAACACCCGACCGGCCCCCGATGAGACGTGCCGATAGTGCAGGGGCCCAGTCAGGCTCTTAAAGGGCCACGGCGCCGACTGGGACCCTGTTTAGCAGTAATACCCATTGGGTGGACCTTGGTGCATGGGCCCCCGAAGCGTGCATAACATGGTGCAGCTGCACCAGCGTTAGTTCCGCCACTGGAGTTATTCCAGTCATGCTGTACAGTTATGATGCCCAGAACACCCTGGCACCGTTACCTACTAACAGTTTGCCCCATTACCTTTGTCCATGCCAGGTTTCCTATGCAGCAGGCTTGACAAACTTATGCAGAGCAGAGTGAGGATCCTGCCACTCATTCCTTAGCAGAGTGTGTCAGCTGATCACTCTCAGCCATTGAATGCCCCTCTTCATAGGAATATGTACACAGTTATTAGCCAGCTCTTGTCACAAGCTTGCTAATAATACTGCCAGAGGTGGAGTTACAACTCCGGTAGCAAAAAGATTAACCTTTGTATATATGGGGGGCGGAGCCTAGCTTCCAGGCTGAGCAGACGTGAGGAACCCAAGCTCCTGACCAAAACTGCTCTTTTTGGGGGAAACCAGGGCTACCACAGTCTTGTACACCTGGTCCACGACAAAGCAGTCTTAGTAAAAGGGAGGGCATACAGGAAGGGAATACCAGAAATTAAGAATACCAGCCTGAATGAATTTGTGGGGAAGGGAGAGACCTGCAAAAAGGGCAAAGAAATGAAAAAGGACAGCACAGAACAATTTCTCTCTCTCACAAATTGAACTATGTGGGATATGTAAATATCAGGGCTTAAAATTGTATACTGCTATGCCACTATCTAGGATGTAGAAAATGACTCACCACTGCAAGGCATAGTATAAGTGAATTTCTAATCACCAGGACTAAATTTTTAATCACCAATGGCTATGGGAAATTTTGAGTCCTGTTAATATATATTCAGGTATTACCATAAAGAACCATTTTATTATCGTGATTTTTTTTAAGCCATTGAATTGAAAATTGTTATAGAAATGTCAAAAACAGGGAATATGTGTCTGTTATTTAGGGTTTCAGTTTAACTGACACACAGAGCAGTGTTCTTACCTTGATGACAGCAACACCATCAGAAAGCTTAGCTAGTCTCTCATTAAATTTTTCCTTTTCATATTCACTGTTTGTGGATTCCAACTGCTCAAGAATTTCTTGAATACGTTTTTCAATCTGTGCTTTGTCACCCTTGCCTTTCAATAGCATAGTATCATCTTTAGTTACAATAACTTCTCCCACTTTACCAAAGTCGTGAGCTTGAATGTCTTCAATATTTAGCGTTAATCCTTCTTCTCCAAAAACCTAGAAGTAAAATAAAAATAATGTAGTCTGAAAAATATTAAATGTTTCTAACCATTTAGGCAACACACACACTTACAACTCCACCAGATGCAATGGCCAAATCCTTCAGCTGGTTCTTTCGGTTATCTCCAAAACCTGGAGCTTTCACAGCAACAACTTGAAGACCAACTTTTAACCTAAAAAATAAGCAAGGTAAGAATGTTTAATTAGGTTTTCAGTAGGGGTTAAAAAAAAAAAGTCCATCCAAGTGTTTAACCCCTCAAGGACCAAACTTCTGGAATAAAAGGGAATCATGACATGTCACACATGTCATGTGTCCTTAAGGGGTTAAAATGTTCAGTAGAGATCAAATAGTATAATGTTCAATAAAATACATAAAACCGTCTCACTGGTATATGGATGGGGTATGTGTACAATCCTCAGGAGTTGATCCGTCCAGGTTGTAGGTAATCCGTATATGTGAAGATAAACACGACAAGCTTCCAATGGTATAATATTGTAGCTCTAAAAAAGTAAAATAAATAAAAAGGAGATAGTACACTCACATTTGGTGGAGCTAAGGCCAGCTCTGGGATGAAGGGTGCTTAGCGGTATGATCCCCGCTAAAGGATATACTGGAGAGATGGGTCGTCTGTCCAACTTTGGTTCCGTCGCACTCCACAGAATATATGTATAAAAACAGCAATAGTGCTCTCGTTAGGAAAAGTAAAAGGAAATTTTAAAATAAAATATACTCACAATGGTAGAGCAGAAAATACTGCTCTATAGACAGCACTGGTGGAATAATCCCCACCTATGGATTGCTTGAAACAGGATACAGTAAAATGCCAGGAAAAATAAAGAAAAGTGTATATACAATAAAATAAGTATAAGATTGGTCCTATAAAAAAGGTAACCGAATAAAAAAAACAAAAAACTTTTTATTGCTTAAAATACACAATTTAAAGGACCACTCTAGGCACCCAGACCACTTCAGCTTAATGAAGTGGTCTGGGTGCCAGGTCCAGATAGGGTTAACCACCCCCCCCCCCCTTTTTTTTTTTTTTAATAAACATAGCAGTTTCAGAGAAACTGCTATGTTTATGAATGGGTTAAGCCTTCCCCCATTCTCTCTAGCGGCTGTCTCATTGACAGCCGCTAGAGGTGCTTGCGTGCTTCTCACTGATTTTCACAGTGAGAGCACGCCAGCGTCCATCGGAAAGCATTGATAATGCTTTCCTATGCGACCGGCTGAATGCGCGCGCAGCTCTTGCTGCGTGTGTGCATTCAGCCGACGGGGAGGAGAGAAGGAGGATCGGAGGAGGAGAGCTCCCCGCCCAGCACTGGAAAAAGGTAAGTTTTTACCCCTTTCCCCCTTCTAGAGCCGGGCGGGAGGTGGGCCCTGAGGGTGGGGCATTGCTGCATGGGAAATGTAATTGCGAGCGGCTCGCTCATGGAGATAGTACAGCCCCCAGCTGCACGTGACTGGCATGTGGGTGCAGAGCTCCCAGGGAAATGTAGTCACGCCGGTCACAGTGCACATTAGAAGGAGCGTCCATAGCTTGGCCAGTAAGGGGAGGGTGCGACTGATTACTAGTAGTTCCAAGTCAGCCGCTCGCCGCTCCTTCTAATGTGCACTGTGACCTGACTACATTTCCCTGGGAGCTCTGCTCCCATATGCCGGTCACGTGCAGCTGGGGGCTGTACTATCTCCACGAGCGAGCCACTCGCAATTACATTTTATTTTTTCCTGGCATTTTACTGTATCCTGTTTCAAGCAATCCATAGGTGGGGATTATTCCACCATTGCGGTGTCTATAGAGCAGTATTTTCTGCTCTACCATTGTGAGTATATTTTATTTTAAATTTTCCTTTTCCTACTGAGAGCACTATTGCTGTTTTTATATATATCCTGTGGAGTACGACGGAATCAGAGTCGAACGGACAGACCCACTTCTCCAGTATATCCTCTAGCGGGGATTATACCGCTAAGCGCTCTTGATCCCAGAGCTGGTCTTAGCTCCACCAAATGTGAGTGTACTATTGTATTTATTTTACCTTTGGAGCTACAATATTTCACCATTGGAAGCTTGTCGTGTTTGTTTAGCTTCACATATATGGATTACCTACAACCCGGACGGATCAACTGAGGATTGTACACATACCCCATCCATATACCAATGAGATAGTTCTATGTATTTTATTGAACATTATACTATTTGATCTCTACTGAACATTTTAAACACTTGGATGGTCTTTGTTTTACCTATTTTTTTATGGTATTTTAATAGAGACTATTATACCTAGGTCCTTCTATTGCTGTCTATTCATTTTGGCATATTCAATTTTTACCATATTATTTCCTGTATACTAGCGCAGCCCTTACCTCTATCTTTTTTTCTTTTAAAAAAATTAAGGCTAGTGCTCCCAACTGTAAATTGCGTATAAAACAAATGCATTAAAATAAAATAAATAAAAAATAAAATTTAACACACACTTTAAATGCTAGAATATGAGAAAGATGGAGAATTCTAAATAAATATAATAAATGACATTCTGATAAGTAATTTTAGCATAATGGAGTTCACCTGTTTAAAACCAGTGTACTTAGAGCCTCCCCATCAACATCTTCAGCAATTATAACCAAGGGTTTACGATGAGCATTGGCAAGTTCTAGAGCAGGCACAATAGACTGAATACTGGAAATCTTCTTTTCACTGAGCAAGAGATATGCATCTTGAAATTCACATTTCTGGCCTAGACAAGAACAAGAATTGTACATTAGTGGAAAAGAATCCCCCCCCACCACCAAACATTTTTTTAATAAAACTACTTTAACCATACTATGCACATTTACCTTTAGTAGTATTAATGAAGTACGGTGATATGTATCCTCTGTCAAATTTCATCCCTTCAATTATCTCCAACTCATCATGAAGAGTTTTACCATCCTGAAAATATTTGTCAAGAAACATACTATATTAGTGAGTAGTTCAATGTTTGTTTATAAAAACTTTACGTGTGCACGCGCACATTATAAATTTCCAACAGAATATAAAGTACTATATAGGAAGACACAGTTGTTGTTGTGGAGAATTACCTTGACTGTTATTACTCCTTTACGGCCAACTTTTTTCATGGCATCTGAAATTATCTTGCCAATTTCCTGATCACCATTTGCAGAGATGGTAGCAACCTGTAAGAAATTGAATGGTGAAACAAGGCATAGACTTAAACTGGAACTCTATGCACGATAATCACTTCATTTAGTGTAGCCTGGGAAAATCTATGGGTGCCAGGGAGCAGGTTGGGACACACACAAAACAAAAGCCCTCTATGGCTCTCCTGGCACCTAGGGAATGCCACCTCAGCCATAATGGTAGCGTGGAATTCACACAACCTAAAACCAATCTAGATGGCAGAGATTAACAGAACACCAAGATCAACGGCAACAAATTAACTCAGCCTATTATACACACCAACTATTTCAATCTTATTACCTGAGCAATTTCTTCGGGTGTTGTAACAGGCTTGGATTGTTTCTTCAACTCTGCAATTACTGCATCAGCTGCCAACATGACACCTTACAATAGACAAAAGTAAACTTTAACAAAATTATTCAATAGTTTTAGTTAAATTAAGCTATTTGGTTCTTATCTGCTTTCAGCATGATCATATACCTCCGTAACCCTCTCCCAAATAGATCAAGCCATCTGTGGTATCTACAGCTAATCCCATTAGCCCTTGATCCACACAAGCAAGTTTAGTTTTAAGAGAAAAAGATCCTAATCAATGTTTCGGTTTTACTGTAATCTAGATTAGGCAGCAACTTCTGCTATCTTCTTGTATAGGGCAGGTTTGTGTATACCTGCATACATGTGCCATGTTACTTGCATTCTACAACTTGCCATTTCCTAGAGAAGAAATGCATGAATTAAGCCCTCTAACCCGTGAGGCTAAAAGTCTTATGATCATTTATGTGCCAATACCCAGTTTTCTATTAAACTACTTAAACAGTTTGCCAAAAAAATAGGCTCTACTGAGTAGCTAACGAGTTGCTCCCCTCTTCAACAGCTTAAATAACAGTTTAGCTACAGAGTTGCTGGGTAAGTGAGGTTTATCAAACAGCTCAAAAACTGACAAAAAGACAGGGGGATATATTACCTTATGACAATTTCAGGTTATACAAGCACCAGTATTTAATGGCTATGATGCACTCTAAGCAACATAACCACTACACTACTCCTGCCAAGGGTCAACCAGGCACCACACCCAACTTTTACTATGTCACACAGACGGCCAGAAGCATTGTCGGATTTAAGCTTGCAGTATAGGGATTTAGCTCACTGGCTGAGAGTAATCAGGTAATGCACAGTCAATGAGATATCTCTACATAGCACAGCTTAGCTCAGGAGGGCTAACAAACTCCTGCTTAAAAATGTCCAGCTCTTTGGCAGAAGTTGAGCAGGTGGTGAGCGATGAACAGCAGACTTCAGAGAAGAAGTTTAACTGTAAACCATTTGCCAATGAGATAGGAGTGCAAGATGAACTGCTGACTCAACTATGCCTCAAAGCTATTACTGTCCTTTTTCTGTATAGTATTTATAACAAAAACAGAAGAGATTTTAATATGGAGAAAATCCAAGCAGGAGGCTGAAACAGATCATATGGAATTAAATACTGCTGGTGCCCAAAGCGTTCCTTTAATAGCCAAGGACATGATAGGGATGCCCAAAACACAGACCTACAAATGTTACAGAACTATAACTCCTATGATGTAAGCCTTCACATGGAAGTTCTATTTCCAAAACATCTGGGTACCTAGCTTTAGGCAATTCTAAATATATCACAAAAAGACGCAACTTTCCCTTCCCTTGGTTAATGGCTGTATGCATATTTTAGTACTCACCTCTTCTTATTTCTACTGGATTTGCACCTTTGCTGATCTTTTCAAAGCCTTCCTTTGCAATTGATCTTGCAAGGACTGTTGCTGTTGTAGTTCCATCTCCTGCCTCTTCATTTGTGTTATTTGCTACATCTTGAACTAGCCTGGCACCAATGTTTTTATATTTGTCTTTTAGATCAATTGCTTTTGCTACTGTGACACCATCCTTTGTTACTTTTGGGCTTCCCCAGCTTTGTTCAATGATGACAGTTCTGCCCTACAAAATAAAAGCCACTAATTCAAAATAAGGCATGGCAGTGATTTACAGCAAATAACACAACTAGAAGTCCTTAATGAAACACTTGTTATGTGGACTGGAGTGTTTCAAGGTCAGGAAACAACCATTATTGTGAGATGCAGTCAGCAAATTAGCCAGTCTATCAAAAGAACATTGCTATAAAAAGCAAAGTAAAACAGACAATAACCCCACTTATGTTTTGTGTAGGAGTCTTACTATACGATTCGGCTAAATGGTTGCAGAGTATTCTGTTGTAAGCAGTTAACAATATAATAGGGAATATATTAAATATTCAGGCTTTAATTTTCTTGACACGTTTAAATGCTTTACTTCTTTTTTTTTTTATCACATTACATACAAGGTCACTCAAGGGCAAGTGTTCCAGAACACATGCTAAATGATGGTAGTCTAAGTTTACCAATGTGTGTTTTTTTTTTTTTTTTGTAAACCTACGGTGATGCCCTCACACTAGCACAAGAAGCCATTTTTTTCTTGCCAGTGATTTCACAAGCTCAGTAGAGCTTGTGAAATCACGATCTTTGAGATATTCAGAACCTTCTAATCACATACAATGTTTCCAGCAAAGAATCATGAATAGGAATGTGAAAAAAAAAAAAAAAAGGGGGATTGCTCTTAGCAGAAATTACTTGATAGCTGTGCATGCATATAACATAACATATCAAAACATTAATACATAATCAAGTATTTTTTTTTTTTTTTTAAAACAATACTAGTTAGTTTACAAATAATACTAAAGGACAGCAAGCAAACAATATTTTGACACAAAGAGACCACTTTTTGGATGATACTTGATGTATCTGAGAGACGTACCTTTGGTCCCATAGTAACAGCCACTGCATCTGCCAGAAGGTCAACACCTTGCAGCATAAGTGCTCTAGCATCCGCCCCAAATTTGACATCTTTAGCATACCCACGGGCTAGATGAGGTGCTAATGCCCAAGACACCGGCCTCACTTGGTGCAAAATTGTTGGCAAACGAAGCATTTCTTTAGAAGAGAATAAATCAATCAATCGCCAGTTGCAAGATCTACACTATTACGTATGTTTATTCTATAGAGTAGAGTGAATATTTTGTGACTATCATTTACAGCTTTATTACAAGAATGCTTAAGCTTTACATGCTACTAAAATGCATTCACAAAATTACATAAAACTGTCCACAATTGTTATTTTAAGTTTAACCAGTTCTGCAAGCATCTACACGTGTTATATTATGGGTCAATGGCAAGAACACCGGAAAACAAAAGGATAAGAAATATTTTTTTTCAGTTTCGCAAATAAATCAGTTTCCGAGAAAAAGAAAATAAAAGGGGAGTATTTTGGGGTGTTAGTTTGTTTCGCATGTTAAACATTACCAAAAAGGAATTTGCAAAAGTTAAGATTTTTTTAAAGTTACATCCAAGTTCAAACCTTCAGTTTACATTAAAACAAAACACAAGGTCAAAACGCAAAACACGTGTTTTACGGATTAAAAAAACAAAACAAAACATCCCCTAATAATAATAAATATACATATATTTCTGAATGAAATGCATGCAGGAACCCTTGTGTACATTAAAAAGACCTAACATTTTACTTAAAGCGATAAAACACTTAACGCTAGTTGTGGAGACATACACGGCGCACGCAGGAGGCACTACTCACCGTATAGCTATATAGTAAATTAAATGGACAGGCAGACACAGAGAGGATATTTTCAAACACGTGTCTAATGCAGACTGACGAAAAGTCTAATCAGATAGCAGACCTTCTACCTCCTACACGGTCACGTGATGATCAATGTCCGGGCCTCCTCCCAGCCCCGGAGCGAGCATGGCTATATTACAGCGCCCCCATGTGACGCCAATACTTCGCTCTGACCTATCATGTTCTGGTAATGGCTTATGGTCCATGCAGGTTCCCGGGCTCCATTTCCAGAACGTTCTGGAACTTCTCCGTTTTCCAAGGTCGGAGGTGACATTGACAGGCGCCCCGGATGTGATCCACTCGAGCCCTTTTTCGTGGGTTTGAATTTTAAATTATTTTCGTATTTAGAGCAGCAGAAGGTGATTGCGGCAGGGAACCGGTTTTGCTGCGGGGGCCCTGCTCAAGTTTGATACGATTCGCCTGCTGTCAGTGGGGCAGTTCCTGTCAGTGGGTCATGGTGATCCGGTGCCGCGCATGCGCGGGGGAGAGTCTTTGTATTCACGTGGATAGGACAGAGCCGTCAGATTGATCTGAGTGTTGAACGAGGTGGTATCTCATACAAAGCAGCATGGTAAGCCTATACGGCAGTCATTGTGTTTCGTATTTTAAATGTCAGTATTTTTAAGATATCAGTACTCTCAACAGCACGGTGATATTCCGTAGCTAGCTGTGTCCTGATTATATATTGCATGGTGACTATAGTCACCTAATTATCACACAGGATTAGATACAAAATTACAAATTCTGGTGAATTCTGATGTGAAAAAAAACCTCACAACAATTCTCTAACTATGCTATAAGTACAGTTAATTAGTTTTAGCTTGGATATTCTAATTCGGGTTTTTAATTCAGTTCGCTGGGAGTTAAGTGAATAGTCCCAGTTTAGCAATTTTTCATTAACCATTTGTTACCCCTGTTTAAAATTGTATTTTCTCCCATTCGTATTGATTATGCATTTTTATAATGTGTGGCAGAGGGAATAAAATATTTGCATGTTCCGAAAGGTTTACTGCTTTTGTAAAGAACACACAAACCTGCAGTATACATATAATTTATTTTGATCCATACATATATTTTATCACCTAGAAGTCAGATTTTCTGTAAATGTTAATATTTAATATGGTGATTTGTGTGTTTGTGTAACTATTCTAAAGGTATATCTCTTAGGATACTTGATTAGACCATGCATCTGCTGACCTTGTGAAGGTTATATGGGAGAAAGGGACTCCACCGCTCAGTCAGCATTCTATGGCTGAGAGTCAGCTGATGCTCATTAAACACAGACAAATTGATGTAATTTGTTTTTAAGGAACACTAAAGTGTCAGGAATACAAACCTGTATTCCTGACACTTGCATAACTTTTTTTTTGGTCTGGCCCCGACTCCATGGCAAACTGGATGATCTCTGCCAATTCAATATTTTTCCCAGACGATAGCATTGGAAGGCTATTGGTCAAATGGTTATTAATTGAATCAATGCATCTCTATGGGGAATGCTCTGCATGAAAGCACTTAACGCCAGCAGCACTGACACAGGAGTGATTGCCGCTAGAAGTTTTACTAGGATCAATGTAAACACTGCCTTTTCTCTGAAAAGGCAGCGTATACACGGAAAAGCCTGCAGGGTCATGTTATAGACATCAGAACCACTACATTAAGCTATAGTGGTTACGGTGGCTGTTTATCTGGCACTATAGGTTTCTAAGATGCTCTCCCCCTTTCAGTCACTCACCTGAATCCAGCCCCAATGCCCCTTAGTGCTGATTCAGGCTCTACCCATGCTAGATGGCAGGGGAGACCTAATGCGCATTATGATTTCTCTTTGGAAAGCATTAATCCATAAATCCGGTGACTCTGGAAGTCCTAGTGCATAGCGTGAGGACGTCCAGCGTCATTTAGAGGACCAAAAGTAGTCTACAAGCATTGCAGTCCCTCCAGTGGCTGTCTGGTAAACACCCACTAGAGGGGGAGTTAACCCTTTCTTGTGATTGTGCACAACATTCGCTCACTTCTAATCATCTGGGACTACTATTGCAGTTTATTTAACTAAAACTGCAAAAATGACATGCTCAGTGACGTGGGACATTGCATCCAGACGACTTCAATGAGCTTAAGTGGTCTGGGTGCCTAGAGAAACATAGAATGTGACGGCAGATAAGAATCATCTGTAAAATGGCATGAGCAATTCCCTCTTTTTACTGCTAATACCTCTCCCAAAACAACCAAGCATTCTGCTAGCATTTCCTTACATTGTCTGCCTACCTTTAAGTCACCAGAAATAATCACCCCTAAATCCCTTTCCTCAGATGTTGAGGTTAGGACTCCGATAGACAGCCGATAGTGTAATATGCCAAAATCCAAGGGTAAAATTAATAAAAAGCAGGTAGTTAACACATTTAAAAGAGCTTAAACCAGCTCTGGGGTGAAGGGGCGTTAAGCGGTACAATCCCCACTATGGGATACAATGGAGAGGTGTCTGTCAATCCGGTCTGAATCTCCAAAGCTCAGAGATATATAAAAGATAATAGTGCTTTCAATTTATAAGAAATGCAATATAAAATTAGACTCACAAGTAAAGAGCAGAAGATACTGCTCTGTTGTAGTAGCGTTGGTGGAATGATCCCCACCTAGGTTTTCTTTGCGTACAGGATACCTAAAAATACCCCTATTTTATCCTGTTATTAGTAAGACTTTTATACAAACATTTTATTATCCGGAATGATCAACTCCTGAGGGTTACACCATTATTTTAGTGAGACTAACCATTTAATTTGCTGTATAATCACTTAGACTAATTTGTCTGTTTTTCAATTGTATATTTACTACTATAATACTTTTTGGCTCAACCCTCACCTCCTCTTTCTGTTCTTACATCTAGTTTTTAAGGGTCTAAGAGGGATTCCCTTTTTTTTTTTTGGGGGGGGGGTGCTGCCCCCTCTTTGTGTTGTTTAACGCTGACTCTCCCCCCTTTTGTATCTCACAAGACTACTATTGTCCAGTTCCACACCTCTTGTGATAGAATCCTCCAACAACTGCTTTCTATTAGGCCTCACCATAGTCTCCAAGCCTGTCTCCATAATACCACTACCCTCGGTGCCTGAGCCTGTCTCCATAACACCATTACTCTGTGCTAAAAATGAATTATGAAGAGCAACAGACTGTGCAAAATGCCTTTTTATCCACAACTCTACATCTACCAGATCCTACAGTAATCCATCTGCCATTCCTAGTATGTCTCTGTGGCAGTGGCTTTGCAGCAGTTCCATCCTGAGTTTGTTTACCAGATAATTTACAAATCTCAGACTTCAAAAATGCAATCTCCTGCTGCAATATAGAGAACTGTCTCCAGATTAGACCGCATCAAAATCTCCAAAAAGTGGAACGTGAAACAAATGCATAACAACTATTACACTGAACTAAGTCTGACATTTTAATGAGGTGAGTAATTTAAATCAAACAAATCTTAATTTATTTTTTTTGTTCTCCTGTATACCTC
The DNA here is from genome assembly GCA_933207985.1 of Pelobates cultripes. NCBI lineage: Eukaryota > Metazoa > Chordata > Amphibia > Anura > Pelobatidae > Pelobates > Pelobates cultripes. Next base: position 87,350,371 of record OW240918.1, read on the forward strand.
AGATTATCTCCAATCACACACTTTGAAGCAGCAACCAAGCTAATGACCACATCCCTTATATAACTCCTAAAAGCACCACCCACTAGGAATGTTTAATACCGGGGTAGGCCTCTGCTTATTTGCAAACAAAAGCTAATTAACCAACAATCAATAGTAAGTACCTAGCTAAACAAATAAAATGTCTTGCCAATTACCAACAGGAAAGCAAACCTTGTGCAATCAGTAACATTTTCCTAGAGATGAATCTTACCTGTAACAGTAAGAAAGAAAATCTCTTGGCAAAATCTTAGACAGTTGAAGCTTCTGTAAAACTCTCCAGATTATCTCCAATTACACACTCAAGCAGCACTTAGATGTAGCAACCAAGCTATACTACAGTGTCCCTTTTAAGCACATTGTGTATTTTTTTTTAAAGATTTTTCTTCATAATGTCAACTTGTATTTTTTAGGCCGGACGTGCTTTCAGAAGCTTTCTTCCATTGTTTGATCGTGTTCTTGTTGAGCGGTTTGCAGCAGAGACTGTAACCAAAGGTGGAATAATGCTTCCAGAGAAATCACAGGGTAAAGTGCTGCAAGCAACAGTGGTAGCAGTTGGAGACGGAGCCAAAGGGAAGGTAATTTTGTTTCTGAGCTAGGGTGCTCGCCATCCTAATTTTCTTTTTGAAGAGCCCTATGCTATAAGGCTCTAAGAAAAGAAGAAAAAAAATTGCCTACGACATTTCTGAATATTGTTAAAATTCTGTTTACACCACTTCGTGCTGTTGCCCTTCCTACATGGCTTGGATTGTCAGTCTTGACATCAGTGCACTTTCTCAGTAAATTTAATGCATGTCTATGAGTAGCTGCTAATCAGTGCGTCTCTGTGGTGGACTTGGGCAGCAGAACAAACACTTAATTTTCTCTTTAAAAGGCCGCGATTACAATGCTCTCTCTGCAGGGACTCGCTGTGGATGTTCTGGTGACTATAGTGTCCCTTTACATTTTGTTGCACACTAAGTCAACCCGTTACCTGCAGTGATGCTAACAATTGAACGCTGCTTGAGGAAGTCTCTGTCTCTTTCATACAGCGCAGCCCTCACCCTTGCTAAATAGTCTGACTCTTCCTCTCATTAGTTCATGCTCCCTCAATCCTAGGCATCTCTTTAATACGTTTAACTCCCTTCTTTGCCTTGATGTGGCCACTCCCCTAACTAATCTTTCAGCTGATGGCTTTGCATGTTACTTTACTGACAAGATTAAACTGTTAAGGAATTAATTCTCTCCACTCTCTCAACCTCACTTGGATTATATCATCCCTACTCTCCAACTACTGAACAGACTATTTTTTTTTTTTTTATTACTTGTGAGACTTCACTGAATACAAATGCATTTTATTGCAGTAACTGCTAACAGTATTATGACACATTGTCACAGTTAATATGCTATGCAGTACTAAAATTTTAAAACTTCTTAATTTTTCACTTTTTTACATTGTATTCATATATGAAAAACTTAATCCTGTTTCTCCTGAATAAAATTTATATAGAATTGTGGGTGCATTTAATATGAAAGAGGTGAATTACAGTTGGACAGACATAGCGCAGATGCCAGGTTTTGTTTTGATCACAACTTGTACAACTGGCTCAGTTCTTAGAGTTACAAATGATCTAATTACAGCTAAATCCAAAGGCCACTACTCATACTAATTCTTCTTGACACTGTTGATCATGGCCTCTTTTTCCTAACTCTACAATCTCTTGGTCTCTGTGACACAGCCCTCTCATGGTTCACCTACAATCTCTCCCAATATTCTTTGTCATTTTATTTTTCTTCTAATCCTGTCTGTCTGAGTTCAAGGTTCAGTTCTTGGTCCCCTTTTGTTCTTTCTGTACTGTATCTCTTATCCAACTCATTAATTTGGATTTCGCTACCACCTGTACGCTGATGACACCCAGATATCTCTCTCCCCTGCTGTCCTACAACGTCTCACCAATTACCTTTTTTCTTCCATCTCTGACTGGATGTCCTCCCGCTTTCTGAAACTAAATCTCTCTAAAACAGAGTTTCTTATTTTACCTCCTTGTAACACCGATCCTCCTCTTTCATTCTCCCTGCAGGTTGATGGTACCTGCCTCACCCCATCCTTTCAAGCTCGATGTATTGGTGTAATTTTTGATCCTGGCCACACCTTTGTGCTACATGTCCAGTCTACTGCTAAAACTCGTTAATTCCACCTTAAAGGCACACAGACCACTTCTGCCCATTGGAGTAGTCTGGGTGCCAACTCCCACTACCCTTAACCCTGCAACTGTAAATATTGCAGTCGTCATGAACTGCAATATTTACCTTGCAGGGTTAACTCCTCCTCTAGTGGCTGTCTACTAGACAGACGCTAGAGGGCACTTCCGGGTTTGTAACACAGATTTTCTATGTGCTATAGCGTCGCTAGATGTCCTCACGTTATGGGAGGACCTCCAGCCTCGCTAAAATCCCAATAGGGAAGCATTGAAAACATTTTTCAATGCTTTCCTATGGGGAGGTCTAATGCGCATTAGGTCTCCCTCGCCGGATGTCGGCGGGGGAGGAGCGTGGGCGGACCCTGGACCAGCGCCGAGGGACATCGCGCTGGACTCCAGTTAGTCACTGAAGGGGTTTAAACCCCTTAAGCAACCTGGGGTGAGAGGGGACCTGCAGTGCCAGGAAAACTGTTTGGTTTCCTGGCACTGGAGTGTCCCTTTAAAAGCATTGACTGCCTACGCCCCTTTCTTAGAGAAGATGCTGCCAAGGAGCTTGTTCATGCTCTAATAATCTCTTGCATGGACTACTGTAATTCTCTTCTAATTGGTCTCCACAGAAGCCGTACTGCACCCCCTCCCCCCCACTATCTGCTGCCAGGCTGATCTTTCTCTCCTTTCGCTCATCTCACACCTCTCTCTATCCCAACGCTGGCTTCCTGTACAGGACACCCTACAGGTGTAAATTCAAAATACTAACCCTTACCTATATAGCTCTAGCCCCTCTTGCATTTTTTTCACTGATTTGTAGGTATACCACCTCTCGGTCTATATGCTCCCCTGGTGACCACCTCCTTGCACCCTTACTGCAAATTCACGCTTGCAAGACTTTTTGTGGGTGGCTCATTTCCTTTGGAATAACTTGCCTACACGTGTCACTCTCCCCTAGTCTTCAATCTTTTAAGAAGTCCCTCAAAACACATCTTTTCAGGAATGCTTATATCCTCCCAGAGTGACTATCTCACAAACCTGCCTCTTGGGCCACACTCCACTCTCACCTCCAGTTCTGCTACTTTCCCAACATGTCTATTTGCTGTCTCCCTTTTGTTTTTTATACCCCACCTCCTCTAGACTGTAAGCTTGTTTCAGCAGGGTCCTCACATACCTATCGTTACTGTTACATTTTATTGTAAAGCACTGTGGAATAAGCTGGTGCTAATATAAATACCAATAATAATACCACTCATAGCAACGCCCTAAATACTCCCAACACCTAGGGTGGATGTTCTCAAACATATATGTAGGAGCCGAGCAAAGTTATGTCCATGGGATCTATGAAAACATACTCCCAATGAACAAATACAACCCAAGGGGTGTAATCTAAAAAGGCTTGCAGAAGCTACAGATGTTTTGTCGTCTAGATTTTCTGTTAAATTTATACACTTTCCAATGCAGCTCAATAAGAATTATTTGCAAGGTGGGTGCTCTGAGCAATTGTCAGCTTTGTGTGTTTAGCTCAATAAGTGTCTGTCAGCAAAGGGGCTGTAACATGATTAATTTCTATTAAAATGGTCACTTTTTGTAAATTGACAAAAGTACACCTAAAACTGTGCTTTAGTTGTCTGGAGCACTGGTGGAACTACCTATGGTGCTTAGGATGCCAGTCAGTCATATTTGATCAGATTCCCAGGCAGGCATCGCAGTCCTTAATATCCTGACTGGTCCCCTGTCACACTGGTAGTCCTGGAAGGAAATACAGACAGACTGTCAAATTATCTAAGTACTTATTTTGGGGTTGGGAGCAGTGTTAATTTTGGCGGCAAATTTCAACTTTAGTTTTAGTCACTCTTTTGACTTAAATACCATTTTAGTGATCTGAATTGCTTGTCAATTAAATCTCCTGTAGATTTTAGTTGATAAAACTAAAATCTAATGGTTTAGTTAAAGCCTCCATCTGTCTTTTATCCCTTCCACAGCCCCTTTGTGTCCTCCCAGCCACTCCAGGCATCTTTCCTATGCCCTGGTCTGTCTCTTTTGCCCATTCAACAGCCTCTCTGTGCAGTGTTAATTTTTTTTTTTTAGCTGCAAATTTCAGTTTAGTTTTAGTTATAGTCTTTTGACTAAAACGCTATTTTAGTCGACAAAATTAACACTGGTTGCAAGAGGGTCAAGGCACTCCAGGCACCACAACCACTACATAATGTCTATAGTCATAGTCCTTTAAAACTTGCATTTATGACCGGTGGTTGTGCACAACAATCACCCAAGACCTCATCCATATACTGCTGTAACGCTAGCTTCACAACAGAATCTCTTGAGGTGGGTCGAATTGAACAGATGTATGCACTGTGTACAAATATTTGTTTAGGCAGAGTCGAAAGTACAGTTCCTTCTCGAACATCCCCTTGCCCGCCGCTCTTTAATCCGTTTTATTTATATTTAACTTCTAGGATGGAGCTATTCAACCAGTAAGTGTTAAAGTTGGTGACAAGATCTTGCTACCAGAATATGGAGGCACCAAAGTGGTTCTAGATGATAAGGTGTGTATTAAAGCTTTGTGATTGACTGACTGGTGTGGGGGGAGAGTAATTTTTTTTGTCTCTTTGAATAGACTACATTTTCTCATTATATATATATATATATATTTTATTTTTTTTTTATTATATACAGGACTACTTCTTATTCCGGGACGGAGATATTTTAGGAAAATATGTAGAGTAAGCGATTGTTTTTGATCGATCTTCATTCCAGGATAACACATCTTGTCAGGTTTATTGTAAATATAATTTCTTTTTGCTATAATGTAGAAATCTACACTTTGTATCTATTTTTTTTTTTTTTTTCGCCTCTATTTTTACCATGCTTTGTAAAATGATCTAGCCGTATTTCTTTTTTTGCCATTGTTTAAATAACATCATTTCATATGGTAAATAAATATATTGTTTAAGAAGGATTCTAGTGTGTGTGTGTTTTTTTTTTTTTTTTTTTTTTTTTTTTTTTTTTTTTTTTTTTTTTTTATTTATTTATTTTTTTTTGTACATAAACTACACCTAAAGGACTAGTTTTTACCAAAAAAAATGAGGTGCTGATTTGCAACGCTGGCGTTTGGCCCCACTCCCTTGCTCTGTGTACAATTACATTTCATATCATCTCCTACACTGCTACTGTACTAAAATAAAAGACTTGCTACAAAAGATCAGGCAGCTGGATTTAGATACATAATCCTGATATTGCTAGAAAAATGAAGATGCTTTACTTCAAAAACCTTTTTGTATAAACCAATCTATATCTTCGGCTACAAAATACTTAGCCTAGATATGTTCCGCTGCCCATGTGTAGCTAAGGTTTCTCTGCAGACTGAACATTTAAAGGCCCACTATAGTGCCAGGAACACATACTTGTTTTCCTGGCACTATAGTGCCCTGAGGGTGCCCCCATCCTCAGGGACCCCCTCCTGCCCGGCTCTGGAAGGGGGAAAGGGGTAAAAACTTACCTTTTTCCAGCGCTGGGCGGAGAGCTCTCCTCCGATCCTCCTCTTCTCCTCTTAGTCGGCTGAATGAGCACGCGCAGCAAGAGCTGCGCGCGCATTCAGCCGGTCACATAGGAAAGCATTCATAATGACGCTGGACACTGAAAATCACAGTGAGAAGCACGCAAGCGCCTCTAGTTGCTGTCAATGAGACAGCCGCTAGAGGCTTTGGGGGAAGGCTTAACCCATTCATAAACATAGCAGTTTCTCTGAAACTGCTATGTTTATTAAAAAATGGGTTAACCCTAGCTGGACCAGGCACCCAGACCACTTCATTAAGCTGAAGTGGTCTGGGTGCCTAGAGTGGTCCTTTAAATACCATGGGGAACAACCCGTGGTACAGTGTTACTGCCCAGTATACCTTAGAATTATTGTAAACAAATCAAACAATGGGGGGGGGGGAAAGTAAAAAATTGCAAGTGTAAAATCATGTAGCTACAAGCTATATAGAGCCGCTAATAAAAAGCTGCAAAAAAGGTTACAGAAAAAGCATGTAAAGGTAGTATCTCATTCAGACCCTTAGGAGAGACCATGTCCAATTCATGTATCCAATAAGCCTCCTTTTATAGAAGCATCCTACCTCGGTCTCCGCCTCTCTTTGTGTTTGCGATGAGATCTATCCCTACAAACATCAGGGCTGACGGCGGGTGTTTATATTCCAAAAAGTGCTTTGCCACCGGTTTATCTGATGTGGAGTCCTTATATGCCAATGTCTTCTAATGCTGTATCTGTCTACCCTATGTACATCAGCACACGGGGCATAATTTGTACATAACAAAAGTCTTGCACGTAATGGTATATCTTATTTGGTATTTCCATTATGTGTGTGTGGGGGTGTTTTTTTTTTTTTGTTTTGTTTTTTGTTTTTGTTTTTTAACTATAGCTACCTTAGCATCATGGTGGGTAGGGGACAAATCGTCCATGATACACCTTTTGAGTAAAGGTTTGGCGTTTGTGTCCAAATCAATTTAGAAGGAATATTGAATTATTCAAACTTAGAAGAAGGATGCAGCTTAAATAATTTTTCGATAAACCTGGATCCCATAAATTACCATCACCACTGGAAAACAAAGAAAAGTTCTCATTAAAATCAACGTTTGACCCTCAGTCCAACAAAGCATCCATTAAAACTTTTGAATCCACTACCCACCATGATGCTAAGGCAGCTATAGTCATCATAATATTTCCAAACAGAGGGAAATAATCAGAGACCTAGCAAACATTTAAATCACTATCCATTCGGCGGACAAAGGAGGGGGCATTGTAATCATGGATTACACTCATTATGTTGGAGAATAAAAGAGCAACTGGCGGATAAACACACGTACAGTCCCCTACAACAAGATCCTATCAGGGACATTCAAAACAAAATAGATGTTTTAAGTATGGGACTTCGCGCAGGATACCTTGACTTAAAGCTGTACCAATACCTTTTTAAAAGTCATCTGCACACACCAATTATTTACACTATACCCAAAATTCATAAGAACCAACAGAAACCCCCTGGATGCCCAATAGTGTTAGCAAAGGATGGACTTTTTGAGCCTGTAGCTAAATAGTAGACTATTTCAAGCACCTGTAGAAGAACTCCACACGTATCAAGGACACACAATCTCTCCTAACAGAAATCACACAGATATTACAGAAAACAGACCAGTCCTCATCACAATGGATGTTCACAGCTTATACACGGTGATTCCTCATGAAGAAGGGGTAAGTGCAATGCATCAGGTATTGACACAATCTAACTCATTTACAGGCCCACCAATTGAATTTGTTTTGGAACTCTTGATGCTCACATTACAAAATAATTGTTTGATTTGAAGATCTATTGTACTTACAGATAGCAGGTACTTCAGTGGGAGTGGCAATGGCTCCAATGTACGCTTATGCGTATATGTATGTGTACGAGGAAGAGCACATTTTTGTCTAAGTATAAAAAACACATCCAAGGCTGGTATCGGTACATAGATTTGCTTATAATATGGAAGGGCTCTATACAAACAGCACAACAAATGGTGGAGCAGTTAAATCTTCTGACTTCACCCATTAGAATGACTGCCAACATCCATGCAGAACAGGTCCATTTTCTAGACATATATGTATAGGTGAAGGTAGACTGGAATACAGTCTTTTCACCAAGCCTGCATTATCAGAGTGCACACCCCAAAGCACTCAAGGATTTCTTACCCAAAGCGCCGTTCTTACGCGTTATTAGACATAACTCTAATCCAGAAACAACGGAACAACAACTACAGATAACTAAATTCTTGACAAGAGGCTACCTGCACCATATCTTTAAGAAGCAAGAAATGCACACGCAAGTGAGGTGATCAGCCCCACGAGATTATTTCCAATGGTATTTCATCAATCTACTCCAATTACTTCTACAACCAGGAAGAATTGGAAGATATCTAGCGATGACACACTCCCCAAAGTATTCAAGGAACCTCCTCTAATTGGTTACAGAAGAAATAAGAATCTGAAGGACTTACTGGTACATACCGACCCTGTCAGAAGTTATACTCAAGATACATCAGTCCAGAATCGAAGATCAGTTTGGTGCTTGTAATGTGTAACATGTGACCATATGGTGCCAGCTTGCTTCTTTAATCATCCCCACACCAATAAGATATACCATTACGTGCAAGACTTCTTCTGTTATCTACAAATTATCATGCCCCTGTGGGCTGAGACGGAAACGGCACTCTGAGCGCATTAGAGGACATCAGTCCAGCATCAGATTGGCATAAAGGGACTCAACCTCAGATAAACCGTAGCAAAGCAATTTTTGGAGTATATGTCAGCCCTGAAGTTTGTAGGGATAGATCATATCTCAGATCCAAAGAGAGGCGGAGACCGACAAAAGGAGGCTTATTGCATACACGAATTGGACACTGTGTCCCCTAAGGGTATAGATGCGAGCATGGCTGCCATGGTGGTCTGAATCCCTGTGTGAGTGTTAATAATTTGATGTTGTGAGCTAGACCCTGGCTGTGGATTGTCAGGGCTTGTCATCATTATCTTGTACAATTCAGCTTTCTTAGCCATGGCCGGGTATGATATCCCTCTACGCCTGAGTTCTGCTGCGATCTTAATAAACAGGGACTAGAGGGGTCTTGGCTTTCTGCTGCTGTAGGAGCCGTAGTTGGAGTAAGGGGTCTAGCTGGCTTGCTTGGTAGGGAGAAATCGTCTGCTTTATCTGACACGTGCGACATATTATAATTAAGATTTAGACATGAGTTTTGACTTGCTATATTTGTAAAACTTGCACAACCTGGCTTTTAATTGCCGGGTGGCGAAGAACTTAACTACTAGTGGGATGGTGAGGCCCTGCTGATGCCAAGTGGCTGATAGAGGCTCTATCTATGATTTTGCCCTGTTCTGTGCCTTTGAGCGAAGACCGGGTGTAGGCCTCTTGGAATTTAATACGTATAAGGGGATGGGTAGAAGTGGCGTCCTAACTAGAGCTCTTGAGTAGAGCGGTTCGAGACAGCTATCTATGATTTGGACCGTTTGAGCTGGTAACCTCTATGTGAGGACGGGTGTTGGTCTCGCAGGATTACAATTTGCTTTATCTGTGTCTGGCCCGTTCGAGTACCCTAACTGCCAGTATAGCTCTGTTTGTTGTAAGTGGTATGTTGGAGCCACGTACCTGCTCGTTCTCAGGAACATGGTCTTACCAGCCGTGGGGCTTCTGAGATTATTAACCTGTGCCACCTGTGAAACCAAGACTAATATTGGTGACTTTTTTAGAGTTTGTTTTTTTTTGGATTGATTTTTTAGGTGATACATACCTGTATCAACGGTTGATCCTTTATGGGGTGACTGGTATGGGTGGGTACGTCTGGCTCTAACAGCTTAAGGGAATGAGGTGATTCTTATTAAATGTCACGTACTTTATTGATGATTGTTTGTACTTGTGGAGTATCATGACCTGACTGTTAAAGTAACCTTGCTAGGTGCTAGGCCTTTTGTACGTATGTGATGATTCTAGCGTAGTCTTACCTCTAACGTTTGTGTCTGGTATGCCTAAAATGGTTTTAGGAAATATGTTTATGTTATTCTGATTAGCGTGTCTGTAAGTGTGGCTAGCTGCCTTCCTCTTACTTCTTGTGTCGTTTGCCGTAATGATGTAGTATCTGTGTTTAGAAACGGATATTGTTTTTGGGAAGTTTTTTTGTGACTTACTGGCTGTGCTTGTGAACTGTAGACGTATTCTTGTTATGGGGTAGTAATCGTTAACCCAGTTATTTAGAAAATAGGGGTTCTGAATGTAATAAATTTGAATGACCATGATTAGTGCTTATGTTCCCTTTGTATAGGATCATATTAGTAATTTAACATACCGTATATTTCAGAGAAGTCAAAATGCCAAGGATGAAAATTCGGTGAGTGTAGCTCAGGTTCTGGAATACATAATAACTTCTTTGAAAATGTAACCTTGTTTGTTACCCCAGCAATCTCACAGGAACAGGTTAAATAAATTTTTACGTAAAACCTTGTTATCATGTGTTTAACTGTCTGCCCAATTTGTCATAATTATTAGTAACTAATTAGCCATTTGTATTTATTAGCGGTAAATACATACACTATTGATTACTGACTACGCTGAACACAAATATTAGTGTTTCAAAAAGTTTTTTTCATTTTTCACACACAAACGGCCCTTTCACTGACTAAATCATTGTTGTGATACGTTTTACGGTTTTGAAACACTAATATGTGTTCAGCGAAGTCTCCTGAGTATAACAGTACCCCTCATGTACATGTTTTATAGTGTTTTCAGAAGTTACAGAGTCAAATATAAGGCTTGCGTTTCAGTTTTTTCACATTGAAATTCACCTGGTTTGCTACGTTGCCTTTGAGACTGTATGGTAGCCCAGGAATGAGAGAATTAATCCCATGATGGCAGACAACCTAAAATATTGCAAATAGGGTATTATCAGTCTTTTTTAGTAGCCACTTAATCACAAACACTGGCCAAAGTTGGCGTTCATATTTGTATGTGTGTGCAAAAAACAAATATAAACTCTAACTTTGACCAGTGTTTGTGACTAGGTGGCTACTAAATACTGAACATACCCGATTTGCAATACCTTTGGTTGTTTTCTTTTGCAAATGTTATGCCATCATGTGACCGCACCAAGCAGACTCTGTAAAGGGAACCAGCCTGACCCCAGTTACAAAACAAGACATCTCAGATTTACTGCATGAAATGAGGCAGCTGCATGCTGCAGACTTAGACCTGCTCAAAACCGAAATCATGGCAGTCACGGCACGCACACAGGCCCCCGAGGAAGACATCTTGAACTTGAGGCAGGAGGTCCAAGGTGTAAAATAATCCATTCACCAATTGCAGTCTTCCCAGGCCACTCTAACAACCAGGGTGGACCTGGCAGAAGACCGCCACAGGCGTGTAAACCTCAAGATCCGTGGCATACCCGACTCTATTGGCATCACAGAACTACCCCACTACCTCAGACGACCTCCTTCATGCCGCACGCCCAGGCAAAGAAACTCACCATTGAGGGCTTCTTTCGCATCCCAAAACCGAGGCAAGCACCACCAAAAGCCTAGCAGGACGTCATCGTCAGATGCCACTCGACCACCGACAAGATTCGACTAATGGCTGCGGTCCAGGGCAAGACCCCGCTCAACTTCGAAGCCTCTCAACTCACCTTCTTCCAAGACATAAAGCGCAACACATTACTATGGCATCGATCAATGGGGCCTGTGACCAGCCAGCTGGGAAAAGCGCGCATTGAGTACTGGTGGGCTTTACCACGCACCCTGATAGTCACCAGAGAGGGTATCACAAAGAGACTGTCCACACTAACAGAAGCAGACTCCTTTCTCCGAGCCCTGGGGATCCCCACGAGAGAAGCGCTGACAGCAACTCCATCCAATTCACATACCCTTTACCCCTGGAGGGAGCAAACATCCAGCAGCTCTGACCTGAAGGGACTGTGCAAACTCAAGGGATAATACACCACACTGTCAAGTCATAGTTACATAGCTGAAAAGAGACTTGTGTCCATCAAGTTCAGCCTTCCTCACATATGTTTTTGCTGTTGATCCAAAAGAAGGCAAAAAACCTAGTCTGAAGCACTTCCAATTTTGCAACAAACTAGGAAAAAATTACTTCTTGACCCCAAAATAGCAGTCAGATGTCTCCTTGGATCACATACCTGTCTCTTGCTCTCTCCTAAAGAGCAGCCCACCTTATTTGACTGCAAATTCCTGTCCTATTGTGTTTTACACCCCACCTCCTATAGAATATAAGCTCATTTGAGCAGGGTCCTCTCCAACCTATCGTTCCTGTAAGTTTTTTGTAATTGTCCTATTTATAGTTAACTCCCCCTCTCATAACATTGTAAAGTGCTACGGAATCTGTTGGCACTATATAAATGGCAATGATAATAATAAAAAAACAGCTATTTCCCCACTAATTATAAATTATATCCCTGTGTGTTATGTTTTTGCAAGTATTGATCCAATTGCAGTTTAAACATCTGTAATGACAAAACCACCTCTCCAGGCAGAGAATTCCATATCCTTATTGATCTTACTGTAAAAAAAAAAAAAACCTTTTCTTTTGCCTTAGATTAAATCTCCTTTCTTCCAGCCTAAATGTGTGACCTCATGTCCTATGTATAGCCCTGATTATAAATAGATTTCCAGATAAAGATTTGTATTGGCCCCGAGTATATTTGTATAATGTTATCATATCCCCTCTCAGGTGCTGTTTTTCCAAACTAAACAGATTACATTTTTTTAACCTTTCTTCATAACTAAAATGCTCCTTTTCCATTTTGTAGCTGATCTCTGCACTTTTTCTAGTGCCATGATATCTTTCTTTAGAACATGTGCATATGTGAACACAGCATTTTCAAGGTGTGGTCTTACCAACGATTTATAAAGAGGCAAAATTATATTTTCATCCCGAGAATTTATGCCCCTATTTATACATGACAAAACCTTACTGGCCTTAGCAACTGCAGATTGACATTGCATATTGCTGCCTAATTTGTTGTCTATAACAATTCCCAAATCCTTCTCGTGTATGGTTATCCCTAGTTCACTACCATTTAGGGTGTAAATTGCTTGTGCATTCTTAACCCCGAAGTGCATTGTGGCAAACCTAGCCACTTGGACAATACAGAGAGACTATGGCTTTAAGGGTTGCCTGTATAGTTCTTATAACGTTATATGTACCTGGTTGTAATGTACTGTAAACCGTATGATTGCATTGCCTGTATTGGCTATCTGCCGAAAGCAGATAGCTGTATTTCATTTCGTTTCACGAACAGCGCCTTTGCGTGCTGTTCGTGAACCGAATAAACTATCCTGCAATAGCCCACACACTAAGAGACGTGTGGCGCTTGTTAACTTTGTTAACATTGTTGCAATCGGTAATTAGAGGCTCTCCTAGGTGGCCGTCGTTCGACTACCGACCACGCGGCGGTCGGCCATCTTGGATCCTTTGTTCCTCCAGCAGTGTTTGGTCGTCAAGCGCGTGGTACTGAAAACGGCTACTCGACAGCGCGAACACCGCTGGACTTCCAGGCCGTTCGGGAGTTTCGGGCTTTTCTGTATTTTACTCCCCGTATGCCAATCGGTCTTTTGAATGTATGTTTTGATGAATATGTTTTTCGTGCGGCCTTCGGTTGTTTTAGCTGGGATCTGAGCGGTAATCTCACGAACTATGTGCTCAGACCCCAGCTATCTACCGAACGTCCATTCATGTAAATCAACCCAATATTGAGAAAGTTATACATTTTAATGCAAAATGCTGGTTCTGCTGCACGGAGGGATAATCCACTTAACGGTACATTCCAGTGGGAGGATCCCTCTCGTGCAGCAGTGCCTGAAGGGAGAAATGCTCTGTACATTAAGTTTCCCATGTAGTCCACTCCTGTAATACCCCTGTGATGTGACTCAGGAAACCCCTTGCATGGGGAATTGTATAAATACTGGTGCATGTGAATAAAGACCTCAGTTGACTCCCAGAACTGTGTTTCGTCCGGTTACTGGGGGATTTGGGATATTGCCTTGCTTTTCAGCGCTTGACTGTGGATTACCTTCTTAACCAGCGGAGATCGTGGGATTTAATATTGCCGCTCCGCTACATGCATAACTTTGCATTTCTCTATGTTAAATTTCATCTGCCATTTTAGTGCCCAGTCCCCCAATCTATCCAAATCCCTCTGCAGCAAAGCAATATCCTGCTCACATTTTATTACTTTATAAAGTTTTGTGTCATCTGCAAACACTGATACATGGCTTTCAATGCCTATTCCAAGATCATTTATAAATATGTTAAATAGAAGCGGTCCCAAAACAGAACCCTGAGGGACACCACTTACCACTTTTGTCCAGCCTGAAAATTTACCATTAATGACAACTCGTAGTACTCTATCCTTAAGCAGGGCCGTCTTTAATACTGATTGGACCCTGGGCAGGTATTTGATTTGGGCCCCTTGACCTAGCCCTTCCCCTTCCTAGCATGCCATCACGCCATCAACGCCCACACACACAAAAAAAACCACACACACACTTAGCCCTCTCATTTCTTACTGAGACAAAATACACACACTGAGACACATACAGATGCAAACACTGACATACATAGAGATGCACACATACACAGGTACAGGCATACATAGAGAGATACACAGACACACAAGTGCATACACAGACACACATGCAGATACACACTGACACACCTTCATACACCGATGCACAGATACACTTACTGACAAACATGCAGATGAACAGAAACTGACATACATTCAGATACACACAATAACATACAGATACATACATGGACCCACATGCAGAAACACACAGATACAGACACTGACACATATACAGATACAGATACACAGACACACATGCAGCTACACATTCATACAGAATGACACTCACACAGATACAAACACAGACACATATGCAGACACAAAGACATGCAGACACACATACAAACATACACACAGATACACATATAAACATATAGACATATAAACATACACATATACAAACAGACACAGAGACACACAGATACACATATATACAAAGACACACATATGGACACACAGGGTCACAGAGAGACACATGCAGATACAGAAACACACACACACACACATACAAACAGATACACACACACACATACAAACAGATACACATACACACATACAAACAGATACACACATACAAACAGATATACATACAGACAGACACATATATACATACAGATACATACAGACATGCACATTTTTTATGTGTTTTCTACCTTTGTAGTGCAGGAGGCTGGCTCAGGCTGATGGGAGTCAGAGCTCCCACTCTGACTCCCTCCTTTTCTTCTCCTCCTCCCACGCGGGCTCATCACAGGGGGCCCGGTCGTGCTCTCAAAGCGGCCGGGCCCCTTAAAATCCATCGCCCTTAGAGCATTGGCGGGTGGATGAGCCTTCACATTGCGCGACCTGCGGTGGTAGTTCCACGCGGGCCGCACGCACCATGGCGGCCGGAGGGCTAAAGGGGCAGCTACTTTGGGCCCCCTAAGACTGACTGGGCCCGGGGCAGCTGCCCCTTTTGCCCCGTGTTAAAGACGGCCCTGTCCTTAAGCCAATGTTCTACCCAAGAACAAGAATATTAATCTAGACCAATTTCTTTTAGTTTGAAGACTAACCTATTGTGAGGAACCGTATCAAATGCCTTGGCAAAATCCAAGTAGATTACATCCACTGCAACACCCTGATCTATACTTCTACATACTTCTTTGTAGAATGCAATTAGGTTAGTTTGATATGACCTATGTTTCATAAAACCATGCTGATTATTGCTAATAACAAAGTTCTTCCCAATGAATTCCTGAATATTATCCCTTAACAGCCCTTTAAATATTTTCCCAGTTACAGAAGTTAAGCTCACAGTCATGTAATGTCTTTCTGTTTTAAGTTTTTCGTACACAGGTTTATATTTTATTATTTTTTATTCTATTAATGTCCTAAAGTTAATTTAAAAAAAAATAAAAAATAAAAATTATGCATACACCTGGCACGGGATAACTACCCAGAACTGACTTCCCCAGTCATCACCGGACACTAGGCACTCAACCGGCACACCTACCTCATCCTAGAAGGACTTCCACACCCAACAGGCAGCCACCAAGACTAGCGGCGACACCATCCCTCTCCTGTATCCC
This sequence comes from Pelobates cultripes, assembly GCA_933207985.1. Classification (NCBI taxonomy): domain Eukaryota; kingdom Metazoa; phylum Chordata; class Amphibia; order Anura; family Pelobatidae; genus Pelobates; species Pelobates cultripes. Next base: position 87,366,320 of record OW240918.1, read on the forward strand.
CCCATGTTAGGGGACCTACACACAACCAGACATCACAATATGTCTCCTAGACCCCCGCGGGGCCTAAGTTACCCGCATCACGGTAGCCCCTAAACCCGGCTATACTGGCTTACATAGCTGATACTCGACAACACCTTCACGTCCAACAGAAGAGGGTACCGTACTAACCTCCAAGGTGCACCTCTACTTCTATCCAATGGACTCCGGTTAGTGATAGGGGTTTAGCTTTGGCACTCTATACACCTGACACTTAAAACCAAGCACACCTCTCTATTGTACGGCAATATGGCTGACTAAGAGTACATACCCGGGCGACCTTCCCAAAGAGAAGTGACCAACTGGTTCAAGTAGACACACGATCCATAGATGGCACACACATACCTTCATTTGGCAACCGATCATACAATCAGTTCCGCTCACTTACTCAAAAATAAGTGCTATGACAGCAACTTCTCATACTGTGCAAATGCAATTGACAGCTATTTAAATGCTACTTGAGAAAGTAAACGTTTGTTTTAATGTATCACACTGCACTTGAAAAATAAAGAATTAAAAAAAATATATGAAAGGTGAATTACTGTTGAACAGACATATAGCCAAATTCCAAGTTTTGTTCACATTTTATTTTGATCAAAACATGTACATTTGGCTCAGTCCTTAAGGGGTTAAAGTCTGAATGGCCACGTACCATCCTGTGCTGTACATGTTTATTCACATTGCAAAATCCGCACATTGTACATTCTATTTAACCATGTCTGGATTTTGCACATTTCATTTTTTTCCTCCAAAACCAAGTAATATGGTTGGAGGAGTGTGGCTTTTTGCCGCACATGCCTAGCTCAAATCCTTTGTGCTCTATGAGAAACAATGGATTGGAGGAGATTGTGATTGATGTCTGCTTAGATTCCCACATCACTATAGGAGCTGGAGGCTGCAGCGGAGGAGTACTACAAACAAAATTAAATCTTTGATTTTAATGAGCAAAGATGGATGGACAGTGTTCCCTTCACTATTCGGGAAACCTTTAGTCTTGAAACAATAATTTTACAACATGACAGGAGGCTTTGTATTTTGCATAATCTCTCTTTACTAGCTCCACACAGCAGCAAAGAAACATATAGAAAAAAGAACCAATCACAAGAGAGTAGGATGTACATAAGGCATAATGACCTCATCATTTCCTCTTTCTTTGCTGCTCCAATGAAGCAGACAGGTTAGAGTATTACTCTTCTCTATTACTTTATGTTTACAGTGCCCATTTTGAGGTTGTTTCTGTATTATATTCTTTTATTTACTTTGCTGTATGTCCTTGCTGTGCTTCTGTACTATGTGCAGCTGGGGTTACCTGTAAATGTCGAATTAGGCCGTTTATATAAGCTGTTTAAAGGGATTTCACCCATAAACTTGTATTAACTATTAGAGCATGGATTAGTGCTCTCTGTCAGGAATGTAGCCTACACTCAAGGGGTGAGCCCCCTACTGTGTTTTTACTGCACTGTGATACTGTATGGAGACATGCTGCTGCAGCCTCTGTGAACTGCTAAACAGGATTTCCAGGACATACTGCATAAAGGACAGAGTATTACTCTTCTCCAATAATTTATATTTCTATTGCCTTTTTTGGTGACTGTTTTCGAATTGTACTTTAATAGGTTTTGCTATTTATTTAGCTGTACTTCTATGCTATGGGCATCTGCGGGTCTTTCTTTATTATTAGTTTACTTTTACCTTATTCTGGGTGCTTGGCCCTCTCCCCTCCTTATTTCTCTTCCCCCAGGGTTTCAAGGAGCTTTTAGAAGTTTGAATCCAGGTACAGGTGTAGTATTCTAATCTGTTCTATTATTACATCTCAATGTTGTATTGATTCAGTTGTATTTGAGGTTTAAAGGGATATCACCCTTAACCTCAGATTAACTGTTAGAGCACGGTTCTGTGCCCTATATCAGGACTGTGCTACACCTTACACCTCCCACTTACCTCAGATTACTGTTAGAACACAAATTAGTGCTGTCTATCAGGACGGCGACATGCACACTCTAGAGTTCATATCCTGTACTGCCGTACACCTGGGGTTACCATTCTACTTTGTCCCACTGTATGGTATGAGGCTATTACATCAGGATTCCCAGGGCATACGGCTTAAATAGATATAACCTTTGAACAACTGTTTGCACACAGTGCCCTCTATATACAGCCATGCCCCACACTTGAAAGATTCATACCCCGTGCACCCCGCTGTGTATACGTTACTCTGTACTGCTATGACAACCTCTGTTAGCTACTGGACAGAAATTTCAACACTTCCAGCTTAGCAGGATATCTCCCATGGCAGTGCATTAATTGGAAGAGCTGAGGGAGGCTCTCTATTAGGCTGATGGCCAGCACTTAAGGGTTCATACCCTGTGCACCTGAGGTGAGGCCCCTACTATATGTGTGCTGCACTGTGCTACTGAGTGGAAACAGGTTGCTACAGCCTCTTAACTGCTGGGTATGATCTCCAGGACATACTGCCTAAGGGAATATCTCCCATGACAGTGCATTAATTATTGGAAGAGCTGAGGGAAGCTATCAGGCTGATGGCCAGCACTTAAAGGACCACTATAGTGCCAGGAAAACATAGTGCCCCCACCCTCAGGGTCCCCCTCCCGCCGGGCTCTAGGGGGTGGAAGGGATTAAACTTACCTCTTTCTCCAGTGCTGGGCGGGGAGCTCTCCGCCTCCTCTCCTCCTCCTCGGCTGAATGTGCATGCGCGGCAAGAGCTGCGCGTGCATTCAGCCAGCCTCATAGGAAAGCATGGCGTCTTCTCACTGTGATTTTCACAGTGAGAAGCACGCAAGTGCCTCTAGCGGCTGTCAATGAGACAGCCACTAGAGGCTGGATTAACCCTAATATAAATTTATCAGTTTCTCTGAAACTGCTATGTTTTTTAGAAAAAAGGGTTAAACCTAGCTGGAACTGGCACCCAGACCACATCATTAAGCTGAAGTGGTCTGGGTGCCTATAGTGGTCCTTTAAGGGTTCATGCCCTGTGCACCTGGGGTGAGGCCCCTATTAAATGTGCATTGCACTGCTGCAAGGAGGCATGCTGTTACAGACCCTGTCAACTGCTGGACAGGACTTTCAGCACTCTGCTTACAGGAATTTCTCCCTCAACAACAAATTTAATTGTTTAAGAACTGATTGATGCGCTCTACCAGGGCGGTGGCAAGCACTTAAGGGTTCAGACGCTGTGCACCCGGGGTGAGACCCCTACTATATGTACGCCGCACTATACTGCTGAGGGAAGACATATTGGGACAGCCTCTGTTAACCGCTGGACAGACTTTTCAACACTTCCGGCTTAACAGGAAATCTCCCATGACATTGCATTAATCATTGGAAGAGCTGAGGGAGGCTCTTTATCAGGCTGATGGCCAGCACTTAAGGGTTCATACCCTGTGCACCCGGGGTGAAGCCCCTACTATATGTGCGCTGCACTGGAATGCTGAATGGAGGCATGCTGTTGCAGCTGTCAGAATTACAGAATGATCCAGCACGTAGAATTGTGTAACACAGAGGACTGATAGGTAACGTATACCGGACCTTAGAATGGCCGGACTAATGTACCAAAGAATAGTCGGGAATAGCCGAGGTCAAGGGATACAGAAAGAGACACAATGATAAGGAAAAGCCAGGAGTCAGGGATGCCAGAAAACAGGAAAGTCAAAAACAATGCCAAAGTCAAATAACCAGAATAACAAAAATCAATAATGCGCTCTCGGACAACCACAAGGGAAACCACGACAGGGCACTGAGCAGGATGAGAACTGGGCCTAAATACCCCTCCTCTAGATCTGATAGGCTGTAACCGGCCTTTGACCCCAAAGGCAGTTACCAGGTTCCCATTTGCATAATTGCTGCTCAGCATTAACCCTTCTGTGAATTTGGTTGCTGCTCAGCACAACTTTTCATGTGTGGACAGTAAATGCCATTAACCACATTTTTATAAGCGGATGAATACGTGATATTACCCCCCAACTGAAGAACGCCCACCGGGCGGGCAGGACCAGGCTTGAGAGGAAATGTGGCATGAAAATAGCGAATCTTGCGGCCAGCATGTATATCAGATGCCGAAACCCAAGAACGATCGGCTGGTCCATAACCTTTCCAATCCACCGAGAACTGCAAAGTGCCCCGAGAAAACCTGGAATCAATTATGGAGGAGACCTCATACTCTTCCTGTCCAGAAACAACTAAGGGAGGAGGAGGAACACTTGAAACAGTATATTTATTGCAAACAAGAGGTTTGAGCAAGGACACATGAAAGGTATTAGGAATTTTCAAGGAGGCCGGAAGGGCCAAAGAGTACGCAACAGGATTGATCCTACGGAGAACACGAAAAGGTCCAAGAAACCTAGGAGCAAATTTCATGCTAGGGACTTTGAGCCTGATGTTACGAGAAGATAACCAAACCCTCTCACCCACTTGGTAAACAAGGTTGGCACCTCGACGTGTATCAGCATAATGCTTGAAACGGTCAGCAGCAGTACCCAGAGCAGATTGAACTTTAATCCAGGTATCACGGATGGAAGCCAGACAGTCATCCAAAGCAGGAATAGCCGTATCAGAAAAAACTGCCGGTAGGACAGTAGGATGCCGGCCATTATTAACAAAAAATGGACTATGCCCAGAGGAATCATGGTTAGCGTTGTTCCTAACAAACTCGGCCCATGGTAATAATTTGGACAAATTGTCTTGAGTGCTATTAACAAAACAACGTAAGTATAACTCCAAAGACTGGTTAGCCCTCTCAGCTGTACCATTAGTCTGGGGGTGGTAAGAGGATGAAAAAGACAATTCAATCCCCAATTGCTTATTAAAAGCCCTCCAAAACCGGGATACAAACTGAGAACCTCTATCAGATATAATATTGTGAGAAATGCCATGCAGACGGACAATCTAACGTATAAAGATCAGTACCAGATCTTGAGATGTCGGTAATTTCTTGAGAGGAATAAAATGAGCCATTTTAGAAAAACGGTCCACAACAATGAGAATGGTGGTATAACTGTTAGAACTAGGAAGTTCAACAATTAAGTCCATGGACAAGTGGGAACATGGGACCTCAGGAATAGGAAGAGGTTGTAAGAAGCCACAAGGGAGTTTATGAGGCACTTTGGAAACCGCACAAACAGAACAAGCCTGCACATATTCCTTAACATCCTTCCTGAGGGAATCCCACCAGAATGACCTCATGATAGCAGAAGTGGATTTATTAATACCTGGGTGACCAGCAGACATATTGTTGTGAAACACCTTCATGATATTAACACTTTCCCCCAATGGAACGAACAGTTTGTCCTGAGGTTTTCCGCAGGGAGCCTGAGACTGAGCCTCCATGATGGAGCCAAGCAGTGGAGAGGACAATGAAAGGACAGTGGACGCAATGATACATTCGGGGGAATGATATGGGACGTTTCTTGCTTTAGTATAGCCTCAGTATCAAACTGCCTGGACAAGGCGTCGGCCTTGACATTTTTAGAACCAGGTCTGTAGGTGATAAGAAAATTAAAGCGAGAAAGAAATAGAGACCATCTAGCTTGTCTACAAGATAATCGCTTAGCATCTCCTATATAAGCCAGGTTTTTGTGATCAGTAATGATCAAAAGGGGGTCCTTGGAACCCTCTAGAAGATGTCGCCACTCCTTGAGAGCTAGAATAATGGCCAACAATTCTCTATTGCCAATATCGTAATTGCGCTCAGTAGGAGACAACTTTCTAGAAAAGTAACCACAAGGATGTAATGGAGTTTCCTGGCTCTCCCTCTGGGAGAGAACTGCCCTTACTCCTGTCTCTGAAGCATCAACCTCGAGTATGAAAGGCTTACTGGTGTCAGGATGCATCAATATGTCAGCGGAGGCAAACCACTGTTTGAGAGTTTCAAAGGCTTCAATTGCCTCCTTAGACCATATTGTACTACAAGCCCCCTTGCGTGTCATATTGGTGATGGGGGCTGTTACTGAAGAAAATCCCTTTATAAATCTTCTGTATTAATTGGCAAAACCAATGAACTTTTGAATGGCTTTCAACCCAGTGGGTAAAGGCCACTGTAGAACAGACTCTAGTTTTTTAGGATCCATCTGAAACCCGAGGCAGAAATATTATATCCTAAAAACTGTACTTCAGACTGGTCAAAGATAAATGTTTCCAATTTACAATACAATTTGTTTTTTAATAAGGTTTGCAGAACTTGTTTAACGTGATTGTGGTGAGACTGGAGGTCAGGAGAATAAATAAGGATATCATCAAGATAGACCAAGACAAACGAGTAAATATAATCCCTGAGTACATCGTTAATGAAATCTTGGAAAACCGCTGGAGCATTGCACAACCCGAATGGCATCAATAGATATTCATAGTTTCCACTTCTGGTATTAAATGCAGTCTTCCACTCGTGGATTTCCTTGATTCTCACTAAATTGTTAGCGCTTCTAAGGTCAAGCTTAGTAAACACTTTAGCGTCCTGGAGTCTGTCAAAAAATTCAGCAATAAGAGGAATGGGGTAGGCGTTCTTAATGGTGATTTTGCTCAATGCCCTGTAATCAATACATGGGGGCAAATCACCATCCTTTTTAGATGCAAAAAAGAATCCTGCACCAGCATGCGAGGATGATTTTTGTATATGGCCTTTATTCAATGAATCTTTAATATATTCCTCCATTACACTACTCTCCTGAGGAGATAGAGCATATACTGCTCCCTTAGGTGGCATAGCACCTGGTAGTAAGTTAATGGAACAGTCATATGGTCTGTGAGGAGGTAGAGTATTAGACTGAGTTTTGCTGAATACTTCTTTAATGTCTTGGTATTGTATAGGGATCTCGGGATTTTGAGGTGTACTAGTGGGTAATTCAATAGTTCCCACTCTTTTGGTGACATGCAATATGCACCTTTCATTACAATCCTTACCCCATTCTAATATTTCCCCATCAGCCCAGTCAATATGAGGGCTATGCTTGCTAAGCCATGGGAATCCTAACATAATAGGACAAGAAGGGGATGCAATCACCTGAAATGTAATCTCTTCCTTATGTAATGCACCAATAGAAATATTAATGGGTAAGGTTTCATGCGTTATCAATGGTTGTGAGTGAGTGTGGTCTCCCATCAATAGCTTCAACAGCTAGGGGTGATAGTCTCTCTTTGATAGGTATAGTATTACCTTTGACAAACTGAACGTTGATGAAGTTTCCAGCAGCACCTGAATCCATCAGGGGTTTGCATGAAAAATTATTTTTGTCAAAGGCGATAGAAATGTCAAGGAGAAACCTATTTTTATTATATTCATAGGACGTTTCCATTACACCTAAGACCTGTCCCCTTAAGGTGCTTAGGTGCGGTAGTTTTCCGGACGTATGGGACAATTGTTTCTCATATGTCCCTTCCTACCACAGTATAGACATAGGCCTTCTTTTCTCCTATATTGTCTTTCTGCTTCCGACAGTCTAGTGACCCCAACTGCATGGGTTCGGGTTCGGACTGTACAGGAATTTCAGGGACAACAGATCTGGAGAAAAAGGGTGCTAAATGCATACTCATGCGTCTGGTCTTGTTTCTAGTAGCTTCTCTGGTTCTTAATCTATTATCATACAAAACACAGAAATTACAGGGCGCCACATTCACCAAATGGGTAAATAAGGGTTAAAGCTGAATAATAAAGTGAGATAAAGATAACAAAGTTTATTGAGAATAATACATATATTATCAGCACCAAATATGTGCAATAATAATAATAAAAAAAATAATAAAAAAAAAAATATATATATATATATATATATATATATAAAGCCTTATTAGGCTAAATAACCCGTAGGAAGTCATACAGACGAAACGCGTTGAGCATCATTTGGACCCTGCAGCTTGGTATTAGCAGTTTCTTTTTACATGTTTTTTTCATTGCAAAGATTTTGTGTGCAGTATCTGTTTTTACCATTTACTATAGTGATGGGAGTTATGTTCTCTCACCCTGTCTGATTGTCTGCACTTTAGCATTTGCACTTTTTGAGTTCACATGTTATATAGAACTGCTATACCCACGGGTTTTTTAGCATATTAAGGCTTTATATATATATATATATATATATATATATTTTATTATTGCACATATTTGGTGCTGATAATATATGTATTATTCTCAATAAACTTTGTTATCTTTATCTCACTTTATTATTCGGCTTTAACCCTTATTTTCCCATGTGGCGCCCTGTAATTTCTGTGTTTTGTATTGTATTATTAAAGTTGGAGTGACCTTTTATAAAGAGGCTAGCCTGCACCGGGGTTTCACTACACTCTACCCAACTTATTTTTCTTTTAATCTATTATCAATCTGCATGACAAAAGTGATAAAATCATTAAGCTTTTTGGGTAAATCTTTGGCGGCAATCTCATCTAGCATAGTTTCAGATAATCCCATTGTTACAAAAGACTCGAAAGGACTTCATTATTGTTACCACATCTTGTTACTGTTGCAGCCCTATACTATTAACGCGGAGAAATATGAATGGATTATATGAATCCTTATAAAGAACCATTCGTGGTACGAACAAGAGACCCCCCAAACGCTGGCGTGTGCCACCAATTAACCTCCTCACCTCGCGAAGACCAGCGGAGTGTGGCGCCCATTAACCACCCAGGCAGCTGCGGTCTGTGGTTAACCACAAACTAATTGACGGGCAAGGAGGATCTACGTTCGCATACAAATTACCGAATAAGAACTACCGAACAACCTCACGAATGGAGACCTCCTACAGTGGGTCGTATGTCAGCAATTAGAATGTGGTTTCTGCGGTTAACCGCAACTCAAGTACCGTGCTACCGGGCGGTCTCAATTCGTATACCGAACGATTTCCACTACCAGCCAGACAGCGGGGATTTGCATGAGCCTATATCCGATTTTAGTTCCATAAGTTGGAGTCGAGGTCCCGCTGCTCGTTAAACTTCCTAAAAACATGGCCGCCATCAGGGACTCACGACCCAAAATACCGAACAGACTTTATACGGCAGAAATTGCTCATTCTGTTCGCGGGATTGGAGCGCCATTCGTATATTTAATGTACCCGAACGCGAGCTATTGAATGAATGGTAGAATGAACCGTTTTCCCCTATTAATGTTGAAGTTATGTATTTTTATACAGTTTTATGAGGCATAATAAAACGTGGTCTTTTGTGCGCTTGGGGATAATTAGATTGTATAACCGTTGGCCTCATTATCTCCAAGCTGGGCGGGTACTAATTCAAATAATATATTGTACTGTGATTGGTTACCTGTTTGTACTGTACCTGTATTCCATCAGGTCCACAGGGGGCTGTCCTTGGACCTGAGGAATTGCATAAATTGCCATGTTTGTGTGCCAGTAAAGCCAGTTCGGTTTTGACCCTCAACTTGCAGCCTCGACTCATGTTGTAGGGATCCGGGATATTGATGCTTATACAGTTTTTGGGATACTCTACACTTGCAGCTTTTACCAAAGGAACTCTGTTTGACTCTCTACTGCGGGAACCAGGACATCCAAGCGATCAACCCCCCTGCTAGACCAGGGGCAATCGTAACAATTGGTGGCAGCGGCGGGATCATCCTGGAATTCCTAAGAGAGATATAGGACGGAGGGAGAGCAACTACGATAAGTTGAAATGTACCACGTTAAATGATTTACTTGAGAGCCGAGGGGGAAATGCAAGTAACCAGCCAAGGAGAGAGTTGATTGCCGACCTAAACGAATTGGATCAAAGCTTCACCATGGCAGAACCAACGGTGAACCCCAGCGACGAAAAGACAAGGATTGTCCGGGAAAGACTTCCTCTATACGGGCCGAACCCCTCCGTAGAACTGGTGCAACAATTGATGGCAGAGGCTGAGGCGGACATACAACGGGCTAGAACCCACAAGCTGAACATGGTGACCGCACAGCAGGGAGCCGCCGCTAATGGCCACAACGGCTTCCCGGAACCGGCTGAGCAGCCGAAGATTCCGTTCGCGGTATTCAAGCCATTCGTGGAGAACGAGATGGAGATCGACGAATTTTTTGCCGATTTTGAAAGACAATGTGCCCTACATCAAATACCCGTTACAGCGTGGCCGCGTATCCTGGCAGAGAAGTTAACCGGGCGGGCCATGGAAGCCTTCAGGACACTCAGCTCCGAAGAAGTAGCCCAATACCCCACAGTAAAGGAGACGCTACTGAAACGGTACGCCGTGACCCCAGACACTTACCGAAGGCAGTTCCGCAAAACGAAGAAGAAGGCGAATGATACCCATGCCGAATGGGCCCACCGAATGCACAGGGTTGCTACCCATTGGATTAACGGGTGTCGGGCCGTCACGGCAGTGGAAATCTTAGAGCTATTTTTGTTGGAACATTTTTATGAGGGTCTAGAGCAGAGAGACAGAGAGTGGTTGAAAGACCGACGTCCCAATATCCTGCACGAAGCAGCAAGGCTGGCGGACGAACACCGGGATGCTCATGTTCAGGAGTTCAGTAACTCCCAAACGATAGCCCGTCCCGAAACACGAGAGGTGTACCGAACAACCCCACGAACTGAGTTTCGCGCGCCTGTACCAGCGGGACCTACAAGGTACATGGGACCACCCAGCTACTACAATCAAGAGCGCTCCCGCCCCACTTGTTACAAGTGCAAGCAACCGGGGCACCTGATTGCTAGTTGCCCCCTCAACAACAACTACCCTACACGGAACTATAATTCGTCCCCGTCGGGAAGTAATCGCCCAGCCTGAGCTTTTTGCCTCGAGCAGGACAGCCCTTTAGAGGAATATCTGGGACCCCTGCATGAAGCTAACTCCGTGTATGCCGCAAGTGACAATAGGCAACATCACAGGCAAGAAGTGCTACTGGAGGGTCGTCCCACTCAGGGATTGAGAGACACTGGGGCCACTATCACCTTGGTGCAAGGCCGATTAGTCCCCGAGCACAAGCGCTCCACCGACACTGTCGCAGTCCGGGTGGCTGGAGGGGACATATACAAGCTACTCACAGTGAAAGTACATTTGGATTGGGGTGCGGTGAAGGGACTTGTGAGGGTGGCTATTATGGATAACCTACCGGCTGAAGTTTTGCTGGGAAACGACCTGGGTCCCATGACTTCAGCATATGCACCTTCCTACAATTCCGAGGCACATCCAGTGACTACCCAGTCGCAAGCAGAGAGAGCTCGAGACCCTTCACCAGTGCGGGAGACTCAGGTAAGAATTAACCTGACTGTGACCACCCCTCCTGCCCCATTACCCTGGGACACCCCTGCAGCCTTTGAGGCTGAGACCAAAACTGATCCGACGCTCCAAAAGTATAGGGAAAGAGCCGATACAGGGACTGGGGGATCCGACCAGGAGACTTTCGCATGGGAACAGGGCCGACTGTACCGACACACAGAGAAGAAGGGCCACCGTAGGAGACAGCTAGTGATACTCCACAAATATAGACGGGATATCCTCCAGGTGGGCCACGATATTCCCTTAGCCGGACACCTGGCAGTAACCCGTACCCTCCATCGTATTACCCATACCCTGTTCTGGCCAGGGGTACATGCAGATGTGAGGACCTATTGCAATACGTGTGAGGTATGCCAAAGGGTAGGCAAGAGAGGAGACCACCCCAAGGCACATCTCGTTAACATGTCCATTATCGAAGAGCCGTTTAGCCGGGTAGCCATCGACTTAGTAGGGCCTCTGGCCACCCCCAGTCCATCTGGTAAGAGATATATTCTTACCATCGTGGACTATGCTACCTGCTACCCGGAAGCCGTGGCTTTATCTAACATCCAAGCAGACACTGTGGCTAATGCGTTAGTGCAGGTATTCTCTCGGGTAGGGTTCACTCGGGAGATCCTATCCAACAGGGGGACCCAGTTCACGGCAGAACTAACCCAGCAGCTATGGCATGTCTGCAAGATAAAATCCCTCCTCAGCTCCCCTTATCACCCTCAGACCAATGGGCTATGTGAGCGGTTCAATGGAACCCTCAAACAAATGTTAAAAACCTTCACTCAGGAGTATAGAGACTGGGAACGTTTCCTGCCGCATCTCCTGTTTGCTTACCGGGAGGTGCCCCAGGAAACCACCGGATTCTCTCCCTTTGAGCTGCTATACGGATGTAAGGTACGGGGCCCCCTGAACCTTATCCGTGAGCACTGGGAGGGAGAGACAGAGAACGCTGGGGTCCCCATCGTACCTTACGTGCTGGAGCTGAGGGACCGTATGGACCAGTTGGCTAAGTCAGTTCGGGCCAACCTCCAGGCGGCCCAGGGGCGACAGAAAGTCTGCTACGACCGGGGGGCACGGTATAGGACAGAAGGCACGGTATAGGACAGAAGGTTATGGTACTCAAACCAGTTAAAGCAGACACGCTACAAGCAGCCTGGCAGGGGCCTTACCAGATAGTGGAGAAAAGGGGGGACACTACCTATGTGATTGCCAGCTGTCACGATGAGAACCTACAGAAGATATTCCACGTGAATATGCTGAAAGAATACCTACAGAGGCCAGAGGAGGTGTCAGCCATATGTAGTCCCGCGTTTGAGGATCCAGATAGCCTCCCCATACCCGACTTATTGACCCCCAACTCCCCGTCTGAAGTAGTGAACCAAGTACAGATCGGGGACCGACTTAACCCAGTAGAGAGGGCGCAGCTACACAAACTGCTCAGAGAGAAACAAGCAATGTTTTCTCAGGAACCGGGGTGCACCGATCTGGCCACCCACCAAGTAGATACCCCCGGGCAAACACCTTTAAGGCTGAGACCAAAACTGATCCGACGCTCCAAAAGTATAGGGAAAGAGCCGATACAGGGACTGGGGGATCCGACCAGGAGACTTTCGCATGGGAACAGGGCCGACTGTACCGACACACAGAGAAGAAGGGCCACCGTAGGAGACAGCTAGTGATACTCCACAAATATAGACGGGATATCCTCCAGGTGGGCCACGATATTCCCTTAGCCGGACACCTGGCAGTAACCCGTACCCTCCATCGTATTACCCATACCCTGTTCTGGCCAGGGGTACATGCAGATGTGAGGACCTATTGCAATACGTGTGAGGTATGCCAAAGGGTAGGCAAGTTCCCGGAGGCAGTTCAGGCAGGCATGAAGAAGGGAATAGATGAGATGCTCCGGCTACGGGTCATTGAAGCTTCCGATAGTCCCTGGGCATCCCTGGTGGTTCTGGTACCCAAGAAAGACGGCACTATCAGATTCTGTGTGGACTATCGGAAACTCAATGACAAAACCGTCACCGATGCTTATCCCATGCTCAGAGTGGATGAGCTGCCGGGCCGCATAGCCAGGGGAAACTACCTAACTACCATTGACCTCTGTAAAGGTCATTGGCAAATCCCTCTGGCCAGGGAAGCTGTCCCCAAATTGGCATTCGTCACCCTGTTCGGTTTATACCACTTTAAGGTCATGCCGTTCGGGATGAAGAATGCCCCCGCCACATTCCAGCGCTTGGTGGACAGACTCCTTGATGGCTTCCAGGAATTTGCCTGCGCATACCTGGACGACATAGCGATCCATAGTGAGTCCTGGGAGGAACACTTAGCTCATGTAGGAATAGTCCTGGATCAGATTCGGGCCGCGGGCCGGATCCTGAAGCCAGAGAAATGCCACTTTGGGATGGCTGAGGTACAGTACCTGGGTCACCGAGTAGGATGCGGGTAACAGCAACCGGAGCCGGCTAAGATAGAGGCGGTCGCAAACTGGCCCACCCCACACACTAAGACCAAAGTGCTAGCCTTCCTGGGTACCACCGGTTACTACAGGAGATTTGTGCCTGAGTATAGTGCTATTGCTAAACTCCTGACCGACCTGACCAAGAAAAACCTTCCCCGACAGGTCCTGTGGTCTCCCCACTGTGAAACCGCATTCCAAACGCTCAAAACTGCTATGATTAATGCTCCTGTCTTGGCTGCCCCAGCCCCTAATCGACGTTTTATTGTTCATACAGACGCTTCCATGTTCGGGCTGGGAGCTGTCCTCAGCCAAGTAGGAGATGATGGGAAAGAGCACCCGATTGCCTACATCAGTCGAAAACTCCTACCACGCGAAGTCAGCTATGCCGCGGTAGAAAAGGAGTGTTTGGCCCTGGTGTGGGCATTGTAACTGACCGTTTCAGCACACAAGGGGTTAAAACTGTTTAGGCGATATTCCCCTTTTCAGATACACAGGCACAGCTACTGCAGAACACCAAACTCCCGAGCTGCATACAAGGGAATGCTCCAAACACCTGAACTGCATACAAGGGAATGCTCCAAACACCCGAACTGCATACAAGGGAATGCTCCAAACACCCGAACTGCATACAAGGGAATGCTCCAAACACCCGAACTGGAACCTCACAAATAGCTGCTAGCAGACGAATAGGAAAAGCATCCAAGCGGCTTACACTCCTAGCAATCAGTCTCTATCAGTATTCAGTAAATCCCCCCAAAGACGAGACAAGGCTCCGTGTTGTGAGTCAAGCAGTGGTCTGTTTAATGAGGGCTACCTGCCCAGTATTTATGCAGGTCTCCCACCTGGTGGACACTCCCCTAGGGGAACAAGGGACAGACAAGCAGACAAATAGGACACACAGTCACAATATATTCCCACAATGCATCCTGGCTTCCTCCCCTCTGCCCTGGGAGATAATTGAGAAGTAATTCAATTATCTCCCAAGACAAAGGCAAATCGCCATTATGCACGTGGGAATACTAAAACAACCATTACTGTTAAAATACACCAGGTAAGACACATTACATTAAAACTATACATTTAACATATCCCCAGATAGCTCAGGTCTGAGCGCACATTATTAAGCGAATGGCGCTCAGACCACACGAATACAGTTTAATCGCCATGGAGCCAAAGTCTTTAATTCCACGAACAGGCTCCATGGCAGGCTATCTGGGTACTTGCACACCGAATACAATTGCAGCACTAAAATGCTTCGTTGTTCGGTTCCCGAACGGGTTTGTAGACTTCCAGCCTCAGCGGGGCTTGTAAGACAAAAGTGTCCGCTTTTGGTGTCCTGCCGCTGGGTAGAACAAGCGCTGGCTACCCGGGGAGCTTCCCTAAAACCGCCATCGTGTGGCGGCTAGGTGTAACCGCGACCACCCAGTAATTGTCAATTAAGCTGCGGTTAACCGCAGCTTCAGGGAGGTTAATTGCCAGCACACTCCAGCTCCCAGGTGGTCTATTCATTCGTGTGGTTGTTCGATAGATTGAATCTACCGATCAACCGGCAGAAAAGCACGAATACAGCTTTTCTGCAGGCGAAACAAAGTCTTTTAACATGGGGCCATAGTCCAAAGGCAGCAGGCGGGCAACCAGGCTTCTCCAATGCAATGTGGCGAGATTGGTCTCGTCACATCTCTCCCCTTTTCTAAACAGACTAACAGGGTATCTGACCTCCTGCCGGTCAGTGCCCTTGTTAGTCCAGCAGCCCACCCACAAAACACAATCAACAGCACAGCCCATCCACAATAAATGGTTACTACACCTGGGTAGAGGAGAAGCTTGTCCATGTCCAGGTGTCTCACCACGGCTGTGCTGGGTACGGGTATGCTGACTTGGTGGGTTGCTGCGTGGGCAGAGACCAGCGGTACTCTGCCCTGTTGCCAGCGCTACTGGGAGGGTAGCCTAGTTGAAACCTGGTTGTTGAAGGGGGAGACCGACTGTCTCCCCTTTAGATACACAGTCCTGCTGCTGGAGACCGACTGTCTCCCCTTTAGATACACAGCCCTGCTGCTGGAGACCGACTGTCTCCCCTTTGGTTACACAGCTCTGCTGCTGGAGACCGACTCTCTCCCCTTTGGTTACACATCTCTGCTGCTGGAGACCGACTGTCTCCCCTTTGGCTAAACAGCCCTGTTGCTGGGGGGCAGAACCGACCGTCCCTACTCCCTGTGCTGGACATGCAGAGACCACGGTCCCATCTGCACAGTTGTGGGGCTTACTGTCTCCCCCTGGTACATTAAGCTGCCGCTGGGGAGAGGGGGTAACAAGCTCCTCTCCCATATATACTTCCAGCCGCGGGGGAGGGAGACCGACTGTCTCTGCTCCCAATACAGAGTCCTGCTGCTGGGGAAAGGAGACTGGGCTCTCTATTCCCGGTAGGACACTCTGCCGCTGGGGAATGGAGACTGGGCACCCAATTCCCTGTTTTATCTCCCGCTGGGGAATGGAGACGGGGCTCCCAATTCCTAATAATCTGTGCTGCCGCTGGGGAATGGAGACTGGGCTCCCAATTCCCAAAACATCATACTGCCGCTGGGGAATGGAGACTGGGCTCCCAATTCCCAAAACATCAGACCTGAGCCGACTGCCCAGCATCCCTGTAGCTCACCCTGCCACTGGGGAGGGAGGACCCTTCTCTCCTCTCCCTGCAAGGAACACTGCCGCTGGGGGACAGGACCACTTGTCTCTGCCCCCTGTAACTCAGCCTGCCGCTGGGGAATGGAGCTCGGGCTCCCAATTCCCTGCAATTCACTCTGCTGCTGGGGGACAGAAGCAACTATCTCTTTCCCCTGTAACTCAGCCTGCCGCTGGGGAATGGAGCTTGGGCTCCCGATTCCCTGCAATATCTCCCACTGGGGAATGGAGCTTGGGCTCCCAATTCCCTGCAATACCGGTGGAAAGACCTCGGTCCCATCTCCACCCGCCACCTGGGGTTCTTCCCAGTAATCCTCCACAATATCTACCCAGCTGAATGGGTCTGGATCTGGGTGTCCACTTCCCTGCTGAGCCTTCTCACTGGAGTGGAACAGATCTTGGTAGCCCTGCTCCAGCTCCATCTCTCGGGTAACCAGGTGGACCAGGTCTTGCTCAATTTCTTGAGTGTCGTCCCAGTCATACCTGCTCTCCCTCCACTCCTAGAGATCACTGAACCGGGCTTGTGTAGGGCTCCCAAACTCAGGCTCTGCAAAAGACTCCCATAACAAGCCAGGACCATCAAACTCCTCTCCCTCTGGCTTGTCATGCTCGGCTGTCCAGGGCTGGTACTGTGCCCCATACCACCAGAGTGCCTTGTAGGCATCTTCCAGCCAAATCTCCTGCCATACTTGGAGCTCCAATTCCTTCACCCATTCATCCAGGGGCTGCTCTCCCAGAAAGGGCATCCGCAGGGCTACTCGCTTCTGCAATCGCTGGTCTTCCTTGGGGAGTCTCTCGCCCCGCTGGTACTCCACAATACCCAGTGCCTGGTACCAGATGCCTTTGCGCAGCGCATCTCGGTCATCCAGGGCACCCTCATCATACTCCACTGCTGGTTCCATCTCGGTGCTGTCAGGGTCGCTGTACTGGGACATGCGTTGCCCTCAAATTGTAAAAATCCACGGAATGGTGTTGCCTGTAGCTGTCCTGTAGTCTGTGGGAACGATCCCGCCGCTTGCCACCAATTGTAACGGACCGTTTCAGCACACAAGGGGTTAAAACCGTTTAGGCAATATTCCCCTTTTCAGATACACAGGCACAGGCACTGCAGAACACCAAACTCCCGAACTGCATACAAGGGAATGCTCCAAACACCCGAACTGCATACAAGGGAATGCTCCAAACACCCGAACTGCATACAAGGGAATGCTACAAACACCCGAACTGCATACAAGGGAATGCTCCAAACACTCGAACTGCATACAAGGGAATGCTCCAAACACCTGAACTGCATACAAGGGAATGCTCCAAACACCCGAACTGGAACCTCACGAATAGCTGTTAACAGACGAATAGGAAAAGCATCCAAGCGGCTTACACTCCTAGCAATCAGTCTCTATCAGCATTCAGTAAATCCCCCAAAGACGAGACAAGGCTCCGTGTTGTGGGTCAAGCAGTGGTCTGTTTAATGAGGGCTACCTGCCCAGTATTTATGCAGGTCTCCCACCTGGTGGACACTCCCCTAGGGGACCAAATGGGAGACTGTGACAAGGGACAGACAAGCAGACAAATAGGACACACAGTCACAATATATTCCCACAATGCATCCTGGCTTCCTCCCCTCTGCCCTGGGAGATAATTGAGAAGTAATTCAATTATCTCCCAAGACAAAGGCAAATCGCCATTATGCACGTGGGGATACTAAAACAAGCATTACTGTTAAAATACACCAGGTAAGACACATTACATTAAAACTATACATTTAACATATCCCCAGATAGCTCAGGTCTGAGCACACATTATTAAGCGAATGGTGCTCAGACCACACGAATACAGTTTAATCGCCATGGAGCCAAAGTCTTTAATTCCACGAACAGGCTCCATGGCAGGCTATCTGGGTACTTGCACACCGAATACAATTGCAGCACTAAAAGTCCCGAATGCTCCGTTGTTCGGTTCCCAAACGGGTTTGCAGTCTTCCAGCCTCAGCGGGGCTTGTAAGACAAAAGTGTCCGCTTTTGGTGTCCTGCCGCTGGGTAGAACAAGCGCTGGCTACCTGGGGAGCTTCCCCACCCAGTAATTGTCAATTAAGCTGCGGTTAACCGCAGCTTCAGGGAGGTTAATTGCCGGCACACTCCAGCTCCCAGGTGGTCTATTCATTCGTGCGGTTGTTCGGTAGATTGAATCTACCGAACAACCGGCAGAAAAGCACGAATACAGCTTTTCTGCAGGCGAAACAAAGTCTTTTAACATGGGGCCATAGTCCAAAGGCAGCAGGCGAGCAACCAGGCTTCTCCAATGCAATGTGGCGAGATTGGTCTCGTCACAGGCATTAAAGAAGTTAACCCCCTATTTGTATGGACAAGAGTTCACTCTGGTTACAGACCATAACCCGTTGGTGTGGCTCAACCGGGTTGCTGGGGATAATGGATGACTATTACGCTGGAGCTTATCTTTACAACCATTCAATTTTACCATCACCTACCGACCTGGAAAGCAGAATGGCAACGCCGACGGGTTGTCCCGGCAGACTGACCTCAGCCCAGCATATTTTGTCAGTCTGGACAGCCTTAGTCTGCCCTGAAAAGGGGTCAGACAGTGTCTGCCAGAGTGTTCCACAAATTGTTACAAAAGACTCGAAAGGACTTCATTATTGTTACCACATCTTGTTACTGTTGCAGCCCTATACTATTAACGTGGAGAAATACGAATGGATTATACGAATCCTTATAAAGAACCATTCGTGGTACGAACAAGAGACCCCCCAAATGCTGGCGTGTGCCGCCAATTAACCTCCTCACCTCGCGAAGTACCGAATGACCGACCACCCGACCAGCGGAGTGTGGCGCCCATTAACCACCCAGGTGGCTGCGGTTAACCACAAACTAATTGACGGGCAAGGAGGATCTACGTACGCATACAAATTACCGAATGGGAACTACCAAACAACCTCACGAACGGACCTTACGGGACTGACTGGTGAGGATCTCCTCCTCCTACATTCATATCTTACTCTTTTCACAGATCCGAAGGAAACATGCATCTTCTCTTCCTTGAGGGTCGGCTGACCCTGGTGGCTGGGACTCTTGCTGGGTTTCTTGGCAGGTCTGCGAACTATCGCAGACTGCTAGGGACCTCTTAGGATTCTCTTGGGCCCCAGGGACGTAATGATGCTACCTCCTGGACATTCCTGGTCTGACTGATGTTTGGAACTGTACCTTAATCCATTATGGGGTGGTTTGGACAGCTCTATGGCCCGTGTCCCGCTCTGGGGACTCCCGATGGACAAGGATCCTAAACCATATGTACCAGTTACCCAGTGACATCCACCTCTGGCTCATGGGACATGGAGGTCGTTCTCCATTTTTTTTCTATGGGACTGGGGCACCTACTGATGCACTTTTATGCTTGGATCGGTGGCTTTCTGCCAGGTACCGGATGATCGGGCGTTCAACAGGGAGGTTACTCCCATAGACCTGACGTGCTAGGTATCCCGTCGCACTTTCGGCTTCTTCATTCATTTTCTATTTCTTTCTCAGCGTTAAAAATGCAAAATACGAAGCCTCGTGTCATGTTGTAAAATTGAAGATTATGCTAGCTTTAGTGTATTAATAATCTAAATTTTAGTAATGACAGGAGGTGAGTATTTTCCCTCCCTGCTTCGCTACCCACCCTTTCTATTCATTTTCTTTGCATGTATCATGGGTTTAAGGTAGGTTTGGCTCTCAATGTTTTGTGCTTACATTGATGATTGTATTTCCATTAATTTGGAATTCTCATTGGAGTTTTTACAATATAGTTATTCAGTTATTAGATTGTAGTTTACAATAGTCTTCTATGGGATGATGTATAAGGTACGTGGATTTACATGTTCATGACTTTGTGTCTAAACCTGTCACACATTCTCTTTTCAGTATGATTCGTCTCTGAAGATATTTGGTTGTTTGTGTAGATTTCACGGCAGAAGTTTGCTCCTTTGGATGTTGGACTTAAGAGTTATTGTTTTACTTGTTATAGGTTTACTTCTGCTTGATCTCGCTTTCTGAAAGAGAAAATTATGAGGTCACAATGCCTTATGTACATCCTACTCTCTTGTGATTGGTTCTTTTTTCTTTATGTTTCTTTGCTGCTGTGTGGAGCTAGTAAAGAGAGATCATGCAAAATACTTGCCTCCTGTCAATACTAAAATTAAGATTATTAGTAAGAGAAAAAATAAAGAAGTTGGAGGTGCCAGTATTAAATCATTTAACAACCAGGGAAACACTCAAATGTTATAATGAAGACTAAAATTTTAAAACGTCCCTTTTAATATCACAGTTAAAAAGACCCTTACTAATGGGGACAATGAATACACACTATCACACCAAAATTGTTTCCAAGAAATAATGATAATAAAATAAAAAATGATAAACAAAAAATATAGAGAGAAAATAATTACACAAGATGAAAGCTATATAGCTATATATCTACTATGGACATTTATAGCCCTTTTTAGATAGTCATGCAGTGTAACATAGACTATGTGTGTAGATTCGTGTGTAAAATACACTTGTACTCAGATAAATTCATACAAGGATAGATGAATATATGGCTCCGTAAATGATGTGTTTAATGGCAGATAATTATGATAAATCAACTTAGGATAATATCCCCTAGATATTGTTAGATTTATTATTGGCATTCATTGCGCTCGGTATTGGTGCACCGGTTCGCTAATATTTAGCCGTTATGCAAATTGAGCTCAGAGTCTTCGATAGTAACAATATAGCTGATATAATGAAACCATATGAAATTACATTAACCAAACGTTGATAACAAAATCAGCTAATGGATAATTGGTTGCTGGTTGCAATAACTGTAATTGACTGTTAGCTGCTATACGAAACCATATGAAATTACAATAACCAAACGTTGATAACAAGATCAGCTAGTGGATACATTGGTTGCTGGTTGCAATAACTGTAATTGACTGTTAGCTGCTATAAGGTCTAAAATTAAATCACAGAAATTAGCCTATTGGTTAGCTGTCTGCTTGTCCCAGTTTATATCCAGTAAGGCTACGTTAATAGCGTAGCCCAAAAATAAAAAAATAGTGTTACCTATAGACTAATATAAATTAGCCAGTTTAAATATTTTGATGAGAAAGGTAGAGAGGGAAAGTACAGAATATTGTTTCTCCCTACTATGCCTACAAGGGCACCTCTTATCGGAGGAAATAGACTCTCACTGTCCCTAACCGGTAGATACCCAAGATATCCGCCTCCCACATAGACAGTATAGCGAGGGGAAATGGCTTGCTAGAGAGAAGTATGCCTTTAGAGAGAGCTCTGAAAATTTGAGTAAAATTATTATCTAGGCTAGTAATACACACCAATACACTGCTATAGCATCTAATAGATGGTAATCGACTGTTAGCTGCTAAACGGTCTAAAATTAGATCACAGGAATTAGCCTATTAGTTAGTTGTCTGCTTGTCCCAGTTTATATCCAGTAAGGTATTTCCCTTTCGTTTATAGCATAGCCCAAAAAGAAAATAGTGTTACCTATAGACTAATATAGATTTGGAATGGCCAGTATAAATATTTTGATAAGAGAAAGGTAAAAGAGGGAAAAACAGAATATTGTCACAGTCTCTCCATACTGTGCCTTCGAGGGTACCTCTTGTCGGAGGAAATAGACTCTCACTGTCCCTAACCGGTAGATACCCAAGATATCTGCCTCCCACATAGATAATATAACGAGCTTGCTAGAGAGAAGTATGCCTTTAGAGAGAGCTCCGAAAATTGGAGTAAAATTATTTTCTAGGCTAGTAATATACACCAATACACTGCTATAGAGTCTAAGATATGATATAAATGCCATAATCATCTTTGTCCTAAAACATCCTGTCCTAAAACACCCTGACGCCCATCAGCTCATCAGAGGGGAACCGGGAACCTCTTTTTCACGTTTTTTAAAGGTAATACCAAGCTTTGATTGGTGGCAGTTGAATTTGAATTATCCAATAGGCTGTAAGATACACCTCTCATGGTAACTTGATTAATAGTGTAATTGAAGGCGGGTTTTTTAACCCTTTGTATTCAAGTATACACTTTATAAATTCAATGTATAGAAATTTGTAATGATGAATAATTAAAAATAATAAGTGAAAAAAGAGGAAGAGAAAAACCTTCAATAATTAAATCAATATTTTTGTATTATAAATAATTAATAAAAAAAGAGAAAAGTAAAAACCTTCAATAATTAAATCAACATCAAGACCAAGGCAGAACCCAAGACGTATTTTAAACAATCAAGATAAAACCGTCACTTTCTTGCAAACCCATACCCCTATTCCCACATCTCTAACCAATACATCAAAAACTTTTTTAGATCAAGAGTGGCCCACTCCACAGAGAGGCTGACTAAGGGACAGGGGAAAATGGGGTTACAAGTCCGAAAGGACCAACAAGAGACAATAAAGATTGAAGTCCCGAACAATGGCGATAACAAAGTCATAAATCTCTCAGAGTACACCTTAACCAAACATCATATTTCACCTTAAAATAAAGGCCTTTCATTTTTTCCCACGCCCGGGGCTGATAGATTTAATTGGACAAAAGACACCAATTTGTTTGGAAGAAAACTGGCACTATGCTCTATACATAAACGTAGAGATAATAAGTTGTGTAAAGAAAGAGGTATCGCAATTGATGATCATGACCATTTACAAACCTTGGTACAACTACTGGACGAACAGGATATTACTCAACCTTTGACAGATCTAAAACCTCCCTCTTGGTATACCCCCAATCTCAAAGAAGTTACCAATGTGGATCTCTTTGTCCAAATGACAACGGACAAAATAGAGAAATTAATAACTCGACTAACACAAAACATAATCTATCTTCCAGTGAACAAAGTGCACTACGAGAATTGAGCACGAACAAAAATTTAATTATTAAACCTTCAGACAAAGGAGGTAACATTGCACTTATGGATCGGAAGATGTACATTTAAATGTGTATGGATCATCTCATTGATCCATCTTGTTACGAAAAATTAACTAATGATCCCACTTTAAGATATATGGAAGAACTGAAACAACTCCTAAATAAAACATTGGAAAATGGGATCATTACGAAAGAAGAATTTAGATACATCTTTCCAAATTCTAATCCTACAATTGCTACCTTCTATTGTCTCCCGAAAGTCCACAAAGATCAACACAAACCTCCTGGGAGACCCATTGTCTCAGGCAATGGTTCTCTTACAGAAAATGCCAGTAAATATATTGAGAAATTACTTCACCCTTTCGTTTTGAAGTTGGCATCATACATTAAAGATACCAAGCAGACTTTACTTAAGTTAGAAAATCTCTATGTTGGCCAGCCTGGATGTGGTATCCTTATACAATAGTATTCCCCACGAAATGGGTTTGAAGGCCATAATTTATTTTTTGGAAAAATCAGAATTTTCATTGTCTCAAAGAGATTTCATAGTGAAATTGCTTAATTTCATTTTAACGCACAATTATTTCATTTTCAATGGGACCCACTATTTGCAAATTAAAGGCAATGCCATGGGCACAGCTTGTGCACCAAGTTATGCTAATCTCTACCTGGGTTGGTGGGAAGAGACAATTTTGTTTCAGGTTTTGGCAACGAAATATGGACAATCTGTACTACACTGGAGTAGATATATCGATGATGTTTTGCTATTTTGGTTGGACACTGTGGATACTTTTAAGGACTTTGTTAATATCCCTAATGACAATCCTATAGGATTGAAATTAACATATGTCATTGACGTTGAGCAAATTGAATTTCTGGACCTAAGGATTATTCTGACATTGGATGGTAAAGTACATACAGAACTATTTCGTAAGAAAACCTCTACTAATAGTTTACTCCACTGGGAGAGTCACCATCCGCACAATCAAAAAGCGAGAATACCATATGGCCAGTATCTAAGAGCAAGGCGAAATTGCTCTGATGATGAGTCATTCTACAGGGAAGCAAAAGAACTGAGAACAAGGTTTAAATCCCAAGGTTACCCTAACCGAGTTCTAAAAAAGGCATATCAATGGGCATCTGCAATAGAGAGGACAACTGCTTTACGTACCACTAAATCGCAAGTGATAAAACAACCCATACGCTGCATTGGGACTTATGATCAGCTACGGGACCCTATCAAAAGAATCTATAGGGACCATTGGCCTATTCTAACACATGACACCGACTTGGCGAATCATTTAACACAATGGCCCAGTATTACAGCACGAAGGCCAAAAAATTTGAAAGACATTCTGGTACATAGTCATTTGGAACCAGAATTACCAACAAAGTCATGGTTAGCCATGACCAAAG
Source organism: Pelobates cultripes (assembly GCA_933207985.1). Taxonomy (NCBI): domain Eukaryota; kingdom Metazoa; phylum Chordata; class Amphibia; order Anura; family Pelobatidae; genus Pelobates; species Pelobates cultripes. The sequence goes on from OW240918.1 coordinate 87,391,065, forward strand.
GCACTTATAAATGCGGGCATTGTAAAGCTTGCGATTACGTGAATCCATCCAAAACTTTAGAATGTACTCAAACGATATAACAATTCCCTATAAAACAATTTGTCAATTGTTCCTCTACAAAGGTAGTTTATGTTATAACATGTAGCTGTGGCATCCAATATGTGGGAAAAACGTACCAACAGTTCAGAAGACGCATATTGCAGTACGTGAATACAGTCACTAATATCAATATAAGTACACCAGTGGCCAACCACATTAGGAAACATCATAACAGCGACGCCTCATTTCTAAAATTCCAGGCCATTAAACAAATTGCACTTAATTCTAGAAAGGGGAACTTCAATCTGAAATTGCTAAAACAAGAATCAAGGTGGATTCACACCCTTCGAACACTGACCCAGAGGGGTCTTAATGAAGAATTTAACTTTGCCCCCTTCATCCATTGATAGAGAGATTGGGTCATTTTCCATTGTTTCAAAAATTATCTGGTTCAATCATTTGAAATAACTAGACTACCTTAATAACATCAGCTTGCTGGTAGAGCAGGTCTCTAGATAAGTGACTCTGCATAAACATTTATAAGTATATAACATAGAAATATAAGTCTTTTTACACTTAATAATATCTTTCTAGGGTTCCTAAACTCTCATACAATAATATATTGATTAAATGAAAAACCAGTGGACACAATGAATAACTAATTTATTTTTATAGCCATAACAATTATACAAAGTTATTTATCCTTGATCAGGGATACTTAAATTCCTATAAAATCACCACTTGGATGGTGAATAAACTTTATATATAATAAGAATTTAGGTTTCTCACCTTAGAGAGTTTGTTCTTTATGTGATGCTTATTTATTTATTTATTATTTATTTTTCTCATATTGAAAAAGTATAGCCCAGCAGTGAATCTTACATGACATATCAAAGAGACAATATACAACTATCATGACTAAACGGGAAACCTAGAATTAGAATTCCAAATAGCAGATTATATAATTGTGGATACATTTAAATTTAGAATCATAAAACAAACTACAGAATGTTTATTTCTCTCTATTACTACCTAAGATGGAGAAAAAACTTCTGCAAATTTATAAACAGGGTATCTGGATATGAAGGATTCGTTTAAGATTATACTATTAATTAGTTGACTCCGAGAGGTGGAACTAACATCTCTCCGGAGAATTTACTGCAAGCATTGAAGTGTTCAATTACCATCATTGGTTTGCAAACTTGTAATTTATACAAAAATCTTTGTAACTTATAACTCCTCTTGTACACATATAAAAATATCGATTTAATGATTGAAGGTTTTTACTTTTCTCTTTTTTCATTAATTATTTATCATACAAAAATATTGATTTAATTATTGAAGGTTTTTCTCTTCCTCTTTTTTCACTTATTATTTTTTAATTATTCATCATTCCAAATTTCTATACATTGAATTTATAAAGTGTATACTTGAATACGAAGGGTTAAAAAACCCGCCTTCAATTACACTATCAATCAAGTTACCACGAGAGGTGTATCTTACAGCCTACTGGATAATTCAAATTCAACTGCCACCAATCAAAGCTTGGTATTACCTTTAAAAACCGTGAAAAAGAGGTTCCCGGTTCCCCTCTGATGAGCTGATGGACGAAACGCGCATCAGGATGTTTAAGGACAAAGATGATTATGGCACAAAGACAGATTATCATATATTAGACGCTATAGCAGTGTATTGGTGTATATTACTAGCCTAGAAAATAATTTTACTCCAATTTTCGGAGCTCTCTCTAAAGGCATACTTCTCTCTAGCAAGCTGTTTCCCCTCGTTATATTATCTATGTGGGAGGCAGATATCTTGGGTATCTACTGGTTAGGGACAGTGAGAGTCTATTTCCTCTGACAAGAGGTACCCTCGAAGGCACAGTAGGGAGAGACTGTGACAATATTCTGTTTTTCCCTCTTTTACCTTTCTCTTATCAAAATATTTATACTGGCCATTCCAAATCTATATTAGTCTATAGGTAACACTATTTTCTTTTTGGGCTATGCTATAAATGAAAGGGAAATACCTTACTGGATATAAACTGGGACAAGCAGACAACTAACTAATAGGCTAATTCCTGTGATCTAATTTTAGACCGTTTAGCAGCTAACAGTCGATTACCATCTATTAGATGCTATAGCAGTGTATTGGTGTGTATTACTAGCCTAGATAATAATTTTACTCAAATTTTCAGAGCTCTCTCTAAAGGCACACTTCTCACTAGCAAGCTGTTTCCCCTCGCTATACTATCTATGTGGGAGGCGGATATCTTGGGTATCTGCCGGTTAGGGATAGTGAGAGTCTATTTCCTCCGATAAGAGGTGCCCTTGTAGGCACAGTAGGGAGAGACTGTGACAATATTCTGTACTTTCCCTCTCTACCTTTCTCATCAAAATATTTAAACTGGCTAATTTATATTAGTCTATAGGTAACACTATTTTCTTTTTGGGCTACGCTATTAACGTAAGGGTAACACCTTACTGGATATAAACTGGGACAAGCAGACAGCTAACCAATAGGCTAATTTCTGTGATTTAATTTTAGACCATATAGCAGCTAACAGTCAATTACAGTTATTGCAACCAGCAACCAATGTATCCACTAGCTGATCTTGTTATCAACGTTTGGTAAATGTAATTTCACATGGTTTCGTATAGCAGCTAACAGTCAATTACAGTTATTGCAACCAGCAACCAATTATCCATTAGCTGATTTTGTTATCGTTTGGTAACTGTAATTTCATATGGTTTCATTATATCAGCTATATTGTTACTATATGTTACTATCGAAGACTCTGAGCTCAATTTGCATAACGGCTAAATATTAGCGAACCAATACTGAGCGCAATGAATGCCAATAATAAATCTAACAATATCTAGGGGATATTATCCTAAGTTGATTTATCATAATTATCTGCCATTAAACACATCGTTTACAGAGCCATAGATTCATCTATCCTTGTATGAATTTATCGGAGTACAAGTATATTTTACACACGAATCTACACACGTGGTCTATGTTACACTACATGACTATCTAAAAAGGGCTATAAATGTCCATAGTAGATATATAGCTGTATAGCTTTCATCTTGTGTAATTATTTTCTTTATATATTTTTTGTTTATCATTTTCTATTTTATTATCATTATTTCTTGGAAACAATTTTGGTGTGATAGTGTGTATTCATTGTCCCCATTAGTAAGGGACTTTTTAACTGTGATATTAAAAGTGACGTTTTAAAATTTTAGTCTTCATTATAACATTTGAGTGTTTCCCTGGTTGTTAAATAATTTAATACTGGCACCTCCAACTTCTTTCTTTTTTCTCTTGTTAATATTATAGGGGTTATCCCCCATGGAGGTAATACTTATTCAAGGCTCCTTCCTTTTCCTTTTTTCTTCTCTTTTCTAAATTAAATTAGATTATTAGTACACTTAAGGCAGGGCCGGTGCAAGGATTTTTGCCGCCCTAGGCAAAAGTAAAGTTTGCCGCACCCCCCCATGTGACATCACAATGCTCCACCCATATGATCTGCCATGTTAACTAACGCCAGTGCTGCAGTGCCGCCATGTTTACATTATAAGGCATGCAGGGACAGGCTATAGACACCAGAACAACTACATTAAGCTGCAGTGGTTCTGGGGTCTATAGTGTTTCTTTAATGTGAGGTAAATTAGAGATTAGTGCCACGAATAATATATTAGATTGCCTACTTACAACGAGATGAGGATGATGATGGGCTCTAGCTGCAGTCTGGCTCCACTGGTCTGGTGTAGAACAGGCTCTCTGGAGGCTGTTTGTAACTGTGGTCACAAAAATCAATGTACTGGGAGAACGGGAAGCAGCTCCATTTTTGGGGGGCCTTTTACACAGCTCAAGGTCTGGGTCCCAGGGTCCACCTTCATGTTTCACCAATGAGTTTGTTCACAGGGGGTGGAGTGTGTAGGGGATGTCCTGATATGTGTGTAAGGAATGCATTGTGTGAATCTGTGTTTGTATGTGTAAGGGCTGCAAGGTGTGTTTCTGTGTATGTACAGGATGCAGTGTGTGCGTGTGTAAGGGGTGCATTGAGTGTGTGTAAGGAATGCATTGTGTGTTTCTGTGTGTGTAAGGGATGCATTGTGTGTAAGGGTTGCATTGTTTGTGTGTGTGTGTGTGTATGTGTGTGTGTCTGTGTGTGTAATGCATTGTGTGTTTTTCTGTGTGCAAGGGGTGCATTGCATGTGTGTGTGATGGATGTCAATCTCTCCCCCCTCCCTTGTCACTCTCTTCTCCCCCCTCTCTCCTCCCTTGTCACTCTCTTCTCCCCTCCCCCTTCCCACTCTCATTGCCCCTACCTCCCCTGTCACTCTCACCCCCGTCAATTTCTTCTCCCCCCCCACCAATTTCTTCTTCTCCCCGTCAATTTCTTCTTCTCCCCCCTCCCCTACCAATTTCTTCTTCTCCCCCCTCCCCTACCAATTTCTTCTTCTCCCCCCTCCCCTACCAATTTCTTCTTCTCCCCCTCCCCTACCAATTTCTTCTTCTCCCCTCCCCTTCTCCCCTCCTCCCATTTCTTCTTCTCCCCCTCC
>OW240918.1:87395777-87503277 GCA_933207985.1 Pelobates cultripes
CAGTATCCTAGCTACATGTAGCTAGCCAACTGACACAACATACACATATGCCACATGGAGATTTTGGCCTACTAAATTTTAACCATGCTGGAATCCCATCACATTCCCCCCCTTTTGATGCCTCTGATATAACATTATTCCAGATGCATCACCAATCACAGTTTTACCTACATCTCTCAAGTAGCCATTGAACCAGAGTAGACCTTGTAAGCATCTTAAAAACTCCTTCAACATTCTTCATCCTGAATATATTCTCTTCGGGCTAGGGGATCATATCTTCCAGACAGCCATTACATGAGCCGCTGTCTTTCTCTCTCTAGTACTCTCTATAATACTATGTAGGGACCTTACCACTAGTGGAATTAGACAGGGCAGGAGGAGGCACAAAAAAAATATAATAAATTCTACTCCTCCTACTAATGTCTTAATTCCTCCAAGCTGCTCATACCAACTTCCAAACCAACTACTTAGGTTATACCTATTCCAGACCTGAGTAGGTACATGCTCAAATTTAACCATGTGGCTTGTAGGTTCAGCCACTGCCTGCCCTTCATCATCTATGTGCAGACAACAGTTACTTAGATTAAACTTTCCGCATACACCTCCTTCTACTGCTAGTAAGTAATCAAGGGCTAGCCTATTCTGGTATATGGCTGATCACATCTTGGTATTTTGCTTAGCTAGAAGATTAAGCACTTGAGCTGTCTCATTAGTAATAATCTCAACTACCGACTGTAGTCTAATAATGCGGTTGAGCATATATAATCGGAGTTCTATATCCATAAGTGCCATCTTCTGCCCAAGTAGCAGGTCCATAATAATTAATAATACGTTGAGGGGGCCACTCATTATCTTCCCAGCTACCTATATTCAAGGATGCTCTCTTCCTTTTATGATTTACATCGTAAACCTTAACTCCCAAGGTCTCTCCTGTCTCAATTGGCAACAAGAAGAAGGATGGCTTGAGCATACCTAATACACATGCCCCTTCCCAATCTTGTGGTAACTCCGAATAAGCTTTCTTACCACAAATCCAGTATAAATTTGCTGGGGCTTTCCAACTAGATGTAGCCGATAAGTCAAACCATACCTCCTTTAAATGAGTGTAATTGGCAAACGGATTAGTAGGTTCCGAGACATTTGAAGTTGACCACCAAGTAGTATTTTTAGTATTAACATTATAGGCTTTTTGTCCCAAGCAAGTTAGCTCACCTACAGACGTGTTATACATTGTCCCTTTCCTGGCTATACAAACATGACCTATAATGGAGGTTTTTAACCACCATTCCAATTTACTTCTAGTACTTACTTGATGATCAGACTGGAAAGGTATCTGTTGTTCATATGTCTCAGAGCCAGGGTACCATATTTCCTTTGCCTCCCAAGGCCACTGGTCTCCCATATTAGTACCTCCACACACATAGCAATTAGTTACATTAAGACTACCTGCAATATCCTCAGCCAAATCAATAAATAGGTTGTTAACATTATGGGGAATTTTATCCTCAATACTCATCTCCTCATAGAAGGAATGAGAAACCTGATGAGTTTGAGTTGCCACTGTCTCAGTTTCAAGACCTACATATATTATTGTTCCTGAATTTACTCCTGTGCCATATATTTGGAACCCAAACAGACCTCCAAACCTGTCAATAAAGTACTGCAGATTGGAAATGGTCATGTGAACGGGGTTACACACATAGTTTTACAGTATGGTGTGGTAGGCAACCTTTGGATTATCATATCTTGATCCACTGTTTTTCCCAGGTTGCCCAACCTACACATGACCAATAGGGGCAAAAGTTAGTCTCTATTTGGGCAATCAGGATCAGTAGATCTTTTACTGGGACATAAGTATTTATCATTAAACCCATAAGTTCGTTCCCATTTAAGATTACCACATACATTCCAAAGTCTTCCACTACCCGAAATCGCCTTACATGCATCAAATAGTAGAATACCCATGGAATGTATGGTGCTTATCACAGTCCTATTTATTAATGTCCCCTGGGAGTTACTATTCCGAATTACCAACCAAATTGTACGGGGTTGGAAATGGGGATCAAAACATTTAGACTCTCCTGATATTGGCTTGCACACATTATAATCAATATCCAAATATCTACATTTAGATACAGATCCCTTACATTCATACTGTGAGTGCCAGATGAAAGTTTGGGATATTTGGTTACCTGTTTTAGTAGTCTTAATGCAACTATCGCAATTCGGTATGTCTGTACTCCTACCTTCCTGAAAAATCATAAAAATACTATGACACAATAAAACACATTATTCCTGAAATCCTCATTTTTCTTCAACCGTGCGATGGCCTCTCAGCTTCCCGATTGTGAGGGCTGCAAGGATGTTGTTCTTCTGATCCTCACTTTCCTTCACAGAGATCCCTTCAAGATACTCTGGCTATGACACGTAGGCAGGTGGTCAGGCTTTATTATGGCCGCCAAAACACCTACTTGATGATCTTTGTAGACTTTTAACTAGAATGTCTCGATATCCCCTCGTCACTCCGACTGAGTTGCACGCTTCAACCGGGTCCTGCAAGGATTCTCAGGATCTGGAGGAGCTTGCCAAGAGTCTGCTGCTGGTTTAACCTTAGAATGATGAATCCAAGGAGTCACTTCTGCCACCTTTACAGCTGTTGGGGTAGATAAAAGAACAACATACAAAGGCTAACAGAATACACCCCGAGCTTTAACTCAATATGTATTGGTGGGATATTACGAGCAAGTCCTGGAGGATTATTTTCTTCCCATACTCCTGGAATGTCAAATAAGGATTCATCACTCTTAGGGTTAACACTTGTCACTATGGAATAGAAGCGCCATTCTTCTTCCCTTGGCACCGATATCGCCATTATGCCTGGTAATCCCTTAAACTTCAGAGATGTTAATCCATTAGGTAAAAGGTTATCTGAGTTTAAAGCTTCGATAATAGATCTCGTCCTAAAAGTTGAATCGGACACTCTGGCATATATAGGAACTAATGCTTCACCACAGAATGTTCAGCACCTGTGTCGATCATGAAAGAACTTCTCTTTCCCCCTATTGCTACATCGACCATAGGCTCCGCTCGACCAAGTGGGATGGAGCCCAGTCGGTATCAATAGTCTTCCATGATAGTGTCAGCCAGACCCACAAAATCTCTATCCTCTCTTTCTCTAGGTCTCTGCGTGGGTGGATAGTATCTGTCTCCTTGAACACTTCCTCTACTATTCCCACCATTCCCTCTAAAACTTCCTCTTACTCTATAACTACCACTATAACCTCCTCGTACCCTTCTCTCTCCTTGTCTATCACCTTCATACTGCTCTCTCTGTGGACACTCACTCTTCCAATGTCCCTCCTTTCTACAATACGCACATTAATTCCTACTTAAAGTCCCTTGCTCAGCCTATTCTCGTCTCCTCTATTCACTTCCCTGTCTTTCTACACTTAAGATAGCTACCGCTAGCATATCTGCCTTTTTCCTCATTTTACGCTCTTCCTCCATCTCCCTATTCATATATACTGTATTTGCAATCTCCATTAGCTGTATTATGGACATCCCTACAAATCCCTCTAATTTTCTTTAATTTCCTTTTACTATAACCTTGGGCCTGGCTGACAAATGCTGAATTAATCATCCTAGAATTCTCAGGAGCCTCTGGATTAAAGGGAGTATACAACCTATTTGACTCAAGCAGTGTCTAATATGGGACTTCGGCAAGGCTGCTCAATAATAGGTTCCAGTCTACGGGTAGTAAGATAAGTGTAAGGGGGTGAGCTAATTTTATTAGTCGGCATTTGGTGGATGAAAAAAAACGTTTTTGTTTAAAGTGTTAAACCAAAAACCTACCAGTAGGTGTCACCAGAGGGTAATTGTATCAAAATAATCTTTATGGGTCTAATAAGAAAACTCAACTTTTAATATATTTATACATAAAATAAAACCTTATAGCAATAAATATATTAAAATAGGGTAAGCAATCCTACATCTATCTGTTATAAACAATGTATTATCAATGTAACTCCCGAAGATGGCCAGTAGGTGGCTTAGAGTGCCTCCCTAAAGTCAAATGAAACAAATAGACTTTAATTAATTATGTCCTATTTTATTATTACTTATTTTAATCAATGTCCACCCTGCTAGCTAGGCTTGATTAAATCTTTAGTTCTAAGGTAAATTAAACATTTCAGTTTGTAGTTTAGTAAAAGGGGACATTTTGGACAAAGCTGGGAGGGGCCCATCCAGTAACTAAAAAAAACCAATATACCATCTGATACCATTGATCATTGATTAGGGGGAGGGGTAGTACAGAAATACAAGAGTTTGAAACACAGGAACAGATAGGTATGTGGGTAGGCGGGGACAGTAGAGCAGGGGGAGTGCAAATACTGATTATACCAGCCAGAAATGGGCGTGGCTAATCTGGCTCTGGAGGATGTTTGGGGGGTTGGTAATCAGATGCCAGGGGGGGAGGGGATGTCCAAAGCAGTTGTAATTAAGTCCTTAGTTCTGACCACCATGTGGCTACATTGTTTCCCATATGACACAGTTTAATTCACCAAGGCAACAATCAGTTTCCAACAGTCAATATATAGAAACTGATCATAGAATTCCAGCCTACTAGTTACAGCCACATGTACACTCTGCACTAAATTTAAGTGAAGACTGCTACATGGAGGCCATGCGGCCACCAGGACAAGCTACTCCCTACTTTTTTTTTTTTTTTTTAAACATACAAGACAAAAGACTAACAGCCAAGTGAATCAGATTATTTCAACAGAACGTCTGATTCAAAAAGCTGTACAAATATACACACAGTTTCAACAGTCACACCAATCTCCTTATCACCAGCAACACATTGCGCAGTCACTAGGCCCAAACACACACACAGGATCCTCACATGCTCAACAATATCACGACGTCGCACACACGAAATTAAATCAAAAACCCACCAAAGACTATACACTTATCAATGTAACTATTATTCAAACCATACAACTATCCACGCTATTAATCCATATAAACTAACCGATCACATAACATTTCAACAAATTCATCTCTACAATTATCTGTACTATAAATCAACTTTTGACTAACCAACTATATCACATTCTAGTAACCTCATCTTTACAGTCAGTGGTTATGGTACAGTTAGTAAGTGGTTATAATACAGTTTTAAAGTCACAGATCAGTTAGTAACAGTTATGGTATTATACATATAACATAAAACAGCAATTGTTAGTAATTTTTACACAATGTCAGTGGTTATGGTACATGTCAGTAGTTATGGTACCGTGCGCTATTTTACAGTTATACACACAATTTACACTCCCACTAGACAGCAGAGCTCTAACTTTCTAGTAGGACATACAAGTTAACCAATTCACCAACTACAATATATTTAACAACATTTACAATAATCCCAACTAAACTATTGGCCAGTACCTTGAATAGACTACCTAAAACTATATACACCCGTTTTGGTTAGCCACACTGCCCAAGCACCACATATAGCGAACTAGAGGGCGGAAATTGCCCTTCTAGTCTATTTACTCTATCAAAAGTCTAGTGGGTTCCAAATTTACACGCCTTCCCACTTAGCCAAGATAGGTTGAGAGCTAGCGAACCGAATTTACACAGGCGCCGCTTAGTCTCCCGGTCCCTCCGACCTAGCGAACGTAATATACACCCTAGAACGCTAGTCTAGACAAGACACCGGTGTCCGGCTAGGGCTATTTACACAGGACCCCGCCTGACTAACCAGATCAAACGGTCTTACTAAAGAGCGTTCGATCGAGCGGTGCGCCTTCGCTCCTTCCCTCCGACAGAGGGGGCAGATTCCATACACAGATTTAAACCCCTTTTGGGCCTACCGCACAATCGGTATACCCCTAGTGGGTCTGCCGTCTAAAACAGCAGTTGTCTTACCTCCTCGTTCCTGAACCTGAGTTCACACTCATCGACGGGGACACCCCAGCACTTCTTACGTAGAGGCCGATGATCTCCTGGACAACAGACCAGTGGCGCCGAGACGAAGGGAGGTCCACGCAGAAGTTCAGGGGTGCAGCCGTAGAGAACGTGGGCAAAGATAGACCGTCTCACGCCTCTGCCTCTCAGCTACCGTTGAACGATGAGCTTCCCGGCCAATGCACCAAATGATACCGGAGAAACTGACGGAAGCAAAGCACAGAGAGATGGACACAGGTTTCTTCAGGAAGGAAGAGATTCTTTATTGGATCACCGATCGGGACTCAGAGGGACTAATGTCACCAAAAATACAGCAAGTTCTGAGCCCTGAACAATAGTGCAGGCTCCCTATATAGGCACATAACTCCTCCCATTAATAGCTACACCCACATATACCTTTAACCAATCAATGAGCAGAATATAGACTTGTACATCTAGTCAAACCACATGGCCCATCCAAGACAAAGGAAATAAGTGCAATTTCAGTTCCTGCATTCCTGCACATGCTCAGTACACTGATGACAGTATCCTAGCTACATGTAGCTAACCAACTGACACAACATACACATATGCCACATGGAGATTTTGGCCTACTAAATTTTAACCATGCTGGAATCCCATCACAATAAGACATAAGATAAGATATACACCTGGAATTCTTGGGAGGATGATAAATAATTATGCATACACAGCTGGCATAGAAGGTTAGGGTTGAAAGCAACAGGAAATGTTAGAATATCTCAATAATATTAGCATCAGATATAAAACCTGAACTGATGTTCCTAATGCATGTAGACCTTACAAAGAAAGTCTGGGTGGTGGTAGAAAGTGAGAGAATGCAAAAGCAGCAGACACAAGAACTGCAGTTTAAGCCCCAATGAAAATTACATAATTAAATGCATGCAAGCTGTCCCTTGGGGCATATCTACTAAACACTGAATTACTAAACAATGTTGGCCCAATGAGGACCTGAATACCCAGAGGACAGACAAAAATTCAACTGTAGGGTGACTAACTGAAATGCATATGATACTGTTTTATGAATTTGATGTCATTTAGTAAGAAGATTTAAGACATTTAGAAGATATTCCCCTTTACAGAAAATAAGGAATTTTACATTTATGTGCACAGAGAATGTATAAACAAGTTTATATTTTATTTCCTCTACCACATGTATAGGCCCAAGTATGGGCCTGACATAAATTTAGACAGTCAGTTGCAACACCTAACCACATAATTACTAAACAATGAAGGCTCAAAAAGTGCATAAATTTACCTCAGTCAATTGATGCTCCTAGTGCTTACCAAGGACCATCAGCACAGCACCAGACACCATAAGCACTGCAGACCCCACGAACTGCTGCAGCATGGTTGGGGTCTCGCTGTCTCTTACCAACCCTGGACCTAGGCTCTAGGCTCCAGTGGGTGAACCGCTCTTCCTTCAGAGAGCGAAGCAGGAACAGCTCTTAGAAGAGCTAGTGATTAGAATACATGGGAGTATACAGAGTATAACAATCACCAGTGTGATTATAGCAGTTCCCTACAACACGAGACGAGGCTGCGAGTTGAGGGTAAGAAGGTCTGACAGTTTAATGGCACACACTGGTCTTTTATACAAGTTTTACAGCAAAGGTGATGCCCAGGTGGACCTAGTTGGGCACCGAATACAAAACATACAAACCATTAAAAACAGAGGTTTACATTCAGACACTCCCATATAGTGTACACAATCCCTCCCCTCTGCCTGTGATACAATTAACGAAGACAGTGGACTAACTCAATTAATTCTGAGCAGAATAACATACATTTTTAAAAAGTCTGGAAAACACCCCACATATCCCCATGATAGCCCTGATCTGGGTGAATAACATATCCAGAAATCACCCAGATCAGAGCAGGGGATCAGAAATTCCATGGAAATCTTTTTGACCCACTGTGCACGTGGTCTCATGCCCAAAACAGTTCGGGAGAATTAGGGCTAACGATCGGTCTCTCTGTCTGGAGTACAAAGTACATACTTCACATGAGAACAGAGCCTTTTAAAGTGCATTGGGCAAAGTATATTGCAGGGCCCATAGTAATGAGGCAAGAGGCTGGCCGGCAGGCCCCTCCAAGAACCAGTGGCGAAGTTGCTTTCGTCACAATACCAAGGACAGACAAAATGTAGAGTTGAAACATTAAATTGCAGGGTGAATAACTAAAATGCATATGATAAAAGTCGATCTGTCCTAGTGAGGGCCAAATACAGTAAGCAGAATAGGTAACTTATACTGAACCTTAGAATGGCCGGACTAACGTACCAAAGAATAGTCAGGAATAGCCAAGGTCAAGGGATACAGAAAGAGACACAACGATAAGGAAAAGCCAGGGATGCCAGAAAACAGGGAAGTCAAAAACAATGCCAAAGTCAAATAACCAGAATTACCAGAATCAATAATGCGCTCTCGGACAACCACAAGGGAAACCACGACAGGGCACTGAGCAGGATTAGAACTGGGCCTAAATACCCCTCCTCTGGATCTGATAGGCTGTAATCGACCTTTGAACCCAAAGGCAGTTACCATTTGCATAATTGCTGCTCAGCACAAACCCTCCTGTGGATTTGATTGCTGCTCGGCACAACTTTTCCTGTCAGGACAGTAATATTGTTCGACACAACTTTTCCTGTCTGAATCGTAAATTCCATTAATCACATTTTTATAAGCGCATGAATACGTGACATTACCACCCCTGAAGAACGCCCGCCCGGCAGGCAGGACCAGGTTTGAGAGGAATTTTGGCATGAAAATAGCGAATCTTGCGGCCAGCATGTATATCAGATGCCGGAACCCAAGAATGATCGGCCGGTCTATAACCTTTCCAATCCACCAAGTACTGCAAAGTGCCCCAAGAAAACCTGGAATCAATTATGGAGGATATTTCATACTGTTCCTGTCCAGAAACAACCAAGGAAGGAAGAGGGACACTTGGGACAGTATACTTACTGCAAATAAGAGGTTTGAGTAAGGAGACATGAAATGTGTTAGGAATTTTCAATGAGGCCGGAAGGGACAGAGAATATGAAACGGGATTGAATCTTCTAAGGACACGAAAAGGCCCAATCAACCTGGGAGCAAATTTAATTTCAGGGACTTTAAGCCTGATGTTGCGTGACGATAATCAAACCCTCTCACCAACCTGGTAAACAGGGTTGGCACCTCGCCGTTTATCAGCATAATGCTTAAAACGGTCAGCAGCAGTCCCCAGTGCGGAGTGAACTTTGACCCAGGTATCAGGAATAGAGGCAAGACGGTCATCCAAAGCAGGAGTAGCCGTGTCAGAAAAAACAGCCGGTAGGACAGTAGGATGCCGGCCATTATTAACAAAAAATAGACTGTCCAGAGGATTCATGGCCAGCATTGTTCCTAGCAAACTTGGCCCATGGTAGTAATTCGGACCAATTGTCTTGAGTGCTATTAACGAAACAACGCAAATATAATTCCAAGGACTGGTTAGGCCTCTCAGCTGTACCATAAGTCTCGGAGTGGACACAAACTGAGAACCTCTATCTGATACTATATTGTGAGGAATACCATGCAGACGGACAATTTCTAGTATAAAGATTAGTACCAGGTCTTGAGATGACGGCAGTTTCTTTAATGGGATAAAATTAGCCATTTTAGAAAAACGGTCCACAACCATGAGAATCGTGGTATAACCTTTAGAATTAGGAAGTCCGACAATGAAGTGGGACCACGGAACCTCAGGAATGGGAAGAGGTTGAAACAAGCCACAAGGGAGTTTATGAGGAACTTTAGAAACCGCACAAACAGAACAGGCCTGCACATACTCCTTAACATCCTTCCTGAGGGAATCCCACCAAAATTATCTCATGATAGCAGAAATGGACTTATTAATACCCGGGTGGCCGGCAGATACGTTGTTGTGAAACACCTTCATGATATTAACCCTTTCCCCTAATGGAACAAACAATCTGTCCTGAGGTTTAACGCAGGGAGCCTGAGACTGAGCCTCCATGATGGAGCCAAGCAGCGGAAAGGACAATGGAAGGATAGTGGAAGCAATGATACATTCCGGGGGAATGATATGGGACTTTTCTTGCTCTTGTATAGACTCAGTATCAAACTGTCTGGATAAGGCATCGGGCTTGACATTTTTAGAACCAGGTCTATAAGTAATAAGAAAATTAAAGTGAGAAAGAAACAGAGACCACCTAGCTTGTCTAGAAAACAATCGTTTAGCGTCTCCAAGTAAGCCAGATTTTTGTGATCAGTAATGATCCAAAGGGGGTCCTTGGAACGCTCTAAAAGATGTTGCCACTCCTTGAGAGCTAGAATAATGGGCAACAATTCCCTATTGCCAATATCATAACTGCGCTTGGCAGGAGACAACTTTCTAGAGAAGTAACCACAAAGATGCAATGGAGTATCCTGGCTCTCCCTCTGGGAGAGAACTGCCCCTACCCTTGTCTCTGATGCATCAACCTCCAGTATGAAAGGTTTACTGGTGTCAGGAGGCAAACCGCTGTTTGAGAATTTTAAAGGCTTCTATAGCCTCCTTAGACCATATTGTACTGCTAACACCCTTGCGTGTCATATTGGTGGTGGGGGCTTTTACTGAAGAAAATCCCTTTATAAACCTTCTGTAATAATTGGCAAAACCAATGAACCTTTGAATGGCTTTCAACCCAGTGGGTAAAGGCCACTGTAGAACCGATTCCAACTTTTTAGGATCCATCTGAAACCCTGAGGCAGTGATATTATATCCTAAAAACTGTACTTCAGATTGGTCAAAGATGCATTTTTCTAATTTACAATAAAGTTGATTTTTTTTTTAACAAAGTCTGCAGAACTTGTGTGATCATGGTGAGTCTGAATGTCAGGAGAATAAATAAGGATATCATCCAGATAGACCAAAACAAATGAGTAAATGTAATCCCTGAGAACATCAACTATGAAATCTTGGAAAACCGCTGGAACGTTGCACAACCCGAATGGCAGCACTTCTGGTATTAAATGCAGTCTTCCACTCGTGGATTTCCTTGATTCTCATTACATTGTAAGCGCTTCTAAGGTCAAGCTTAGTAAACCCTTTAGCGTCTTGGAGTCTATTAAATAATTCAGCAATAAGCGGAATGGGATAGGCGTTCTTAATGGTGATTTTGATCAATGCTCTGTAATAGATACATGGGCGCAACTCACCGTCCTTTTTAGATACAAAAAGGAATCCTGCCCCAGCAGGCGAGGATAATTTTCGTATGTGGCCTTTATTCAATGAATCCTTAATATATTCCTCCATTACTCTACTCTCCTGAGGTGACAGAGCATAGACTGCTCCCTTAGGTGGCATAGCGCCAGGTAGTAAATTAATAGAACAGTCATAAGGTCTGTGAGGAGGTAGAGTATTTGACTGAGTTTTGCTGAATACTTCTTTAATGTCTTGGTACTGTATAGGGATTTCCGGGTTTAGGTGTTCTAGTGGGTAATTCAATAGTGCCCACTCTTTTGGCGACTTTCAATATACACCGTTCATAGCAATCCTTACCCCATTCTAATATTTCCCCATTAGCCCAGTCAATATGAGGGTTATGCTTGTTAAGCCATGGAAATCCTAATATGATCAGACAGGAAGGGGATGCAATAACCTGAAATGTAAACTCTTTCTTATGTAAGGCATCAATGGAAATATTAATGGTTAAGGTTTCAAGCGTTATCACTGGTTGTGAGAGTGGTCTCCCATCAATAGCTTCAACGGCTAGGGGTGATAGTCTCTCCTTGATAGGTATAGTATTAACCTTGTCCGAGTGGTGTCCGATCCGATATGTAGGCAAGTAAGCGGTGTCGTGTGAACGCGGGGGCGGGGGGGAGATGTAGTGGCAAATTAGCTATGCTCCAGGACCCTTGGACCGGCATAGCGAGAGCCTCAGCCAAACCTTCCCCCTCTGTGTGTTTGGTGGTGTAAGCATTATGAGTGGGGGGGAGACTTGTGTCTCTGTTGCCTAGGGCGTTGAGAGCTTGGTAATGTGGTACGAGCTCAACAATATGTGCTGTAATTTGTGTGAGAGTATTAATATAAACAAACTAAGGCAAACTTAAGAATAAAGTCCAGGGCGCTATAGTTCGGGACAAATTTCCGGTAGTATCCGGCCGTCCCTAAGAAGGTTAGTACCTGAGTCTTGGTTCTAGGGGTAGGCCATTGGAATACAGCCTCTACTTTGGCTGGTTCTGGCTTCTGCTTTCCACAGAAGAGGGTAAATCTCTGTAGTGTTGGGGGCCTGACTGGCGGCTCCAAGTCCTGTGCATGTGTTCAGGTCCCATTTTTTAACGACGATGGGGCCTGTTTGGATCTGGGAGTGAATTATTTTATCGCTGTTGGATTTAGACGAGACAGGGCCGCTGTGGCCGGTGCAGTCTGGGTGACTAGGCCCATCTTATGGAGGATGTCTTCCAATTCCTGCGGTGTGCTTAGTCGTTGAGTTTTTCCCTGAGCGGTAAAGATCAGGGATCTTGGTGGGCCCCAGCGATAGGAAATGTCCTTTGCTCACATGAGCTGGAGGAGAGGGCACAAAGAGAGCGGCGCCAGGCCAGGGTGTTCTTGGTTAAATCTGGGAACAGTTGTAAGGTAGCTCCCGCAAACTGCAGTGAATTTTGGCCTTTAACGGCTGACAGGAGTGAGGCTCGGTCCTATATGGACTGGAATCTGATAATGATATCGGTCGTGGATGTCTGTGGCGCGGTCGCTGGTTTAGGGATGCGGAATTCCCCATCTAATTTCACTGCCCTGGCCTGTTTAGGCGGTAGGTTGGCGGCCAGAAACCATCTTATAAAGTGTGGCAAGTCCATTTGGCTCAATGCCTCAGGCACTCCTCGTACCTTTAGGTTGTATCTCCTCCGCTGATCTTCCAGGGTATCCACCCTGTCCGCGGTTGCCTTTTGCTGCCGGTGGAGTTCCTCCAATTGTTTCTCCAGTCCTGTTAGCTTGGTGTCTTGCAATTTTTTCGTTGTGTGCCTTCCACCACTTTCTGGAAGTGGGCCATGTCACCTGCTAAATTAGTACAGAGCTCCGCCAGCATTTTCTTGAGTAGCGATGCCGTGACAGGTTCGCTGTCTAACGTCGGAGGCACCCGGGGTCCCGTTTGTAGGCTGGGTATGTTTCCCTCACCCGTTTGCAGCTGGTTTTCCGAGGAGCATGAGGAGTCCCCATCGAAGTGCGCCATGCTGTCCCATGCGGCCCTCTGGGAGTTACGGAACAGTTCGCCGATGTCCCGGGCTGGCAAGCCCTTGTCTGATCTGGGTTTTTTGTTTTTCCTACCCATGTCAGGTTCCCCGAGGTGGGCGAATGTTTTTTCTTTTGTTTTTCAGGTTTTTCGCTTGTTTTGGTAGCTTTGTCTCGGAGCTTGTGGGAGATGCGGCCATTTAGGTCGACAGCCAAACTCCGCCCCAAAGCTTTACCTTTTAATTGATTCACCAGGTAACCAATTTTAGCTCTGTCTGTAGGAAAAGATCTCGGTGAGGCCTCAAAATGATACTCTATATTTGGTTAAGGAATCCCCGGTGTAGCGGAGAGCTAGTATTTCATAGCTTACCTCCACTTGTAGATCCCAGTGAGGCTCAGGAACAAGTAATTATAGATACATAGGCAAAGTATCCAGCAGGTAAAACAATCCAGCAGTATACCAACAGCACTCCCAATAACTGGACGACACCCAGTATCAGGAGCAGAACTAAAGGTTTATTCACACAGTGGCCTTATAAAGCATGCTCCCATGCAAGGGAGGGATTTCCATTCATTAGTACAGTAGCCAATCCTGCTCTGGTAACCTCCCACACATCTCCTCCCCTCAGTCTGCATCATAATCCCCTTATCCAGGACACCAATTCCCCCTGTTTCTGGATGTACCCCTAAACCTAGGGGTACCGCTTTAAATGATACATCCCATGGTAGCCCTGATCTAGGTGAACAACATATCCAAAAATCACCCAGATCAGACCAGGGGTTCGGGAAATTTATGGAGGGAATAAAAAGACCGACCGCGCTGGAGAGAATAGCTGAATTGGGTTCCATGCGATGGGGCCCTGCGGTCGGTCCTGGCAAAAGGGAACAAATTGTGTGAAAGCCTCTAGTTACAGAGACCAGGGAGGGTTCGCCTGAATGCCCTTGTTCGGTTATTTCTGTCTACCGAACGAGGGGCCGTTCAGTAGTTTGGAACCGAACGGACCGGGCTTGTGGAGGTCTCAGCGGTGTTCGCCTAGTCGAGTGTCCGATTTGGGTTCCAGACACTCGACGGCAAAACACTGCTGTTCGGGAGTTTTAAAATGGCCGCCGGCACGTGTTCGTTTCCCGAATGGCGGCCACCCCCGAGAACAAAGGGCTTACTGCCCAGCTTGTCAATTACCCGTTCACAACAATGTTGCAATGGGTAATTGAAGGCACACTTCACACCGGGAAGGTCTGACTGTTCGGTAGTTTCATTCCCTTACTTGTTAGAATGATTCTACTGAACAATCAGACGAATACAATACATTTCTACACATATAACTTTGCCATTTACACGAATGCAGTTAAAACCTATACACTTCCCAGGACAGCCCAGTGCCATCCGCTACACCCGGCATTCTTGTAAATTACCATCAAAATGCAGAGGAGGAGAGAGATAGTAGGAGCAGCTGCAGGTTGCAGATGCGCTGTACAGGTAAGAAGCCTGGGCAAATTGATCCATGCGGTGATCATTCTCCTCTAGTTTCCTTTCGCAAGCAGCTATGTGCTTACACAATTCTATAGGATCTATGGCCATGTCATAATGTCAGAATTACAGTATGATCCAGCACATAGAATCGTGTAACACAGATGACTGATTACCTAAATGTAATAGGAAAGTGAAAAAGACAACACTTGTCTCAATGGATAGTGATGCCAGCTTCCTCCAGGGATATCTCAGCAATAATCCCTTTAAATAACATATGCATATAAACAAAGGAGGATACAGCTGCAGATCTCCAATATGAATAAAACAAAAGTGTATGTTACGGTTGCCCCAGGCTAGCTAAGGGTTGGACCGCCACAATGTCCTTGTCCCCGAGCTGGGAGAGCGGTAAGGAGTCCCACTTCAGCAACTACCGATATCCCTGGAAGTGTATAAGGTTCTTGGAGCTCTGAGCAGAGCTAGTGATTAGCATTTTCCTACAACACGAGTCGAGGCTGCAAGTTGAGGGTAAGAAGACTGGTTTTATACAAGTTTTTACATGCAAGGAAACACCCCCTGGACCTGGTGAGGCACTGCAACACAGGTAACATGAACCAATCACAACAATGTGCATTTTCCCAAACCCTCCCCTCTATCCTGGAGATAATTGGCTTAAGTGGCTGTAGTAACTTAATTATCTCCAGGTACAGAAAATATCTCTAAGTTAAGATTGTAACCAAAAAAAAACTAAAAATACATAACTCATATTCCAAATAACTAAACCCCCACATTTGACATATCCCCAGATAGCTTGGATCTGAGAAGTCAATATATCCAAAAAGCACTCAGATCCCAGTCTAATTCGTGGTTTATGACTGTGCCGAACGACGCTGCGTTCATATAGGGACGAAAGTTTGGAGGTCCCAGCGGTGTTCATGTAAAACCAGTGACCGAAAATAGTTCCATGCGGTCAATGACAAAACACCGCTGGGTGTTCGGCAGTTTAAGATGGCCACCCCGCCACCTGTTCGATCATATGAACGACAACCACCCAGCCACTCGGCAATTAAGCTGCGGTTAACCACAGCTTCTGGGAGGCTAACAAGTGGCACACTCCACATGCAGGGTAGTCGGTCATTCTGCATTTTGTTCAGTGATTTAGGGGTGAAAAAGGTTAACAAGGCTTAATGGGCCACACATGACTGTTCTGGGGAGACTTATCGTTCGTACAGTAGTTCAGCATTCGAAAGACATAGGGATTTACTTTGTGGTTTAGTTAGATAAAATGAACAGACACATTGTAACAATATGGCAGACAGAGGGTACTTGTAACATGGCTCCCTCCTTGTGGAACATTCTGGCAGACATAGCTTGACCCCTTTTCAGTGCAACTTGGGGCTGTCCAGACAGGTCTTATTCTGAACTGACAAAGAAATGGGGTAGGGCTGCGTCAGTAACAAATAATAAATAAAGCGTACAATAGTCCAAAAGAGTCTCAGTAGAGTGACTATGCTTGAAGGGATATTGTCAGGTATAGCCTGGCATGCATTCCGCCGTAGGAACCCACTTCCGGGTTCACGGCGCCTAGCCCCGCCCCTTTTTTCTGACGCGGTCCTTCCACGATACTTAGGAAGACCGCGCCAGATTCAAAGTGCTGGATTATTTGCACAGGTGCCTGCAAAGTGATCAGCTGCTCTACCTTGATCCTGCCTCTATCAGACCTCGGCTTGCTAAAACGGACTTCTACCTTCTCCACTTCCATACCACGGCTTGCTAAAACGGACTTCTACCTTCTCCACTCCTAGACCTCGGCTTGCTAAAACAGACTTCTACCTTCTCCACTTCCATACCACGGCTTGCTAAAACGGACTTCTACCTTCTCCACTCCTAGACCTCGGCTTGCTAAAACGGACTTCTAATTTCTCCTCCATTGGGTGTAATTAACCCCTCCAGTTCCAGAACTGCCTTTTAAGTTAAGTAACTTTTTTCTCCAAACAAGCCACTTCTGTTATTAATATTACACAGTATCTAAAGGTTCTACTGTGTCATTCTGTCAAGTTATTCCTGTTATTCATAAGGGATTGCTACTAAGGCTAATTCTCCCTCCAATAATCAAATTATTACTAATTGCAACTCTGTCCTGCTTCATTAATAATTTTCTCATAAATTATTCCATCTTAATTAAGTTGGAAACTAACTCTGCCTATTTTTCTGCATTATTTCTAATGGGAATTAAGTGGCTTGTCTAAATCATCATTGACTTATACTTCAATCACAATTAACATCCTACATGAGTATTTAAAGATACAGTAACCACTCTTTCATATCAGTATAAAAGGAGGTGAAACTTATAGTTACTGCAATTAGAAAATTCTGCAGTTGAGTTCCAATTAAAATAAGTATTACAGATATAGATGAGTAGACTTTTTGGTAGAAGTGGGTGCTTTTTTTATACCATTTGAGAAAGCCTTATTGGTGAAACGTGTAACGGTTATTTTATATTGTGTATTTTAAGATCAATTAAAAGTTTTTGGTTACTTACTGTGCCAATTCTCTTTTTATTGTATTTTTATGTACTTTTACTATTTTTACTTTCCTGCACTTAAAGAAATCCCAGGTGGGGATCATCCCCTCAACGCTTTATTAATAGTGCAGTGTTTCTGCTATTTTATTTAGAGAGCACTATTGTTGCCTCTTTTTATCCCTATTTGGAGCCTTGGATGACCAGACGGAGTTGACAGAAGCACTCTCTTCACAGGATTGTATCACCGTATGCCCTTCACACCAGAGCTGGACATAGCTCTTTTAAATGTGAGTTCTTTACCTTCTACTATTATTTTACCCTCTGGATTTTATATGTATTGCATTACTGGCTGCTCCTGTCTCCTTGCTTTTCAAATATGTGAATACCCTGAGACATTAGGACGCACCCACTTCTACCAAAAAGTCTACTCATCTATATCCCATCCATCATCTACACTGCTCAAATAAATAAAGGGAACACTTAAACAACACAATGTAACTCCAAGTCAATCACACTTCTGTGAAATCAAACTGTCCACTTAGGAAGCAACACTGAGTGACAATCAATTTCACATGCTGTTGTGCAAATGGGATAGACAACAGGTGGAAATTATAGGCAATTAGCAAGACACCCCCAATAAAGGAGTGGTTCTGCAGGTGGTGACTAGAGACAACTTCTCAGTTCCTATCCCAGCTGTTGTTTTGGTCACTTTTGAATGCTGGCGATGCTTTCACTCTAGTGGTAGCATGAGACGGAGTCTACAACCCATACAAGTGGCTCAGGTAGTGCAGCTCATCCAGGATGGCACATCAATGCGAGCTGTGGCAAGAAGGTTTGCTGTGTCTGTCAGTGTAGTGTCCAGACCATGGAGGCGCTACCAGGAGACAGGCCATTCCATCAGGAGACGTGGAGGAGGCTGTAGGAGGGCAACAACCCAGCAGCAGGACCGCTACCTCCGCCTTTGTGCAAGGAGGAACAGGAGGAGCACTGCCAGGGCCCTGCAAAATGACCTCCAACAGGCCACAAATGTGCATGTGTCTGCTCAAATGGTCAGAAACAGACTCGATGAGGGCCCGACGTCCACAGGTGGGGGTTGTGCTTACAGCCCAACACCGTGCATGACGTTTGGCATTTGCCAGAGAACACCAAGATTGGCAAATTCGCCACTGGCGAAAGCAGGTTCACACTGAGCAAGTGACAGACGTGACAGTCTGGAGACGCCGTGGAGAACGTTCTGCTGCCTGCAACATCCTCCAGCATGACCAGTTTGGCAGTGGGTCAGTAATGATGTGGGGTGGCATTTCTTTGGGGGGCCGCACAGTCCTCTATGTGCTCGCCAGAGGTAGCCTGAGTGCCATTAGTTACCGAGATGACCTCTTGTGAGACCATATGCTGGTGCAAGACAATGCTAGACTTTATGTGGCTGGAGTGTGTCAGCAGTTCCTGCAAGACGATGGCATTGATGCTATGGACTGGCCCATCTGTTCCCCAGACCTGCACATCTGGGACATCATGTCTCGCTCCATCCACCAACGTCACGTTGCACCACAGACTGTCCAGGAGTTGGCAGATGCTTTAGTCCAGGTCTGGGAGGAGATCCCTCAGGAGACCACCCGCCACCTCCCCAGGCGTTGTAGGGAGGTCATTCAGGCACGTGGAGGCCACACATACTACTGAGCCTCATTTTGCCTTTTTTTTTTTTTTAATTCTTTATTTTTGCATTGACAGACACTACAGCTTGTAAACTGTAACGGATCACCTGGCACCCCGACTGGGTACCTCCGTTGAAGGATGCTCCTAGCGCTTCCTGAGGACTCCAAGCACTCTGGTAGACACCACAATCACCGAACCGGAGAAACAAATAAATTCTCCCAAGCATATGAATGCTGTAGACAGTTGAATAGGAACCATATGAATAGGTTTACTCTCCTAGCAGTCAAACTGGAACAGCATACAATAAATCCTTCCCCCAATAATGAGACGACACTTCACTTTGAGGGTTAAAACAGGAACTTCCTGTACTGTCACATACAGTCTCTTTTATTCCCAATCCACAAACATAGTACAGCCCACAGGGCGTTACAAAACAACCAATCACATCACAGTTACATCCCACATATTCCCTCCCCTTATCCTGAGAGGAAACTCAATTATACATACAGTTAAAACATACTTTCTACCCAACTTTCATAACTCCAAAACCATACATCACATTCACATAAAATCTGGTCCATAGTCCAAAGGCAAGAGGCGGGCAAGCAGCCCCCTCCAAGGACACGTGGCGAGGCCGGTTTCGCCACATTTCTCCCCTTTACCATCCAGACTAACAGGGTATCTGACCTCCTTCTGGTCAGTGCCCTGGTTAGTCCAGCAACCCACCCACGAAGCACAAACAGCAATACAGCCCACCCACAATAACTGGTTACTACACCTGGATAAAATAGCAAGTTGTCCGTGTCCAGGTGCCTCACCACGGCTGTACGGGGGGCTGGTAGAATGCCTTGGTGGGTTGCTGAGTGGGCAGAGACCAGCGGTACTCTGCCCGGGTGCCAGCGCTACCATTGAAGTAGCCTGGTTGGAGCCTGGTTGTGGGAGGGGGAGACCGACTGTCTCCCCTCTGGATACACTGCTCTGTGGCTGGGGGACAGGACCGACCGTCCCTACCCCTGGTGCTGCAAGTGCAGAGACTACGGTCCCATCTGCATAGTTGTGGGGCTTAACATCTCCCCTTGGTGGGTTAGGCTGCCGCTGGAGAGAGGGTGTAACAAGCTCCTCTCTCTGAACTGTAGACTGCCGCTGGGGAGAGGGGGTAACCTGCTCCTCTCCCTGACACTCTCTTTGCTGGTGGAGAGGGGGACCAACTGTCTCCCCTTTCAATATTTTGTCCTGCGGCTGGGGTGAAAGACAGACTGTCTCCGCTTCCTGCAGGACACACTGCCGCTGGGGAGGAAGGACTGCACCTTCCGTTCCCTGGGAAAAAGACTGCCGCTGGGGAGGAAGGACAGCACCTTTTTGGCTCCCTGGAACTCACACTGTTGCTGGGGAGGAAGGATAGCACCTTCGGCTCCCTGGAACTCACACTGCCGCTGGGGAGGAAGGACAGCACCTTCAGCTCCCTGTGATACATACTGCCGCTGGAGATCTGGGCCGACCGCCCAGCATCCCTGTAGGGCCGGTAGAGAGACCACCATCCCATCTCCACCTGCCATTTGTGGGTCTTCCCAGGACCAGTCTATGAGGTCTCCTACTTCTGCAGCTGGTAGTGAAGCAGGGGGTACCTCGGCTGCGTTTTCCCAGCTGTAGGTTGGCAGGTCTGGGTCCCCCAGCCAGTTTTCCTGTTCTGTGTCCATGCCCTGTGGCTGACATGAGTTTAGTAGTTCCACATAGTCCATCTCTAGCTGTCGTTCCATGGCAGCCAAACGGTGGAGGTCTTGTCCCAGTCCCATAGATCTCGGGCCCTGTACCATCTCACCCCGGTAATAAAAGATAGCCCAGTACCGTGACTCTGCTGGACTGCCAAAGTCGACGTCTTCTGCTAAGGCCTTCCACAACAGGCCAGGGCTAGTGTAGTTCTCCCCCTCCGGCTGGATGCCCTCTGCCCTCCACGTCTCTGGCTGGACAGTGCACCACCACAGTGCCCGGTATGAGGCGTCAAGGCTCAGTTCCCTTTCCACGAGGTACTCAAGTTGTCTGACCTGCTGCCCTCCGGGTTGGTCTCCCAGAAGCGGCATCCGCCAGGCCATTTGTTCCTCCAACCGGTATGCGACACCAGGAAGGCGCTGCTGCCGTTGATACTGGACTTCCTCCAGGGCATCGTACCATAGTTCTTGCCGGGCAATATCTCTCCATTCCAATTCACTCTCTTCCTCAGGTGTGCGTGTTGCCCAAGGATCCACGAACCCCATTTTCCCAAATCTTTATGTAGACAGGGACGCTGTATAAACACTAGCGTCGCCTTCAATTTGTAACTCCATGAACTGTGTCTCTGAGCTGCTTTACCTCGCACTAGGACGCCATCCCACCGCTTGCCACCAATGTAACGGATCACCTGGCACCCCGACTGGGTACCTCCGTTGAAGGATGCTCCTAGCGCTTCCTGAGGACTCCAAGCACTCTGGCAGACACCACAATCACCGAACCGGAGAAACAAATAAATTCTCCCAAGCATATGAATGCTGTAGACAGTTGAATAGGAACCATATGAATAGGTTTACTCTCCTAGCAGTCAAACTGGAACAGCATACAATAAATCCTTCCCCCAATAATGAGACGACACTTCACTTTGAGGGTTAAACAGGAACTTCCTGTACTGTCACATACAGTCTCTTTTATTCCCAATCCACAAACATAGTACAGCCCACAGGGCGTTACAAAACAACCAATCACATCACAGTTACATCCCACATATTCCCTCCCCTTATCCTGAGAGGAAACTCAATTATACATACAGTTAAAACATACTTTCTACCCAACTTTCATAACTCCAAAACCATACATCACATTCACATAAAATCTGGTCCATAGTCCAAAGGCAAGAGGCGGGCAAGCAGCCCCCTCCAAGGACACGTGGCGAGGCCGGTTTCGCCACATAAACCATCCATGGGCTTGTGCAAAAGCTGCATTTCAAGAGGTACAATGGCAAACCAATGATTCAGAAAGAAGATAATGATTTTGTTAGAAATACGTTTGCTGTACGGCAGCCCCGTCTTTCCTTTCTTTGTTATTTTTCTGAAGCTGCAGTCAGTGTTTTTTTTGTTTTGTTTTTACCATTTTTATAAAAACATTAAACTTCCAAAACTGGAAAACACCGTAGTAGGTGTATTCCTTAAATTAACAGATAATACTATAACTTTGGTACGTAACCTGTTGATTTATTCTTCCCGTGTTGTTATTCTTATCTAGTTTATTTTTATTCATTATTTCACCCCCCTTATAATTCGTTGGTTACAAATACAGGAATGGAGCCTTACAATTCTCGCATGAACTGTATTTGTGATTACAATTCGGTATCGTGAAGTTACAGCCTATTGTTACATTTACTCTTTGCATGTTACAGTATTGGGCCATAGTGCATTAGTTTGTATCACCATCATAAAATACAACACTACCCGCTATCTTGGCAGTAAGTCCTCTTTTGGAAGAACATGGCTGAGACCTAGTCTTTTGTCCCTGGTAGCCCCGTTGTAGTATCGCTGTGGGCTGTTTTGCTTTACGCTTCATACTGTGCAACTTATGTTTTCCGTTCTTTTTTTTTTTTTCTTTCTCTTTCTCCCCTCCCCCTCCCTCAACCCCCACTACGAAAGGAGAAGACCAATCTATAGGGGGGAGGGCCCGAGTTCAGGCAAGGCGGCGGGGAGACAGAGGGCCGCAGGGGAGTAGAACTCGCCAGGTGCATTTGCCTTGTGTGTGTGGTAGTGTGTGCCGCCTAAGTTGACTCGTGTATCTCATTGTGCACGCACCATCCTTTCTAAGTATTCCTCCCATGGTTGCCACACCTTTGAGAAGGTGCTCATGGTGTTTTGTACCTGCGCCGTCAATTTGTCCATGGTAAAGTTGTCCTTTATGTTGTGTATTACTTTACTCAGAGGAGGGGTGTCAGGGTTGAGCCATTGTTGGGTCATTGCTCTTCTGGCCGCTAAGGTCAGTTTGTTAACTAGTTTCTGTTCTCTTGTTGTCAGGTCGTCTTGTGGTTTGGCTCATTTTGACTTTTTTTAATGACATTACATCAAAGTTGGATCAGCCTGTAGTGTGTTTTTCCACTTTAATTTTGAGTGTGACTCCAAATCCAGACCTCCAGGGTTGAAAAATTTGATTTCCATTTTTTTAATTTGTGTGCGATTTTGTTGTCAGCACATTCAACTATGTAAAGAACAAAGTATTTCAGAATAATAGTTAATTAATTTAGATCTAGGATGTGTTATTTTTGTGTTCCTTTATTTTTTTAAACACTGTATATCTCATCAAGCACAGTCACTCTACTGAGACTCTTTTGGACTATTTTACGTTATTTTATTTATTTATTATTTGTTACTGGCGTAGCCCTACCCCATTTCTTTGTGTTTTCCCATTTGTTGAAGGATTTGAGGGTTCTCCTTCGTTTGGGTTGCTGCCTATCCTCATTTCCAAGTGCAAGTATAAATTTGCTGATTACATTATATTTTATATATTTGACCTGACCACTTGGTGTTTTATGCATGCTTCAGCTGGTTGCTATTTTCTAAACAACTTTGCGCACCTGCACCTTTTGGATTTTTATTCTTGATTTCTTGGAGGTTATTTATATCAGAACTCCTTGTAGGTTGCTGCATCCTCATAATCTTATTTTATAATTAGTTAGCTGATTCCCTTTTGTGCCAACTTTTTCATTACACATTTTTTTTATTGCCTATCCTCATATTGTTTGTTAATCAGCGCTGATTTCCTTTTGTATTCTGCTTATTCTGAACTGATGTCAGTCTGCCGAGATATTCTGCTTCCAGGTCGATATTGGATTGTAAAGATAAATGGTTGTCAAGACAAGCTCCAACGTAATAGCCTGCCGTTGTCCCCTGCGACCCGGTTCAGCCACACCAATGGATTATGATTAGAGTTGAGCGGACACCTGGATGTTCAGGTTCGCCAGGTTCGGCCGAACATCAGCAAAAAGTTTGAGTTCGGCCTCGAACTTGACCCCGAACCTGAACCCCATTGAAGTCAATGGGGACCTGAACTTTGGGGCACTAAAATGGCTCTAAAAAAGTCCTGGAAATGGCTAGAGGGCTGCAAAAGGAAGTAAAATGGGGGTAAGAGCAGGTAATTACCCTGCAAACAATTGGGGTAGCCCCCAAAATATTGGGACATATAAAAAAAGAAAACAAAGAATAAGTGCACTTGAGTATAACAATGGCTAGGTGAGGCCTGTATAAATGTCTATTCTGCACAAGGTACAGACAAGTCTCGTGGGATCCATGCCTGGTTCATTTTAATGAACGTGAGCTTGTCCACGTTGGCTGTGGACAGGCGGCTGCGCTTGTCTGTGATAACGCCCCCTGCCGTGCTAAACACACGTTCAGACAATACACTGGCTACAGGGCAGGCCAACACCTCCAAGGCATAAAGGGCAATCGCATGCCATGTGCCCAATTTGGAGACCCAAAAGTTGAATGGGGCAGACCCATCAGTCGGTAAGTGTAGGCGTGTGCACATGTACTGTTCCACCATGTTGCTGAAATGCTGCCTCCTGCTAAGACATTCCATATCAGCTGGTGGTGCTGGTTGTTGTTGCGTGCTGACAAAGCTTTTCCACATTTCGGCCATGCTATCCCTGCCTTCTGAGGTGCTGGCGGTGCCCCACCTGCGTTGGCGACCTCTTCCTCCTCCTCTGCCTTCGCCTTGTGCTTCCACTGTGCCCCCAGTGTCAGTTGGGAATGCCCTCAGCAGCGCGTCTACCAGCGTGCGCTTGTAGTCGCGCATCTTCCGATCACGCTCTAGTGAGGGAATAAAGGAAGGCACGTTGTCCTTGCAACAGGGATCCAGCAGGGTGGCCACCCAGCACAAGTTAGAATCAGCACAAGTTAGAATGTGGGCAACTCTGCAGTCATTGCGCAGGCACTTTGGTGACTCTAGATAACCTCAGGCCGATGAAACGTCCCCGCGACAACGCATTAGAATGTCTGCCCTATCAACTTTCAATGGTACTTTCTGCGCCTACCATGGTGACCATGGGTAACGGGGAATCAGGGTTTGATTCCGGAGAGGGAGCCTGAGAAATGGCTACCACATCCAAGGAAGGCAGCAGGCGCGCAAATTACCCACTTACCGACGCGGGGAGGTAGTGATGAAAAATAACAATACAGGACTCTTTCAAGGCCCTGTAATTGGAATGATTACACTTTAAATCCTTTAACGATGATCTATTAGAGGGCAAGTCTGGTGCAGAGCGACTGACCCATGCGTGCTGCAGCTGAAACTCCACTATTGCCTGCTGCTGCTCGCACAGTCTCTACAGCATGTGCAAGGTGGAGTTCCACCTTGTGGTCACGTCGCATATGCGGCGGTGAGCGGGAAGGCCGAAGTTACGCTGCAGCGCAGACAGACAAGCAGCAGCAGGGTGAGAACGCCGAAAGCGCGCACAGACGGCCCGCACTTTCTGCAACAGCTCTGATATATGCGGGTAGTTTTTGAGGAATTTCTGCACCACCAAATTCAGCACATGCGACAGGCAAGGGATGTGGATCAAACCAGCTAGGCCCAGAGCTGCTATGACATTTCGTCCATTATCGCACACCACCAGGCCGGGCTTGAGGCTCAGTGGCAACAACCACTCATCGGTCTGTTATTCCATGCCCGTCCACAGCTCCTGCGTGGTGTGGGGTTTTTCCCCCAAACATATGAGTTTTAAAACAACCTGCTGTCATTTCCCCCTGGCTGTGCTGAAGGTGGTGGTGAAGGTGTTACACTGACCGGATGATGAGGAGGAAGCGGAGTAGGAGGAGGAGGCAACAGGAGGCAAAGAGAAATGCCCTGCAATCCTCGGTGGCGGAAGGACATGCACCAAACTGCTATTCGCCTCAGGCCCAGCCGCCACTACATTTGCCCAGTGTGCAGTTAGGGAGAAATAGCGTCCCTGCCCGTGCTTACTGGTCCACTTATCAGTGGTTATGTGGACCTTGCCACAGATGGCGTTGCTCGCCTGGAAAAATAGTAGTGGCTGGGAACCACGTATTGTGGGACAGCCACCGCCATCAGGTTTTTAAAACTGTTCGTCTCCACCAGACGGAATTACAGCATTTCAAAGGCCAGGAATTTTGAAATGCTGGCATTCAGGGCCAGGGATCGCGGGTGGGTAGTGGGGTACTTCCTCTCTCTCCAGTGTTTGGGAGATGGACAGCTGAACGCTTCCATGGGACAGTGTGGAGATGCTTGGGGACGGTGGCAGACGTAGTGGTGTTGCTGCCACATCCTCTGCTTGCCGGGTGGCAGGTGCCACTGTCACTCCAGAGGTGGAGGAAGAGGCCAAGACAGCAGCAGAAGAGGAAGCAGGAGGAGACCTTTCTTGGTTTTTGAGGTGCTTACTCCACTGCAGCTCATGCTTTGCATGTAGATGCCTGGTCATGCAGTTGTGCTCAGGTTTAGAACGTTTATGCCTCGCTTCAGGCTCTGATTGTACAGCGTGCAAACCACTCGTGTCTTGTCGTCAGCACATGAAGAACTGCCACGCCAGGGAACTCCTTGGAGCTGGCTTTGGTGTGCTCAGTCCCTGGGTGTGGTGGGCGGTAGCAGGCATACGGTCTATGGGACGGCCGCTCCGCTTTTGCACCCTGCTCCCTCTTATCCTGTGCTGGTACCTCCGCCTCTTCCTCCAAACTGCACACGTCACTCGCATGACCTTGATTCCATGTGGGGTCTAGGACCATGTGGCGAAACTGACCTCGCCACTGGGCATTGGAGAAGACTGATTGCCAGCCTCCCGCCATGTGACTATGGCCCCATGGGATGTATTGCCCTTTAAAGACATGATTTGGGCATAATGGATTTGTGTTGTGCTGCTGCTGGCACTTTAAGAACCATCTGGGGACATACTGTGGAGTAACTGGGTGGCCACCATTTCATGTATCAGAGGCACAGGGTGAGAACAATGGATGAAGCACATGGTGAGAACAATGGATGGCGGCCATTTTAACTCACAGACACTGTTTGGACTTTTCTACACGGTGCCATCTCGCTGGTATTTGGTGCACAAAGACCTCGTGCAGTAGTTTTAAACTATACAACAGGGGACACATTATACAGTAATTATTTTTCATATAGCCTGTATATGTTCTGCAGAATCTGCATTAAACTGTATCTTCCAAACTACTGAACGGATCTGGGTGAATTTTGGATATGTGGTTCACATGTGGGGTTATTGCATGTTTTGGGGTCCCTGTAATATGTTTTATAATACTGTATTTCTCTGCCTGTGCTAATTATATTAACCATTGTGTTCGGTAATCATATCACAGGCAGAGGATTTTGTGTGGGAGTGTCTGTGTGTATTGTATGGATTGATTGGTTGAATTTCAAAACCCTGTGGGTAGTACTATGTTTGTGGATTGTGAATAAAAGAGGCTGTATGTGCCAGTACAGGCAGTTCTGCTTGACCTCAAAACGAAGTGTCATCTCGTTATTGGGGGAATTGGATTGTAGGCTGATTGCGAGGAGTGTAAGTTGATTCTATGCTTTTTCTGTTCAGCTGCTTCCAGCATTCATATGCTTGAGAGCATTCGTATGCTTCTCCGGTGGCTGGTTGTGGTGTCTGCTGCAGTGCTTGGAGTCCTCAGGAAGCGCTAGGAGCATCCTTCAACGGAGGTACCCAGTCGGGGTGCCAGGTTATCCGTTACAGACCACATCATCTTCCACCCACTCCTCAACCCTGCCCTCCTTGCCGGTCTGCACACTGCAGAAAGCCACAGCAGCTGGCACCTGTGTTTCGTCATCATCAGAGACGTGCTGCAGTGGTCCTCGCATGTCCACATCCTGACACATAAGTGGTTGTGCATCAGTGCCCTCAATCTCTTCCACTTATGGGGCAGGGCTAGGTGGATGGCCCACGGAAACCCCGCCAGCAGAGTCATCAAAAAGCATAAGAGACTGCTGCATGACTTGTGGCTCAGACTGCTTGGCTGATTTGCAAGGGGTTGAGGTGAAAGACAGATGGCCATGGGCTGCAGGTGCCAACTCTGAGCTTTCAGCAGGGGACCGGGTGGGAGACAATGTGAAGGAACTTGAAACACTGTCAGCCATCCAATCTACTATCGCCTGTACTTGTTCTGGCCTCACCATTCGTAAAGTGGCATTCAGGCCTACCAAATAACACTGAAGGTTCTGTCGCCTACTCGCACCTGAGGAAGGTGTTTCACTTGTGTGTGTAGCTGGCACAGATCAACCACGTCCTCTCCCTGCAACAGGAGCTCCATCAACACCAGCAGCACCACGACCAGGGCCATGTTCCTTATTTGACGCTCTCCTCATTCTTTGCGTTCACCCACTAAACTAACAGATGGTTTGTGTCAGACGACAATGTTACCGCCGATAGTCAACAATTAAGTTCACTGACCGTAAGACAGTGCCGGTGTCCTAAAGAGAAAAACTTTCTAGAGGTCACACAACAGTGTGACAGGCGTAATTAATACAGTTACTTCACTGTCTCAAAAAAGTGTGTTTTTTTTTTTTTTAAACCAACAATGTAAGAGTAGTATTTAAGGGTTTTATTGGACTTCAAGAAATGCACCGCAGGCCGCAAATGTTCTATTTAGCACCAAAAAAGTGTGATTTTTATTTTTAAATCAACAATGTAAAAGTAGTATTTAGGGGTTTTATTGGACTTCAAGAAATGCACCGCAGGCCTCAAATGTACTATTTAGCACCCAAAAAAATTAGATTTTTTTCAAAGTGCGATGTAACCACAGTATTTGACGGTTCTATTTGACTCTCAGAAATGAATTGCACGCCCCAAATTTAATTTGTAACACCAAAAAAATTTGAATTTGTCAAACTGCAATGTCACAGCAGTATTTAAAAATGCCTAGATGTTGCCCACTGGGCTACCAGAACAAGATTAAAGTAATGTGCCTGGCACACATGCAGTTGCCCACCTAACAAACAGACGGCTTATTTCTCTGTGGCACTGGGCTCAGGGCAGGGTACAAAAATGTAGTATAGCACCCACAAAAATAATCGCTGTAGTTTGCAGATTCAACACCAGAATTTTTTCCTAATCTGTCCCTCACAGCTGCATCATCCTCTCTCTACACTAATAAGAGCTCATGTGACTCCAGCTTATATAGAGGCTGGGTCACATGCTGCACTGGCCAATCACAGCCATGCCTTTAGTAGGCATGGCTGTGATGGCTTCTAAGGGCACACGAGTCAAACGCTTGTTGAGTGTCTGCCCTGCAGCTTTTCAAAACGCGCCATTAAATCGCCGAACACCGAACTCGAACCGTTACTGAAATGTCCGGGTTCTGGTTCAGGGTCCAAAAATCGTAATGTTCGGTAACAAACGTCCCTAACAAATGTTTTATCGTCAATACAGACACTTCCATGTTCTAGCTGAGAGCAGTTTTAAGCCAAGTGGGAGAAGACGGAGCTCCTAGCTAGAACATGGAAGTGTCTGTATTGACGATAAAACGTTTGTTAGGGAATAGGGAAGCCAAAATGGGGGCATTTACAAGGGCTTTCTTAAGAGCCTGGAATGCCTCTTCGCAGTGGGGAGACCATAGGACCTGTCTGGGCAGATTTTTCTTTGTCAGGTCAGTCAGGGGTTTGGCAAGGGTACTATAGTCCTGAACAAATCTCCTGTAATACCCGGCGGTGCCCAAAAAGGCTAGTACACGGGTCTTGGTGCGAGGTGTGAACCAGTTAGAAACGGCTTCTACTTTGGCTGGCTCAGGCAGTTGTTTCCCACATCCCACCATGTGTCCCAGGTACTGGACCTCGGCCATTCCAAAATGACACTTCTCTGGCTTCAGAGTCGGGCTGGTGGCCCGAATCTGATCCAGTACTTAGAATTAGGAAGTCCGACAATGAAGTCCATGGACAAGTGGGACCACAGAACCTCAGGAATGGGAAGAGGTTGCAACAAGCCACAAGGGAGTTTATGAGGAACTTTAGAAACCGCACAAACAGAACAGGCCTGCACATACTCCTTAACATCCTTCGTGAGGGAATCCCACCAAAATGATCTCATGATAGCAGAAGTGGACTTATTAATACCCGGGTGGCCGGCAGATACATTGTCGTGAAACACCTTCATGATATTAAGTAATTTGTAACAGCAATAACAATTACAAAAGTAAACAGTATAGTCCCTCCCCCCTTCTCTTATATGGGTGGCTGGTCTCCTCATTGGTGTTCCCTTGGGCGTTGTTTGCTTGTTCCAGCAGTAGAAAATAACATTTCCCGGGTTTCATCGATTTTGTGACGTCACTTTCGGTTTTCGGCAATGACAGAACGTCCCTTCCGGTGCAGCAATTTGTATAGGTACTTGATGATGACACGTGCGTTCCAGTGCATGGATGTATGCGTTCCAACTATGACTTACACAGTAGATAGATTACTAATGGGAGCCCTGATGGCTCAAGAAAGGCATAAAAGTAAACAATAAAAACGGAATGACAGTAACTCCACATCCAATTACTACTAAGAAGAGATCAGAGGTCTATTGATAAAGATTTTTTTCCCATATATGGAAGAATGGTGTATGTTATGAGCTATAGTACATTTATCTGAAATTTTAATGTAGAAAAAAGCATCACATTAATGTTCTTTATAATTTAAAGCTGACTTTTTATGTTGTATGTAAGCTGCTTCCAAAAGGGGATATCAATAGATCGCTAGATTTTCACTTTTGTAATGATATGTATATAATTTCACATTAAATATGGAAATATTGTACCCATATATAGGAACCCATTGTGGTTAATAATAAAAAATAATAATTATTATTTTTTTAACAATCAATTTAAATTTAATTTTGATTCTAGAATTAACGATGACAAATATTTACATAATGGAAAGTGTTTTCCACACTGAAAAGATGTATATTGAAGAAAATGAGAGATGTAGTTAAATATGATGAAAAAAATATCAAAAAATGTATAAATGAACAAATAATGTAAAAATAAAAATATAATGTAAAAATAAAAAATAATAATAAAAATAAAATAAAAATATAAATATAAAATTAGAAATAAAAATAAATGATAAATTACAACATTTAAAATAAAGTAAATTAAAATAAAATATGAAAGAAAGGGGGCGTGGCTTGGATGCCGGACGAGATGGCGGCGTGAACCAAAAGCTCCCTGCAGGCTCAGCACTACTACCTGCCTAACCTGCTCCAAATATCACAATCATGGGCAAAACACACAAGCCACAACAAGCTGCTTCGTCCACCAACACCCCGAGGGGGTCTCAACCAACAGGCATGCGCAAATACCTCACGGCCCAGGCCGACCAAACTCCCCAGGCCTCAGGTGACTCAGAGGCCTCGGGCCTAGCCAGCCCGGCCTCACCTCAAGACGAACGCCATGAAAAGGCAACGCAAAAGCCTAATCCACCGCCACCCCAGCCGGACTGGGTGACACTAATCAGCAACCTACCTACGAAAGCTGATTTAAAAGAGGCAAATGCAGCCCTCCACAAATCCATCGCAGGGGAATTCCATGCCCTAAGGGAGGATATGCATGGGATCCGGCACAAACTGGCCCAGCTGGAGGCAGACTGCGACCACGTGGCAACGGCGCAGAACGCTACCAAAGGCATCATAAAAAGACAAGAGGTACAACTTCACCAAATGGCCCTCCATGTGGAGGATTTGGATAACCGGGGGTGAAGGCAGAATATAAGAATCAGGTGCCTACCCGAGGAACTGGACCAGACCACCCCGATATGTGGCACCCTCACAGAGATATTTAATGCCCTCCTACAAAGGCCGACCTCAGCACCCATTGAATTTGTCAGGGCGCACAGAGCCCTTAGACCTAGAGGCCCACCTGACTCCCCCCCTAGAGACGTCGTATGCTGTTTAACGCACCTCCAAGTGAAAGAAGACATCCTGAAAGCGCCAGAGATAAAAAAACAAGTTCTCCACACTGGCACGGAAATACAACTGTACCTGGACCTTTCACCAGCAACGCTGGCATACCGATTGGCCATGAGCCCTCTCACGCGAGTATTGCAGACCAACAAGATCAGATATCGGTGGAGTTTCCCCACCGGAGTACAAGTTACCACAACCAACGGCCCCTTCACAGTGAAGAACGACGGAGACCTAAAAAGGGAACTACAACTGCCCCCGCGATGGCCTTCTACGCCTTCTCACCTGAGGTACCATGCCAGGCCCAGCAGCCCACCAGGCCCAGAAGAACAAGACAGCAGACCACTTGGCCTTCGGGCGCCAACATGTAAGGGACTATACACTACCTATCATCTCAGGAACCCACATGGCACCGGCTGAAGACAAGATAGACGCATCACGCTCCCGACCCAAGAGACTAGGGATACTGAACCGCAAGTATACAGTCCACTGAGCGATACCCAAAGGGGTCCCACATAGCCACGGTAGGAAAGAGACATAAAGAGGGGCAAAGAAACGCAAAACCCAAGCAGGGGGCCGGCGAGGGCCGGAATGGACGTCCGGTTCTGCTGAGCCCCCCCGGTTTGCCAGACTGCTCCTGGACTATGTGAGCTAAAGCAAGGGGAGGGCAACTGGGAAAAGAGGGCACACACGCTTAGGCCTTTTCACCTGTGGCAAGCGGACCTAGAGGGCGCCTCCCGCCCCGGCTGGGCCCGGTCGCCGGCACCTGCCTGCCCTGTGACGAACCTCGGGGAGCAGGCAGGGGGGTGGCACCGGCTGAACACCCAAGGAGAGAGGGAAGCTATCGTAGCCAGGACAACCAGCCCACTTACACTCTCTGAGCAGTCACACACTACCAAGAGCAGTGGGGGGGACATGGACACATAGGGGACAACTACGCCGGGACCGCACACCTAGAATAGCTTTAGCGACAAAGATAGTGAAACACAAGTTCGCCACCGATTCCGAGAAAATAAACCAATCACACCTTAAACCTAACCAAGGGCACATGCACGCTTTGAGGGAGAAAGCGAACACAACATGAAGGAAAAAGGGACATAACAGCACACACTAGACAGGCTGGCCAGTGGGAACCTGGGAAACAAAAGGTTAAGGACAAAAGGTATATGACCTTGAACTGTTATAGATTTGTCAAAACTTGTTTTAACCTGTTGTGATAAATGACCAAATGTTAATGTTTATGACATGCTACACAGCCACAAACGGAAGCACCGCACATAAAGACAAACACCCCTGCAGGCCCTAGGCACCCCAAGGGGAAAACTAACACACTCCTACTGAGTTATCACTGAGGAGCCGCACAGGGATGACACGGGACCTAACACACCACTAGGGCACCGTATCAGACACTCGGACACCCTACTAATGCCCCGAAGGCGAGGCGTCACCCAGAATGTGAGCAACCCGTGCCGTGGATTGAAGCTCCCCGATGCCTATACCTAGCCGTCATGAGAACGTGAAGGGACCAACGGAGGTCCCTGGAAACCTCCATGACTACTTCGTAAACCTCACCTACCCCACCTGCACTTCGCACTGACTACAGCGCACAGGACACCCCAAGACCGACTGCATCACAGAAGCTTTGGACATAGACACCCCCATAGTGCCCACACGTAGCGACCTGACTTGACGACATGACATTGACCCCCGACTATCTGCATATCCTCACAGTAAAAGCAAAAGGTCTAAACAAACCAGAGAAGAGATCGGGAGCACAGAGATTTTCATAAACAAAGGGCCTCTATAGTCATGATACAAGAAACCCACTTTAAAAACGGGACCAGACCCAAAGGGGGACAGGAGTGACTATCAAGGGGGACAGCGATACTTCTGCACAGGAGAGTGCTGTTCCAGGAGGGGGGCTGCTTGTCAGACAACGAAGGCAGATATCTATTCCTCAAGGGGAAAATTGCAGAACACCAGTACATGTTCGCAAACATATACGCCCCAAATAAACAGCATTTTTGCTTCCTCAAACAGACACTCTGCAAACTCCAAGATTTCACGGAGGGGATCCTCATACTTGGGGGAGACTTTAACATCGCACTTGACCCTACATGGGACAACTCAATGGGTGCCTCCCATGTCCCAACACAACAACTCCACAACATTAAATCCCTACTCCGCAACCGACGCCTTGTCGATAGCTGGAGAGCCCATCACCCAGATGAAAGGGACTTCACCTTTTTCTCCCACCCGCACAACTCTTATTCCCGAATAGACCATATATACACCACACACTATGACCTCCCCCTAGTGACCGAAGTAACAATCGGAGTGGCAACATGGTCAGACCATGCCCCAGTAACACTTAAACTCAAATCACCGCTCTTCCGTCCCACAACCCCGAAATGGAGACCTAACGACTACCTACTCTCCAATCTGGAGGTCACGGGCCTCATAGGCGAGAAAATTAGTGAATATCTCGCAATTAACACAGCGGAGCAGACACCCCCGACAATCTGATGGGAAGCACACAAAAGCGTGATACATACAACAGGGGGCAATACTAAAGAAACAAGCCTAAGCCCGGCTAACCGACCTCCTGGCCGACATACACAGGACGAACAAAACAAACACACCTCAGACCGCACACACCAAACCCGACTCCTACAACTGAGACGGGAACTAGCTACACTACTGCACTCCAAACACCATAGGGACGCAATCAGACATAAGGCCTTCTTTACCCTACATGGGAACAAGAGTGGCAAGCTCCTAGCCGCGATGCTGAGGAAACAGATAACGAACATACATTGACAGGATTAGGGACAAACAAGGAACCTTACACCATCTCCCGAAAGACATCTTGAGAACAATCCGCACTTACTACTCAGAGCTATATACACTCCCGCAACCGCGAACCAAATGGGAGTCCTATCCCTAGCAGCCCACATCACCGTTATCCCCAAAGACGGCATAGAATTATAGGGAATTATAGGCCAATCTCGCTTATAAACTGCAACATTAAACTACTGGCCAAAATCCTGGCTACACGACTTACAAAGCACATTCCACCACTGGTCCACCCTGACCAGGTGGGATTTGTGGCAGGACGCGAGGCACGGGACAACACCATCAGGGCACTCACCCTCATGCACGGGGGAGGGGGAACTAAAGGGGGCCTTCTTCTGCTGTCAACGGACGCAGAGAAGGCCTTTGACAGAGTGTGCTGGGTATACCTCTTTTAAACGCTAGCCCACGTGGGGCTGGGACCTCACCTACGACAATGGATAGAGGCGCTATATCGGGAACCAACGGCCCAGGTGCTGGTCAATGGGGCGCTAACTGACGCCTTTACTATACACAACGGCACGAGACAGGGGTGCCCCCTCTCCCCACTCCTGTTCGTCCTCGCTCTGGAGCCATTCCTCACGCATATCCGACACAACAAAGACATAACCGGTCTGGCAACAGGCAACGTACACCACAAGGTTGCTGCATTTTCGGATGACCTTCTCTTTGTGGTGACTAACCCCGAAATCTCCCTCCCGAACATTCAGAAAGACCTACAGACATTCGGAGACATATCTAACCTGAAAATTAACTACGGTAAATCATACATCCTCAACGTTAGTATACCAACCGCACGTGCGGACCCCCTACGACACAGCTTCCCCTTCCAATGGGCTGAACACAAAATTAGATACCTGAGAATTTGGCTGACCAGGCAGAGTGGGGACCTGTTTAAAGAAAACTTCACAAATACACTACAAACAAAAAGGTCATACCCGCATATATCGTGGCTGGGGAGAGTTCAAGTCATAAAAATGAATTTCCTCCCACGCCTCCTTCAGGCCATCCCCATCGTGATTCCCGGGACCTTTTTTAACTCGATCAGAACAGAAATGACTAGATACGTATGGAATGGGGGGAGACCCAGGATGAAACTCACCACACTGACGCGACCCAAGGATAAAGGGGGACTAGCCCTCCCAGACTTCCACCTGTACTACGTGGCTACACACCTACAGAGAGTGACAAAGTGGTCGAAGGACAATGTGCACAAACTCTGGAAGACGGTGGAAGAGGCAGAGGCGGGCAGGCCGCTCTCTGGACTTCCCTGGGGCCGAGACACGGCCGATAGGGGCGAAATGTCCATTTACACAAAGCACACCCTGAGAGTGTGAAGAAGGGCTTCGAGGAACAGGAACATGTCACCGTACCCCTCTCCACCTCCTACCACTGACACACGACGACTTCCCACCAGGACTAGACCCAAGGGCTCTCAAAGACATCCTTCCAGACACAGCACCATGCCTACACCACATCCTTCAGGGAGGGAAATTTAAAAAACTAACGGATATGATGGGGGAGATACCCCCGACCTTCATGCACCACTTTAGATACGCCCAACTGACCAACTTCGTCCACATACTGCCACAGGGATCAGCGCTCACCAGAGACTGGACTACACTAGACCCGCTCCCGCATGGAGTATCCTTCCTATATTCCATGCTACAAACAGAAACCCCATCTGAGACAACCCTTTTCATGGGAAAATGGGAGACTGCCCTAAGCCACACACTCGCAGACAAAGAGTAGGAATCCATCTGCTACCTCACACACCATTGCTCAACACATAGTAAAACACAAGAAACAGCCTACAAATTACTAACGCAATGGTATAGGACACCACACCTCCTCCACCAAATAGACCCAGACCACTCCAGATTATGCTGGAGATGCGAACGAGAGGAAGGCACCATAAAACACATCTGGGGGGATTGTGAGATGATCAGACCATACTGGGAGGGAATACCTAACATTCTAGAGAAATTCCCGGACGAACCGCTCTCCCCCCCCCCGGAACCGGCAGCAATGCTCCTACATCACACATCTGTTTCCCACTCTAAGTACAAAAAATCCATGACCATTAGAATACTTAATCTAGCCAAACAAGTACTCCCCCAATTCTGGAAACAAAGCGTAACACCTCCGCTCACAACCTGGTTTAGCCCAATGGAAGATCTCTGAAAATAAAGGAACTGACTATGACGGCCAATACCCCCCCACGACCTACATGGACATATGGACGTACTGGATCCTTGAGACAGCAAAAGAAGAATTCCAACTGGGACTCAGAACCAACGGACACCACAACACAGACAGATAAGACCCAGAACCCACACTCCAGAGGACGACAGACAGCTGACCCACCCAGACCCCCCCCCGACTGCCTTCCCCCTTCCCCTCCCCTCTCCAACGACCCAAGCTGCATACCTACCCCAACCTACCAAAAAACACCTACCCCTATAAGGGATATCTGAGCCACGAACAGAGGTTCACACGGAAAGGCACGAACCCCCAACTAACCGGGAATACAACCTCCACAGCACAAACGACAGACAAACACGATAACTTCCAACGAAAACCTCAGGGGTAACATGCAATGCACACAACCACCCATCCGGAACCATGGAACCCGGAAGCCACAACACAGACACAACCCTAAATACATACACGGCACACGTGCAGTTAACGCAAGGGACATACACGCCCAACCCAAGCAAGACTGCACATACCAGAATGAAGGGACCTGCGTGTCGCCTAACAGTTGAGGTTGGAATGGAGGCCTGTGAGCCCCAGCATGTATGAAGTACGAACTTCAAATGATATGTAAGAACCGAACAAAAGTTCATGAGCACTGTCTAATCTTATGAAAAGTATTAGCGATATTGTGAAGAACGCTGTGGCGCTCTAGTCGAAATAGGTGCCAGTTTGCTCAGCTATGAATGCAGATAGTGGATTTTCACTATACACCATTGCTTTGGTATTGCCGTGCAGAGTCGGGATATATCGGATCTGTGACTGCCTCTGTCCTATCTGCTAAACATTACAAAGAGCAGCATAGCTCAGCTGTTACTAAGCCACACGGGGTTAGGCGCGGATTGGGTCTCTCCCGGCTCTGTGCTGTACATGCCGCTGTGTCACCTCGCAGTGAGGATAGGCTCTGTCCCATCATTCCATTTTGTCTTCTTGTGGGAAGAAAGTGTACAGGGCAAGGGGTTCCTTTCTTTCTAACGATTGCAGTTAACGGATCTCATCCTAAATATTCCAAAAACATATGTACTATGTTCTACCTTTCAACAATGAAGGATATTTGTAAATGTGGTTTAATTCAATTATAACACGTACAACTACATATATTAGAAGATGTGCATAAAACTCGAAACAAGGGACCTGCGAGTCCATCAGCATTGTGGGCCTGCGAGCCCAAACAGATAGTAACATTTTCTTCTTGAAAGTAATTCACCCTGGAGACCTGCGAGTCTCACTGTTTCCTAAAATTAAACAACGAATAAAAATATTCACAAAAAAAAAAAATGAAAGTAAGAAAGAAAAAAATATGAAATAATACAAATAAACATGATCTTAATAATGAAAAAAAATAAAAAAAATAATAATAAAATATGAAAAATTCTGAAAAAAGTTATATTAAATAATATAAATATTCCAATCAACTTTTTTGAAATGGTATAGTGCCTAAAAAAAAAAAAATTGTGAAAGGGGAAGCCCTGCTAATTGCCAAGTGGCTTGAGAGGTGACCCTTGTTCTCACCTCAGTAACCACAATTAACCCAACATTCTGA
Source organism: Pelobates cultripes (assembly GCA_933207985.1). NCBI lineage: Eukaryota > Metazoa > Chordata > Amphibia > Anura > Pelobatidae > Pelobates > Pelobates cultripes. Next base: position 87,434,167 of record OW240918.1, read on the forward strand.
ACGGTCGGCTGGGTGGCCGTCATTCATATGTGCGAACATGCGGCGGCCATCTTTATCCGCGAACGCATACTGCGGTATTTGGTCGTTGGGTGCTTGGAACTGAAATAGGACACTCGCCAGCGTAAACACTGCAGGGACTTCCATCTATACGTATGTTCGGTTGGGTTTGTATGAGGAAAGCAGCGTTCAATAGGAACAAGCTCCCGAATAAGGGACACAAGTTGAGAGCACATGCAAACAGTTTCATTCGTACTTTCAGTGTATTTCATACCCCCCAAGGAGACCGACCGCAAAGCCTGAATCTATGGAACTAAACTTTACCCCTGTGGCATTTCGGTTGCATTCGTGGGATCTGAGCGCTTCTTGGATATGTTAGGTGCTCAGATCCAGGCTGTCTAGGGATATAGGATTTGAGGGGGTACCAGTTAGCATTATATGCATTTTGGGGTGTAATTATTGTATGCGTCCTGGACCTGAGAGATAAAATAATTAAAGTGTGTACCTTGTCATAGTCCCCTCTCAGGTCCAGTGGGGAATGTCTCTGGAATATGTTATGGAAAATTCCTTGCATTGGGACCTGTATATAAGGCCAGTTGTGGCTGCCAATAAATCAGTTCCTGCTTACCCTTAACATAGAGTTTCACCTCATGTTTGTAAGGGACAGCTATACCAGCTATACAGCGACTTGGATTATTATGATTGGGCTTATTGTAGCATCATTTTGAATAGTGGGAAAGAACATCTCTGGCGACAAAACCCCTCTTCCTTTCGGGGTGGCCGCCACATATGGTGGCAAGAGTGGAATGGTTCTTGTCCCCAGAGAAGATGTTGATCTTGGATGCAGTAACAGTCTAGTGGATGGAGTCAGTATTAACAACTGAAGCAATCCCCCTTAAAGGATATCTTGGAGAAACGTGGTTGAACGGCGAACAACCGTCCCAAGAGAGAATTTATTATTGAGTTACTGGAGATGGAACGAGCTGACACTATGCCCAAAACGGTGCTACCGAATGCTGAGGATGACGAAAGGGTGCGAACCATTTGGTTACGATTAACCCTGTTCGGTCCAAACCCTCCCGCTGACATTGTGATGCAGGTGATGGCAGCCATGGACGCAGAAGCCCGGGCCAAGCAGGAGTGCCAAATGAGATTAGTGGCGATACAGCGCTCCAAGAGCCCAGCAACCGAGAGTACAGCGACCCCTTTGGAACGCAAAAAGGTACCGTTTACTGCATTTAAAAATTTCCAAGAGATGGAAGGTGAAATAGATGGGTACCTTGTGGACTTTGAGATACAGTGCATGCTGCACAAGGTACCCACTGACGAATGGGTCACTATTTTGTCTAGGAAACTGTCCGAGAAGGCGGCAGAAGCATTCCAGGCTATCCCTGACGAAGAAATACAGCACCACCCTGCCATCAAACAGGCATTGCTTGCACGGTACACTGTCACCCCAGAGGTGTACCCCCAACGGTTCCGCGAAACTAAAAAACAAGGGGCTTGTCCCCTCCACCGAACAGCCTCCCACTGGCTAAACGGGTGCGAAGCCGTATCAGTAGAAGATGTCCTGCAGCTGTTTCTCCTGGAACACTTCTTCAATGCTCTCAACCCTGACATCAGAGAGTGGATCCATGATTGGAGGCCCCTCACTCTACCCGAGGCGGCTCGCATGGCGTCCGAGTATACAGACTCCTGCAAACCTGAGCAACCCCTGGTAAGAACCTCGCCCCGACTGGAGATCCGAGCCATAGTACCCTCTAATCCCCCCTCCTAGGGGCCACCCAGACATCAGCCCGCCCCACCTAGAACCAATCTTCGATGTTACCGTTGCCAACAGCTAGGGCATGTTCGCAGCAACTGACCCTTGAAGCCCCCCGACAATACCTCCTCTAGGGGGCTGTCCCCAGCTGCCCACTGCCTGGAAGCTGAATCACAGCTGGATGAGTGCTGAGGGGTACTCCACGAGGCTGACTCCGTTCAGGCCGCTAACCAGGACAATCGACAACACTGACAAGCAGTGTGAGTACACGGCCAGTCTGCAGGAGGATTACAGGATACTGGAGCTACCATGACCCTGTTGCAACACCATCTAGTGTGCAAAAATTAGCACATGGGGCAAACTATAGCTGTCCGGGTCGCAGGGAGAGCGGTTTATCGTTTAACCACACCCGCGTTCAGTTTGATTGGGGAGTTGGATCTGGCATGGTGAACATGGGAATAATGAAGGATTTACCTGCAGAAGTATTATTAGGGAACAACTTGGGGCCCTTAAGATCCTTCTATTTTCCTAGGGAAACAGCTGAAGCCCAACCAGTGACCACTCACCTACAAGCTGGGATAGCAGGAGCTGACCCACATGTCGCAGAGACTCAGGTAAGAACTGAACCCCTTACTATGAATGTAGACCCGACTCTGTTAGACTGGGACGACACAGAGGAGGGAAACCCGGGAAGACCCTACCCTCCACAAATATAGGGCCAAGGCCGACAACGAACTAGGGGGATCTGTCACAGGAAAAAACATATCAGAAAAAAAATTGTGCTTTTGGTGCTTAAAAGGGGAAGCCAACACAACACTGCAACCGTACTAACATTACAAAATGCACATGTGCAAATTGTATTTTCGTGCATGCCTGTAAATGGCATGGCGTGATAATTCGATTACTGCCTGTGCATTCTCAGGGATTTTAACACAGCAAAACAAACCCTAGAGCAGAAAACAAAGCGACGAAGAGCCGATAAATAAAATTAAAGGCTGGGATAGAAAAACAGAGCGGCGAATAGCCGAGAATGCCCATTACCAAGTACAGAGCCATAGAATAAGTTAATAAAGCGGCAAATAGCCTTTAATGCCTAAAACCAAATATAGAGACATAGAATCTTGTAAAAAAAAAAAAAAGTGGGGGATAGCAAAGAGAATAAGTGATATTTAACCAAGAAAGGTACAGTCAGATATTCTCTGGTTACGCAAATAAATCATTTTTATTTAATCTACCTCAGTTGGGAATTGAACCTGCAACCCACAAGAGATGAACAGTCACAGAGTTGGGTAAATCCAGCGGCTATACAAAAGGCATAACAGAGACCTAGGAATAAGATAATCCAATGGCTTTATTAAAATACACAACCAATGCCGAGGAAAAAGTGAAACCATATAGGCCCAAGAATAATCAAATCCAGCTGCTATATTAAGAGGCATAACAGAGGCTTAGTATTAAGTGATTCCATCGACTCTATTAAAAGGCATAACAGAGGCCTAGGAATAAGTGAACCCAGTGGCTATTTTAAAAGGCATAACAGAAGTCTAAGAATAAGTTTGATTAAAAATAGCAGGAATCTCTTACCGTTCAGATGAAGCTGATGAAGGGTAGAAGGGGTTATATCCATATATATGCTCTGACTGTGCATGCACAGCCTGTTACCCTTGCCATCCGGGTCACAGCAAGTAAATCCATGGGAAAGTACAAGATAGAGTTGTACGTTAACCCTTTAAGTGATAGAATGCTAGTCAGTCTCACATTAACTCTTTCAGTGATAAATCTTTGCAATCCATATGCTCTGTATGTGCATGTCCAGCCTGGCTGTACGGATCCTCTCATCTTTGTCACTGGCAGATCTGCGCTACCACCTTGTAAGGGCCCTGCCAGGAAGCTTGGAGTTTATTCCCCTTTACTGGCCTAAGCACCCTGGACTGCATGGAGATGGTCGCTTGCCACTCGGGCCAACTGCTCCATGCGATCCCGAAGTTCCAGGACATATGGCACGATAGGGACCCCCTCATGTTTCGTTTCCCCCTCCCAGTGCTCGCGAATGAGATCGAGGGGTCCTCGCACCCTCTTCCCATAGAGCAAGGGTGAAAACCCAGTCGATTCCTGGGGCACCTCTCGATATGCGAATAAAAGGTGCAGCAGGAATTGCTCCCAGTCTCTGTACTCATCCGTGAAGGGCCACAGTAACTGTTTCAGGGTACCGTTGAAATGCTTACAGAAACCGTTAGTCTGGGGATGGTATGGGGAACTGAGTAGGGGTTTGATACCACAGACCTCCCATAACTGCTGAGTGAGGTCTGCTGTAAACTGAGTTCCCCTATCAGATAATATTTCGTTCGGGAACCCCACTCTGGTGAAAATCCCGACCAAAGCACTGGCAACAGTGTCGGCTTGGATATTCGACAGAGCGACGGCTTCCGGGTAGCGTAGTCCACCATGGTAAGTATGTATTTCTTACCAGATGGACTGGGGTTGGGTAGGGGTTCTACTAGATTGACAGCCAACCTACTGAAAGGTTCCTCAATGATCAGCATGGGTAGTAGTTGAGCTTTAGGGCGATCCGCCCCTTTTCCTACTCATTGGCAGACATCACATGTACTGCAGTAGCGTCGCACGTCCTTAGAGATCCCCGGCCAAAAGAATGTCTGGGTAATCCTGTAGGTCGTGTGGTTACCACCCAGATGTCCTACCAAAGGGATGTCATGCCCGATTCAGAGAAGTTCCACCCAGTTCCACCCTAGGTACTACCAGTTAGCGCTTCTGGGATGGGGCACATCCTCTCTTTCTACCTTCAGTTAACCGGTCTAGTCTATCCTTGTCCCAGAAAAACCTCTCGTGCTCATCCCCCCGATCTTGGCTTTCTCTCTGTATTTCTGTAGAATGGTTCCTCTCTGGTTTACCTCCCAAACTCCTCGGGAGTATCCCAAGCTAAGGGTTTACTGGCTACGGTCATGGTAGGGGTTGGTGGGGTGTGTGGCGGAACCCGCCTCGCCACTGGACCTTGGAGAGGCCATGCTGACTATGGCCCCTGGTAAATTTGTACTTTTAATGCAATATTTGGGCATGTGATATTTTATATTGCTGATACTGGACCTTTAAGGGCCATCCGGGGACATATTATGACTTTTAGGAACAATACCCCTTTAAGACTTGGTAGCAGATTACAGTAAGGATGTCTTTTATATTATGTATGTTTCTGTGTGTTCGGCTAAATTGTATATGTGTATGCAGCATTCCCCTGATTGTTTGGTAGAATCACTCCATTCATTATATTGAGTGAAACTACCGAACAACCAGACCACCCAGGAAGAAGTGTGCCTCTAATTACTTGGCAATCGATGTAATGTGTGGTTTGGTCTTCTGGGTGGCCGCCATTCGGGAAATGAGCACGTGGCGGCGGCCATCTTAAACTCCCGAACAGCTGTGTTTTGCTGTCGAGTGTCTGGAACTAAAATCGGACACTCGACTAGGCAAACACCGCTGAGACCTCCAGACTTCCATGAATTTGTGTGGAAACTACCGAATGAACCACCGTTCGGTAGAAAGAACCCCACGAACAAGGGAATTTGTTTAAACCCTCCCCAGGCTCTATAACCCAGGCAATTCGTGTGTTTTCATTCCTTTTTCTGTGACCGACTGCAGGGCCAAAATACATGGAACTATTTTCGGATGCTTTTGCCATGCAGTCGGTCAAAACGTTAACCCTCCATAATTCCCGAACCCCTTGTCCGATCTGGGTGATTTTTGGATATGTGTCTCACCCAGATCAGGGCTACCAGGGGATGTAACATTTAAAGGGGTAACACTATGTTTAGGGGTACATCTAGTAACCCAGGGAATTTGTGTCTGCACTAATGGGATTATGTGTCACACTAAGGGGAGGAGATGTGTGGGAGGTAACTGGTACATTATTGGCTGGGGTACTAATTGTCGTGGATCCCTCCCTTGCATGGGAGAATGTCTTAAAAGGAGGTTGTGTGAATAAATCTGCAGTTCCTGCTTAACCCTCAAAGTGACGTGTCGTCTCATTATTGGGGAAGGATTTATTGTATGCTGTTCCAGTTTGACTGCTAGGAGTCTGAACCCATCCGTATGGTTTTTGCCTATTCAGGTGTTTATAGCATTCACATGCTTGAGAGAAGGTATACGCTTCTCCGGTTCGGTGATTGTGGTGTCTGCCAGAGTGCTTGGAGTCCTCAGGAAACGCTAGGAGCATCCTTTAACGGAGGTACCCAGTCGGTGAAGCATTTTCTGCGAGGCGAGCCTGGGAACGAGTGGTCACGGGGCAAGCTGTAACGGCTGGAGTGGGTAGGTAGACTGAAGCCAAGGGCCCAATGTCGTTGCCCAAAAGAACTTCGGCCAGCAGGTTGTCCATAATTCCTACTGTGGGCTTGCCATACCTGACTCCCCAATCCAGGTGTACAGAAGGGAGACGAAAGACCGCTCCTCCGGCAACTCGTACAGCCACGGTGTGCTTGGACAAATTTTCTGGTTTGATCAAATGTCGTTGGACCAGAGTGATGGTAGCGCCTGTGTCCCACAGTCCTTGAGCTACTTGTCCGTTCACTCGTACCTCTTGCCGGTGCTGCTGTCGGTTGTCCAGGGTTGCAGCTTGGACGGGGTCTGCCTCATACAGTTGGAAGCCACTCAATGCAACTGGCAGGCCCATTCCATGTGGGTATCCCCTGTCTTTTTCTTGGATTCCTGGAAGCGGCGGCGATAAGTCTCTGTCGGATGTCCTCCTGGGAGAGGGCTCGGAAGGCTTTGTTTGCTTTCCCAGACAGCTTTCCTGAAGGGAGGTACCTGGTGTAAGGCACATTGCCTCTCGAAATCAGCCAAGTACCCATCAATTTCGTTCTCATTCTCCACAAAAGCCTTAATTGCTGCAAAAGGGACTTTCCTGTTCTGCTGTCGGGGGAGGGGTAGTAACTGCTGATACAATAGGTTGTCTTACCCTTTCTAGTTGTATCTCGTGTTCCCTCTGTGGCGAAATTAACCTCGCCACTTGTGCCTGGAGAGGACTACTTGCCAGCCTCTTGCCATGTGATTATGGTCCTAACACGAATAGACGAACTGCTCTCATTCTGTTAGGGCGAAATTTGGTAGTTTTGCCAGAATTCAGGAATACGGAAAGAAGGCATTGCGAGAACACAAAGGAAAGGTGAGAATTGTGGGAAAATTTTTCTGACCACAGGAAATGGAACACACTTTGCTCCTTCGCTGGTCATAGATGGTCAGGTGTAGGAGCATAAATAGACAGGAGCATAAACGAGAAGACAAAGTCACTAGTCACCCCATCCCTCCCTCTGTCACTAGTCACTCCCTCCCTAACTCTGTCACTAGTCATCCCCTCTCTCTGTCACTAGTCACACCCTCCCTCTCTCTGTCACTAGTCACACCCTCTCTCACTCTGTCACTAGAGTGAGGGGGTGACAGGTGACAGAGTGAGGGAAGGGGTGACTAGTGGCAGAGTGAGGGGATGACTGGTGACAAAGTGAGGGAGGTGGTGACTAGTGACAAAGTGAGGGAGTCGGTGACTGTCACTAGTCACCACCTCCCTCACTCTGTCCCTAGTCACCCCTTTCCTCACTGTCACTAGTCACCCCCTTCGTCACTGTCACTAGTCACCCCCTCCCTCTCTCTGTCCCTAGTCACCCCCTCCTTCTCTCTGTCACTAGAGTGAGGTGGTGACTAGTGACAGAGTGAGGGAAGGGGTGACTAGTGGCAGAGTGAGGGAAGGAAGGGGTGACTAGTGACAGAGTGAGGAAGGGTGTGACTAGTGACAGAGTGAAGGAGGTGGTGACTGTCACTAGTCACCCCATCGCTCCCTCTGTCACTAGTCACCCCTTCCCTCCCTCACTCTGTCACTAGTCCCCCCTCCCTCTCTCTGTCACTAGTTCCACCCTCCCTCACTTTGTCACTAGTCACTAGTCCCCCCTCCCTCTCTCTGTCACTAGTTCCACCCTCCCTCACTTTGTCACTAGTCACCGCCTCCCTCTCTCTGTCACTAGTCACACCCTCCCTCACTCTGTCACTAGAGTGAGGGGGTGACAGAGTGAGGGAAGGGGTGACTAGTGGCAGAGTGAGGGGATGACTGGTGACAGAGTGAGGGAGGTGGTGACTGTCCCTAGTCACCCCTCCCTCTGTCACTAGTCACCCCCTTCCTCACTGTCACTAGTCACCCCCTCCCTCTCTCTGTCACTAGTCACACCCTCACTCTAGTGAGAGAGTGAGGGGGTGACTAGGGACAGAGTGAGGGAAGGGGTGACTAGTGGCAGAGTGAGGGAAGGAAGGGGGTGACTAGTGACAGAGTGAGGAAGGGGGTGACTAGTGAAAGAGTGAAGGAGGTGGTGACTGTCACTAGTCACCCCATCCCCCCCTCTGTCACTAATCACCACCTCCCTCACTCTGTCACTAGTCACCACCTCCCTCCCTCACTCTGTCACTAGAGTGAGGGGGTGACTAGTGACAGATTGAGGGAAGGGGTGACTAGTGACTGAGGGAAGGATGGGGTGACTAGTGGCAGAGTGAGGAAGGTGGTGACTTCCTCCCTCTGTCACTACTCCCTCCCTCCTTCTGTGACTAGTCAGCCTCTAACCCACTCTGTCACCAGTCATCCCCTCACTCTGTCACCAGTCATCCGCTCACTCTGTCACCAGTCACCCCTTCCTTCCCTCACTCTGTCACCAGTCATCCCCTCACTCTAGTGACAGAGTGAGGGAGGGTGTGACTAGTGACAGAGTGAGGGGGTGATTAGTGACAGAGTGAGGGAGGGGTGACTAGTGACAGGGGGGTGACTAGTGACAGGGGGGTGACTAGTGACAGAATGAGGGAGTGGGTGACTAGTGACAGAGAGAGGGAGATGGTGACTGTCACTAGTCACCCCATCCCTCCCTCTATCACTAGTCACTCCCTCCCTAACTGTCACTAGTCATCCCCTCACTCTGTCACTGTGTCACCCCATCCCTCACTCTGTCACTAGTCACCCTCTCCCTCACTCTGTCACTAGAGTGAGTGGGTGACCAGTGACAGAGGGAGGGGGTGACTAGTGACAGAGTGAGGGAGGAGAAGACCAATGACAGAGGGAGGGGGTGACTAGTGACAGAGTGAGGGAGGGAAGGGGTGACTAGTGACACAGTGAGGGGGGGTGACTAGTGACAGTGAGGGGGTGACTAGCGACAAAGTGAGGGAGGGAGGGAGGGGTGACTGAGTGAGTGAGTGAGGGAAGGGGTGACTGAGTGAGTGAGGGAAGGGGTGACTAGTGACAGAGTGAGGGAGGGGTCACCCCCTTCCTTACTCTGTCACTAGTCACCCCTTCTTTCCCTCACTCTGCCACTAGTCACCCCTTCACCCCTAGTGACACAGTGGGGGGTGAGTAGTGACACAGTGAGGGGGTGAGTAGTGACACAGTGAGGGGGCATCTAGTAACAGTGAGGGCACTTAGTGATACAGTAAAGTGACTAGTGACACAGTGAGGGGGGTGACTAGTGACACAGTGGGGGGTGACTAGTGACACAGTGGGGGTGAGTAGTGACACAGGGGAGTGAGTAGTACACAGTGAGTAAAGTACTAGTGACACAGTGGGGGGTGACTAGTGACAGTGAGGGGGTGACTAGTGACACAGTGGGGTGACTAGTGACAGTGAGGGTGGTGACTAGTTACACAATGGGGGGTGACTAGTGACAGTGAGGGGGGTGATTAGTGACACAGTGAGGGGGTGACTAGTGACGGGGTGACTAGTGAAAGTGGGGGGGTGACTAGTGACAGTGGGGGGGTGACTAGTGACACAGTGGGGGGGTGACTAGTGACACAGTGGGGGGGTGACTAGTGACAGTGAGCGGGGGTGACTAGTGCACAGTGGGGGGATGACTAGTGACAGAGAGAGGGAAGGGGTGAGTAGTGATAGAGTGGATGTATCCTACCTCTCTCTCTTTTGGTCTCCCAGGCTGCTGCTCCTTCCCCTCGCTGGGGCTCTGTGTAAGAGGAGTAAACAGGAAGTGATGTCACTTCCTAGCTCCGCCTCTCCCATCACACAGAGCCGCATGTGACAAGAGGCAGGACACCTGGCAGAGAACTGAAGCTGCCAGGTCTCATTTGTGGGGTGAGGGGGGGGGTGACTTGCAGAGCGGTAGGTTGTGGGGCCCCGAGCTGCATTAGGGGCCCCACAACTTATCAATTAAATTTTATTTTATTATTTTTTGCCGTTCCAGTTGGAGAGATCTCTGATCTCTCCAGCTGTGCGGCCGGGCCCCTGACTGTCTCGGGCCCTCAGCCCATGACCGATCAGTCAGTCCGCCCCTGCCTTTGACCCTTTCGATCTTTTCTGGATTGATAAAAAACTTTTTAAAAACCTACCTATTAACAACGTAATTATCTCCCATACTTTCCAATCTCTAATACCAATAAAGAAACACTTTTTTGCTCCAATTCAAATTTCCTCAAATGCCCCGCTGGAGATTCTAAAATTCTTCATTCAAGATCTTATTTTATCTGGTTGGTTAAAAATTCAGGACCTATACGATTTTATTGGAATTTGTAGCTTTCCAAGTATTAAAGAAAAAATTGGACTTGTGAATAAAGAATATTTTACCTATCTAAGAATAAAAAACTTTCTTTATAAGGCAACTCTAATTGAAGATTCGCCTTTTTGATAAGATCCTTTTTTGGAGAGGTTAAAAATAAATCTTCAGCAGTTTCAAGATCTTTGGAGGTATTAAATCAAGAGGTAAAATATAATCCGATCTCTAGGTGGGAAACCGACCTAAATAAATCTTTTTCATCCCAAGATTGGTTAAAAGCATTTGAAGCTTTAAGAAAATTGGTCCATTGTATAAACATCCAGGAAACATACCTTAAACTTATCCACAGATGGTATATGGTCCCTATAAAAATATGTAAATTTCAAGCCACTTCCTCAAATATCTGCTGGCGCTGTAATAGTGAACATGGTTCATTTAAACGTGTGGTGGGAATGTATAGGTTTGGACATTATTAAATTGGAAATATCTAAACTCTTTATTGATTTAAAAGTAAATATTACGTTATCTCCAGAAAGATTTTTATTCCATCTACCGTAGACTAACCAAAAATGTATAAATTCTCTCAATATTTGACTATACATATCTTGATGGCTGCTAAACTATGTATTGCTAGAAAATGGAAACAGAATATATCTCCCTCTATAATAGAGATCAAAACCCAGATTCAATATCAAGGTCTAATGGAAAAGGCGGTGTATTTTAACAATAATATCAGCTTTTACAATAAGATTTGGGGGAAATGGTTTGATTATTATAAAGAATAAACTATTCAAGCCTTATGTAATTTAACAACCCTAGCTTTGATGCTTCTGTAAGATAAACACGGATAATAATACTCCGAAAGTGGCTCTAGTTATAATGAATACTTTAAAGAAGCGATATCGACTCTGTCCTTTTCCCAGATCCCGATACCTTGTTTTCTTTGTTGTATGTCTCTTTATGTAGTTTTGTGTATATTGTAAGGTAATATTTATATTTTGTGTTTATCTTATGACAACTATTTTTCTCTAATACTTGTTTAATTTGCAAAATTATAATAAAAAACAGGTAATATGGGGCTTAGGGGCATTTGGGGGTGACTATGGGGACAATTCGATGTAATGGAGTCGGGAGGGGGATTTAAAAAAACAAAACCTGGATTCGGCTATGACAGTGCCGCTTTAAGAAATATGGTTCTGACAACAGGCGTTCTCTAGATCCCGCACTCATCCGCTCTCTCCAACCCTCCCTCCACTCTCGGATTCCGCCCACATTCATTGTGCGCATGCGTGGCCAAGCAGCCATTGTATAGCGGAAGCTGCGGTGCTTCTTAGTTCCGTTGCAGAACGAGCTCGCAAAATGGCGAAGATTGCCAAAACACACGAAGGTAAACGTTATCAGATCGATTTGAAATGTATATATCGGCATCTAAGGACGTAGTCTATGCGTAATATTCCCTGTGAGGCAGTGAGTTAGAGGGAGATGTGGAGGTTTGTGTCCCTGAGGTCCTGCGTGGTGTAATGGCGCCCAGGTCTTGTTGTTGGTATAGATTAGGATGGCCTTAGCTCGCAGTTTTCAGGAAGACTTTTATAGTGAAGCTTACTGCCCTCTTGTGTGTCATATGCACTCGATCGATAGTGCTTACATCCTTTTAGGGGAGCGTTGTGTGATGCATAGGTATAGACCTTGTACAAGGTGGGCATAGTGGCTGTTTTACCCAGCACTGTACACGTGTACCATCAGTCTGCCTTATAGTGAGGCTCTGCGCATTGTTTACTAGTGGGATTACTGAAATGGGAGTTTATCGTGCATGTGATTTTGAAAAACGATTACTTGTTAATGTTTGGGATTATAGGCCTATGTTTATGATGGCTGGTCATTGTTTTGATGGCAAGGATCACCATTATAAAATGATCCTTGGGTTTAAAATATAATTTTTTTTAACACAACGAATTTACAGTGCCTAGCTATTTAACCCCTTAAGGACACATGTGACATGTCATGATTCCCTTTTTATTCCAGAAGTTTGGTCCTTAAGGGGTTAATTGAACACAGAAAAGACTTGTAAATACTGGCAATAATGTTTTTTCCTTTTTTTTTTTTTTTCTTACCTTTTAGTTTAAGAAAAGATCCAAATATAACTATATATTCTGCAGTTTTATGTGAGCAGGAAACCTATGTGGCATAAGTTTTTGATTGTTCATTTTATGATAAAGTACTGTGGTGTATAGAACTGCCACTGTGTTGATAACCTGATCAAGTACTGCTCCAGACACTTATGATGCTTGATCTGTTCACATTGATGCCTTAAGCCAGAGGTAGGCAACCTTCAACTTTCCAAATGTTGTGTACGTTTTCCTTGATGCTTTGCCAGCGTAATGGCTGTAAGAGTGTTATGGGAGATGTAGTCCACAATATCTGGAATGCAAAATGTTGACCTACTTTTGCTGTAAGCACCTCCTCCTGGTAGGATCAGCTTTAGCTTAACCCCTTAAAGGACCACTATAGGCACCCAGACCACTTCAGCTTAATGAAGTGGTATGGGTGCCAGGTCCAGCTAGGTTTAACCCTTTTTGCAGTAAACATAGCAGTTTCAGAGAAACTCCTATGTTTACCTATGGGTTAATCCAGCCTCTAGTGGCTGTCTCATTGACAGCCGCTAGAGGCGCTTCTGTGCTTCTCACTGTGATTTTCACAGTGAGAAGATGCCAGCGTCCATAGGAAAGCATTGATAATGCTTTCCTATGAGACTGGATGAATGCGCGCGCGGCTCTTGCCACGCATGCGCATTCAGCCGATGATGGGAGGAGAGTCCCAGCTCCCGGCGCTAAAAAAAAAAAAAAGGTAAGGGATTAACCTCTCCCTCCCCTTCAGTGGGAGTGGGACCCTGAGGGTGTATAGTGCCAGGAAAACGAGTATGTTTTCCAGGCACTTTAGAGGTCCTTTAAGGACGGGGGACATTCTATGCCACCCTTAGGGACCCGGCTCTAAACACCGGAGGGCGGCATAGAACGTCCTTTGTTCTTACCCCAGCGATCACAGTATGGGGACTTACCAGGGAGTCCCCCTGCTTCCTCTTTGGTCCCTCTGGGCCATGTGATCGCAAGGTCCTTGTGAGGACCTCACAATCACATGGACGGCATAGCCGTCCAAGGCATTGCCAGCAGGGGGAGTGCCTGTAATGATAGGTACAGTGTCCTGAGGGACACCTGAATTGTGACAATTGGGCAGTGAGACTGCAAGGGCTTAAAGGACCACTATAGTGCCAGGAAAACATACTCGTTTTCCTGGCACTATAGTGCCCTGATGGTGTCCCCACCCTCAGGGACCCCCTCCCGCCTGGCTCTGGAAAGGGGAAAGGGGTAAAAACTTACATTTTTCCAGTGCTGGGAAGGGAGCTCTCCTCCTTCTCTCCTCCTCCGTTCCTCCTCCGTTCCTCCTCCTGGGCTGAATGCGCACGCGCGGCAAGATGAAAATAACGAACACCTGAAAATAAGTGACTAGTGTGTCCTAATATATTTGACATTTTGACCAGTTTATGAATTTCATAGGCTTTGATATTCCCTAGTTTTGTGTTGTGTGCTGAGTGATTTTCTTTGTTTGACCTCTAAAACATGGTGATCATTGATCAGTGTGCACAAATTATAGGATAATTTTTGTGCTTGTAAAGTATGAGGACACAATGCCTTACTCCTTGTAAGATGTGCAAATATAAATTGTACATCGATTTATTATGCAATGCACATTTGGGTAATGTCAACTAGTATACCGCAAAATCGTCAGCGGTAATTACTGTTACTGGCATGTAGAATAGTACTGTTTCTGGCATCGTATTGTTATCCCATCAACTGCTGCAGTTTTGCTTGTTTAAAGTTGTTGCCATGATTTTCTTATGTAAGAGATTGGGATGGGCCATTCTAGTATATCCAAATATTATGAAACGTGTGATCATAAGCTTTTAGTGCATTTATTTATTTAGACTGTAGTGCAGAGCTGGTAAGAAGATGCTAGTGTTTTAATTGGTGTACTTACCCAAAAGTCAACATCTATTTTTAAAGAAAAAAATGTTTTAACCCCAGTTAGCCTTGCTTGAAAGGGATTACACCTTGGCTATGTAATCACTTATCACTCTATTGGACATATTTCATTACATTCCGTACTGAAAATCTAACATGTAATATAAACAAAAATTCTTAACAAAACTCGATGTAAGTATTGACTGAAAACTAAGCAGTTTTGTTTGTTAGACAAAATATAATTTGAATGGGTATAATTGTGTAACAGTAAGGTTTTAGGCAGTTGTGTAGGTTTCTGGAATGGAGTCTAATTATTTGTAGACTATGCAAATGCAACATAGACCTAAAGGTAAACCCCTGAGTAAATCATTGAAGTAGTTGTAATGACTTTACTAGCAGCATAGTTATGTCCCTAAAGGTGACCTTGTCTACTCATTTGCTTATGAAAAATCAATGCTAAATCTGACAAATTCTGCAAATCATTTTATGAAAATGAATAATCTGTTATCTTGTTTTGTAGATATTGAAGCACAGATTCGAGAAATTCAAGGGAAAAAGGCAGCTCTTGATGAGGACCAAGGAGTCGGTCTTGATTCAACTGGATATTTTGATCAAGAAATTTATGGTGGCAGTGACAGCAGATTTACTGGTTATGTAACATCTATAGCCGCAAATGAACAGGAAGATGTAAGTAATAATTAGTGATTAAAAGTTTAAACATCACAAAACATTAACCCCTTAAGGACGGCGGGCGTACTATGCCATCCTTGAAGGGGTGGGCATAAACGCCGAAGGGTGGCACAGTACGCATTGTCGTCCTCTCCCCGTCCTGCGGCCCTACACTTACCTGGACTGGTGATCCCGATCGGGGGGGACTGCCTCAGAGCCCAGCAGCCCCCTTACAACAGCTCCAGGACATGTGATCACTATGATAATCACATGGCTGCAATAGGAGTCTATGGAGCTGCCTGCAGGGAGACTGGCTGAGCTCTCAGGAAGTCCCCCAGACGCCAAAAAAAAATTAGATTCATCAAATAAATAAATATACTATACATGTATTATATGTATAATTAAAGCATTTTATAATTCTACATATATAATGCATATATATATAATTTCATTATAAGTGTACTGTGTGTGTGACCAAAGATGGCTAGGGCTACACTCACCTGAACATGCATAAATTATATATATATATATATATATATATATATATATATATATATATATATATATACACACATATATACATTTCTGAATTATAATTTAAAGGACCTGCAAGACAGTCCAGAGAATTTAATTAGGAAGCCCTGTAACTTTCCAAAACACTATAAAACCTTTACATGTGGGATATTGTCATACTCGGAAGACTTTGTTGAACACAAAGGAGTGTTTCAAAACACTAAAACTTATAACGACGATATTACCAGTAAAAGTGCAGTTTTTGTGTAAAACAAAATAAATGAGTGCTAACTTTAGCCAGCGTTTGTGATTAAGTGGCTGCTAGAAAAGACTGAACATACCCCATTTTGAATACCCTGGTTTGTTTACTTTTTCAAATGCTATGTCATGGTGGGGTTCATTTTCATTTCTGGGCTGCCATACCGTCTCAAAATCAACATAGCCAATCTGGCAAATAGCAATTTTGCAAAAACAGAAATTGGCAAATCTTAGGTTTGACCCTGTAACTTTCCAAATCACCATAAAACCTGTACTTGAGGAATACTGTTGTACTTTACGCAAATATGAGTGTTTTAGTGTAGTAAAATGTATTATACTAATATCATCAGTGAAGGGGCAGTTTATTTGTGAAAATGCCATGATGGTGTTAATTTGTATTCCTGGGCTGCCATACGGTCTCAAAGGCAACATAGGCCCAGCAAACCAATCTGGCAAATTTCAATGTGCAAATATGGAAAAGGGGAAAGCCCTACATTTGACTGACCCTTGTAAGTTTCCAAAAACCCATAAAACCTGTACACTGGGGATACTGTTGTACTCGTGAGACATTTCTGAATACAAATATGTGTATTTTATTTCAGTAAAATCCAACAGTATCATGACATTGACATTCACAGTTAAAATGTCATGCAGAACTTGAAAAATAAGTTATTAATTGCTCATACTTTTTTAGATTTTTAGTCATATTAAATTGTTTCATATATAAATATTTAATATGAAATGAAAGACCTGTCTCTCCTGAACAAAGTGATTATGTAATAAATGTGGGTGCACTTAATATGAAAGAGGGGAATTATGGCTGCACCATATATAGCGCAATTTCCAGGTTTTGTTTACGTTTTGATCACAAGTTGTACAATTGGCTCAGTCTTTAAGGGGTTAAATGGATTTCAATATGTTTGAATCCATATTCCCTACACTATGTGCAGTTTTGTTTTGAGTGCATATACCCAGGCTTCCAAATAGTAATAGTATACAATGGATGAATAATACAAATTTGCTTGTATGCGAGAAATATACTTTATGCTGTGTACATATACATATATTAAAATAAACACATGGATGCTTATTAGATTACCGGAGTAGATTTTATCCGTTATCATTTATTAATCATCACAGCACAATTATATAAGAGGGGGAAAAAAAGATAGAGATCCCCCTCTCCCCTCTCCCCTCGTAGATGTAAAAAACAGATAAAATTCTTATCGTGTAATACCTTTTTTTTTTTATTGGTGTTGGATTTTATGTGTATATATATATATATTCCCCTCTCTCTCTTAGGGAAACTTATGTACTCCCACCTAATCGGAAGTAAACTTTTCTGCAGTATTGTATTCACACCAATATTTTCTGTTCTGCAGGACGACGATGACTGTTCTGCTGCAACATTTGAGCAGAAGAAGCCGGGTTATCATGCTCCGGTGGCATTACTCAATGACATCCCTCAGTCCACTGAACAGGTAATTATTGACCACACTAGTAGTAGATCCCATGCTTAATTTCTAGGTAAACACAAGTTGTAATTTTACTGGCACAATGGATAAATGCTCTTTTAAAGGAGCTTTTTAAATGAGGGGCTGGACTCCTAGTCACTTTTTTCTCAACCAATTAGTTAGCTGTTTTATCTTCTAAATATTCCCTGTCTAATTCACAAATACTCTAATATCCATTCTTATTATATGCTATAATTGTGACACCTGGCACTATGAGGCAGGTTTAATTCGTCATTTAAGAAGTGCACTGCTGATGAATTGGCCAGCTGGTAACCTAGCATAAAGGAATACTCTGGTTGCTAGTACTACTTAGGTGATCTAGCCATGAGAGGTTAATTTGAAAATGAAGTGGCTTTGGTGCTTTGACTGTCTTTTTAATTTCATTAAATCCTTTTCTCTTTTTCCCCATAGTATGATCCATTTGCAGAGCATCGGCCACAGAAGATCGCAGATCGGGAAGATGAATATAAAAAGCACAGGCGAATGATGATTATTTCCCCTGAGCGATTAGATCCTTTTGCAGATGGTAAATAACTTTTTATTATAATTCTTTTAATACATACATGTAATTATTTTTTATTTATTTTTGGTGGTGTATTAAGTTTAGATTTTTCTTTTGAATTCCTCCCTCAGTTTTTTTTTTTTTGTTTGTTTGTTTGTTTTTTGTTTTTCTCTTTGCCAGACACTTTTCATTGGTTAAGTCTACAAGACAAAAGTATAAACCGTTTGTATTTTTAATGCAAGTTGAAGTGGCATGATTTTTTTTTATTATTATTTTTTGTGTGTGTGTGTGTGTGTGTGTGTGTGTGAGAAAAAGACTTGCTCTCAAGGCAGAGCCTGTAAACAATAAATACCCTGTTGCAAGCGATACTTGGGGTCTTCCCCCTGGGGAGTAAATAGTAGCTTATATGAACCCTGTTGCATAGATTTTTGTCTTATTTATTTTTAGTGCTACAGGTTTTCTAGAATGTTGCATACCTTTATGCTACCAGAGTGTCCTGCCTCATGCTCATTCTCTAAGATCCAGTGGCTTAATGGAGCTTTCCACCACAGAATAAGCATTTTTATGTTGCTCTTATCTTTTATATTACAGGCCAGTGTGATACATCACATACAAGATGTATTGAGTTCAGGAGCAGGACAATCTTGGTAGCTTTGCACTGCAGGTTATTTGTAATAATGTTTCAACCTGCATATAAGAGGGATGGGTTTTGTGTTTTGGGAAATTGTAAATGATTTAAACAATGCTTGTCAGAATTCACAGGCCCATACTAACTGTCCTTAATTTCTTTCCTACAGCAGTACTGCTAAATGCCAGTCCTGTCTGCATTCTTAAGGGTGCAGTGCAACACATCCTGTGTAGCTAATGGTGAAAAAGTAATCCAAAGGAAGTCTTATCATATCTAGTGTCTGAGTGACACTACCAATTGGGCATGGTTTCCAACATTGAAAATGTATAATTTAATTTAGTGGACCCAAAGTAGAGCTTTATGGACAGCACCCTTTTTCCTGTTCACTTACGATATATATGGAGAAAATTATAGTACTTGAGAACTGAAATATTGGTGATTATTCCCTTACATGGGAAATCTGTATTGGTAACATAACCTTTGCTAATTATATTTTAGTTATAAAATGCCCTCTTGATTAAGTTCAGTGTTAATGGTTTTGATGCAGGGCAAAGTGGGAAATTGGGCCCATTGCCATAATTGTGTGTTGTCATACACTGGTTTGCTCAGATCAATTGCATAGGTTCTTCATGGTTCCAGCACCCCTCTTGGATCACCCTCGAATATAAAAACTGAAAATTGCTCTTTGTGCTCCATAGTGAGCGTCCTTTATCAGTCACTAGAAAGTTTTCTTAAAATGAAACCCAAAATGTTTTGGAGCCACAGTTAGGCATTGTTTTGGATATAATCAAACTTACCCAGGTAATGTTTATGAGTATACATTTTCCAAAGTGTTACTAATGGTAAAGAGATGATTTTCTAGGCTTCTATTCTGCTGCTTGAAGTCAGAACTGCTGATGGAGACAAAGGCACGAAAGTGTACGTATTCTGGATTAGCAACCACGGAATCCATCACTTCTGAAGATGCTACACTGCTTTGTCATTTTTAATTTTACCTGCATTAATATATATGCTTTTAAACTGTAGTTGTGTTCAAACAGGTTACATAGAATGAAAAACTCATTAAAGTAAGCTATGTTATAATGTGAGATTAATTTTAAACTTAAAATATGCAAGTGGGTTAGCATATGGCTAGGCTATTTTTTTTTTTTTTTTTTTATATATATATATATTTTTTTCTTCTTTTTCTTTTTCAAGAGGTCTATTGAAAATTCACTTGAATTTATTGATTTCTACTCCTGTTGCTGTTCTTTTCTGCAGGGGGCAAGACGCCAGATCCAAAAATGAATGCAAGAACATATAAGGATGTCATGAGAGAGCAGCATTTGACAAAAGAAGAGGTATGTCAACTATAAAGCAGAGAAACCATATTTCAGCTTTATAGTGTTAGTAATTTGTAATTATGTGATTTTAATTTGGTGTGAGATTCTGAAGTTTTTATTTTTTACTCTAATAAGCCAGAAATTAGACCTATTCATAAAATAAATTTTTATTTTTTATTTTTATCAAAACCATTACTAATTACAGTTTAATTTGCATATATTGCAGTGTAACCTAAACAATCACATTCTAATGGCATTTAAGTATCCGGGAGGAGGAAGCTATTTTAGCACAGTTCTGTTAAGTGGTGTAATGACTTTAGGTAGAACTCTCTTTTAATTTCAATGAAAAAAATTGGTTGGCAGTAAAATCTTTGGCTTAACCTTGTATATCAGAATTTATCAAAGATACGTTGTTTCAAATTAGTGATCCATTGTGAGGTGTGAGAGGTGCTCAGTAGTGTCTTCACTTAAATGACCACTATAGTGCCAGGAAAACAAACACTCTTTCCTGGCATTCTAGTATCTTTAGGTCCCCCCTCCACTCTCAAAGTCCCACTACCACCAAGCTGAAGGGGTTAAACACTTGCCTTTCTCCAGCGCCGGGCCACTTCGGCACTCTCCTCCCTCTGCCGGTGCCGAATGCGCATGCGCGGCAAGAGCCGCGGGTGCATTCAAGCAGTCCATAGGAAAGCATTTCACAATGCTTTCCTATGGACGTCAGCGTCTTCTCACTGTGATTTTTCACAGTGAGAAGCACCTCCAGCAGCTGTCAATGAGACAGCTACTAGAGGCTGGATTAACCCTCTGAAACAGCTATGTTTACAGCTGCAGAGTTAACACTAGATGGACCTGGCACCCAGACCACTTAATTGAGCTGAAGTGATCTGGGTGCCTATAGTGGTCCTTTAAAGGAGCACTATACAGGGAGTGCAGAATTATTAGGCAAATGAGTATTTTGACCACATCATCCTCTTTATGCATGTTGTCTTACTCCAAGCTGTATAGGCTCGAAAGCCTACTACCAATTAAGCATATTAGGTGATGTGCATCTCTGTAATGAGAAGGGGTGTGGTCTAATGACATCAACACCCTATATCAGGTGTGCATAATTATTAGGCAACTTCCTTTCTTTTGGCAAAATGGGTCAAAAGAAGGACTTGACAGGCTCAGAAAAGTCAAAAATAGTGAGATATCTTGCAGAGGGATGCAGCACTCTTAAAATTGCAAAGCTTCTGAAGCGTGATCATCGAACAATCAAGCGTTTCATTCAAAATAGTCAACAGGGTCGCAAGAAGCGTGTGGAAAAACCAAGGCGCAAAATAACTGCCCATGAACTGAGAAAAGTCAAGCGTGCAGCTGCCACGATGCCACTTGCCACCAGTTTGGCCATATTTCAGAGCTGCAACATCACTGGAGTGCCCAAAAGCACAAGGTGTGCAATACTCAGAGACATGGCCAAGGTAAGAAAGGCTGAAAGACGACCACCACTGAACAAGACACACAAGCTGAAACGTCAAGACTGGGCCAAGAAATATCTCAAGACTGATTTTTCTAAGGTTTTATGGACTGATGAAATGAGAGTGAGTCTTGATGGGCCAGATGGATGGGCCCGTGGCTGGATTGGTAAAGGGCAGAGAGCTCCAGTCCGACTCAGACGCCAGCAAGGTGGAGGTGGAGTACTGGTTTGGGCTGGTATCATCAAAGATGAGCTTGTGGGGCCTTTTCGGGTTGAGGATGGAGTCAAGCTCAACTCCCAGTCCTACTGCCAGTTCCTGGAAGACACCTTCTTCAAGCAGTGGTACAGGAAGAAGTCTGCATCCTTCAAGAAAAACATGATTTTCATGCAGGACAATGCTCCATCACACGCGTCCAAGTACTCCACAGCGTGGCTGGCAAGAAAGGGTATAAAAGAAAATCTAATGACATGGCCTCCTTGTTCACCTGATCTGAACCCCATTGAGAACCTGTGGTCCATCATCAAATGTGAGATTTACAAGGAGGGAAAACAGTACACCTCTCTGAACAGTGTCTGGGAGGCTGTAGTTGCTGCTGCACGCAATGTTGATGGTGAACAGATCAAAACACTGACAGAATCCATGGATGGCAGGCTTTTGAGTGTCCTTGCAAAGAAAGGTGGCTATATTGGTCACTGATTTGTTTTTGTTTTGTTTTGAATGTCAGAAATGTATATTTGTGAATGTTGAGATGTTATATTGGTTTCACTGGTAATAATAAATAATTGAAATGGGTATATATTTGTTTTTTGTTAAGTTGCCTAATAATTATGCACAGTAATAGTCACCTGCACACACAGATATCCCCCTAACATAGCTATAACTAAAAACAAACTAAAAACTACTTCCAAAAATATTCAGCTTTGATATTAATGAGTTTTTTGGGTTCATTGAGAACATGGTTGTTGTTCAATAATAAAATTAATCCTCAAAAATACAACTTGCCTAATAATTCTGCACTCCCTGTAGTGTCAGGAACACAAACATGTATTCCTGACCCTATAGCGTTAAAACTACCATCTAGCCACCCTGGTCCACTCATGCCTCCCTAAAAAATGTAAAATTTTACATGTGTTCAAGTCTGGAGCTGCTAGCTCGGTCTCTGTTTCCTTTAGATCTGCCTGCTGACATCAGCAGAAGTGGTAGCCTGCTCCAATTACAATGCTTCCCCATAGAATTGGCTGAGACTGACAAAGAGGCAGATCAGGGGCAGAGCCAGCACAGTTCAAACACAGCTCTGGCCAATCAGCATCTCCTCAGAGATGAATTGAATCAATGAATCTCTTGGAGGAAAGTTCAGTGTCTGCATGCAGAGGGAGGAGATATTAAATGCGTGGATGCATTTTAGGCAGCCATGACCCAGGAAGGATCTCTAACAGCTATCTGAGGAGTAGCCAGTGAAGTTATCACTAGGCTGTAATGTAAACACTGCATTTTCTCTGAAAAGACTGTGTTTACAGCAAAAAGCTTAAAGGTAATGATTCTACTCACCAGAATAAATTCAATAAGCTGTAGATGTTCTGGTGACTGTAGTGTCCCTTTAAGTAATTCAATGCTAAATTAACTTTCATTGCTGACAAAGTAACTCTGCATGGAATATTACCTTGTGTTGGCTATACATGCAGTCATGCCTCCAAAGGACATGCTGAATTATAATTTTGGTAGTTGTGTGTCATAGTCTGAGAGAACGGTCTTGCAAGATGTTAACAATTGGTTGTCTGTATTTTAAGAATGGTACATTATGGTGTGTGTGTGTGTGTGTGTGTGTGTGTGTGTGTGTGTGTGTATATATATATATATATATATATATATATATATATATATATATATATATATATATATATATATATATATATATATATATATATGTATGTATGTTTATTATTCATGGCAGCATATACACATGGGTTAGAGCCTCCTCTTACAGCGAGATAGAGGAATAAACCAAATTATTTTAAAGTAGTATCCCTGCATAGGTCCCTCAGTCAGTAACCAGCTCCTACAGAAGAAGCAAAACCAACACTGGGTGGGTAGTATATGCTGCCATGAATAATAGCCAGGAAAAGAAAATTACGGTGAGTATGAATACATTTTTCTCTTTCCTGGCTAATCATGGCAGCAAATACACATGGGAATACCCAAGCTTTCAGGGAGGGACAGTAACATACATAACTGGCAATCAAATAATCAGAACAATTCAACATGGATTAGAATATTGAACTGAGTAAGGGATGTGGCATCCAAATTGCGCCTAATTGATTGCTACAATGTCCAGTATGTAATGCTGGACAAACTAGTTCAAAGAGATCCAAATGCCAACGTTACAAAGTTTCAGCAGAGATCATTGCCATGGAAGCCCACAATGCTGCAACAGCACTAGTGGAGAGTGCCCTGAAACCCTTTGGTACAGGTAGAGCATGGCATTGAAAAGCTTTCACTTTAGACAGGGTCTCTGGTGCTAAATGCAAGACAACCATATCCTGTTGAAATTCAGGATCAAACCTGGAGTTCATACATTCATGAGGTACCAGGCAACAGCACTTTCTGTGCTGACACCATGGAAGCTCCTGCTAGAGGTTCGAATGGTGGTTTAGTCAAAGCCTGTAAGACCAGAGGTAGGTCACATATGGACTTCAGCACCCTCAGAGGCTTGAATTTAATTGCTGCTTGCATGAAGCAAAGCTCAATGGGAACCCATCCATGTGGAAAGTGCCAATATGTGCTCCTCTAGAGTGTTATAATTCAGACCATATCAAGGCCAGATTGAGGAGTAATTCCAACCATTCTTGAGACCGACAGACAAATGTAATCTGTAAAGTATGTATAGGACAGTAAGAGGAACTTGATGACCGTCTCAGGGATGCCTATACTTCTAGAGACACCAGCCTCAACACCAGGACTTAAGGATCTTGGTGTGTCAATGGACCTTGTAATAATAGTTCTGGACATACTGGAATTTCCATTGGAGGTTCCAGATTCATCTTTCTCATCAAGGAAATTTAGTATTCTTGGCCTTCCACTGTCTCCTTTAGGAACGTTGAAGACAGGAAAAGTCTGTAAATCAGACTGAGAATCCAAATTTGAGTCAGTTTCCTGACTTTGAGCTTTCTGGTCCTAAAAACGCGATATAGGATACATTTGCATTGATATTTGAGCAAATTTATTCCCACTTGTTCTTCAGCAACCTTCTGTGTAGAAGAGCCCTGAAATTACTCATAATTCCATTACATTGGATGGAAATATTGTTCCTTCCCTTATTCACACTCCTTGTGTAGCATGGTCCAGACAGTGTGTATCCAATCCTTGAAAACTGGAATCCGAGCTTATAATCGCCCAATGAAGTTCTGTTGATAGGAAACCCAGAGACATACTCTCTCTTTCAGCTACCAGGTAAAGTGTAACTCCACTGATGGTGACATCGTCCGTGGCTGTCCCCAATTCATCTTCTCTTGTTGAACTGAGATAGGAAGGACCTTTGAGGAATCCTGACATGCCATTGAGCCCATCTGACAAGTCTAAAAACTGGAAAACGTATCACAACAATTATATCATCAGTAAAAGTGCTGTTTGTGTGTGAAAAATGCAAAAAACGTCATTTTCACTGACAATATCATCGCTGTGATATGTTTTACTGTTTTGAATCACTAATATTTGTGTTAGCGAAGTCTCCCGAGTAAAACAGTACCCCCCATGTACAGGTTTTATGGTGTCGTAGAACGTCACAGGGTAAAATACAGTGCTAGCAAATTAAATTCTCTGGAATTTCGGCCTGGGTTGGCAGGCAGGTCCCTCAAATGGCAATCAATAAAATTACTGAATTATGTAAAAATATTACATAAATACGCACGTAGAATTTAAATATATATGCATATTTATATATTTGAAGTCAACGTGTATATTTATATAATTTTTTATGTAATTTTGTATATGGACATATGTATATTTCGTATTTTTATTTATTTATATATACATAGATATATATACAAATTCATTCTAAGTATATTTTGATATAAATAATATTAATTTTGAAATACAGTTAGAATAAAATTTCATATAGATATATAATTTTTTTAAATTGTTTATTTAAAAAAAAATAATTTAAATTACTTATTTATATTTTATAATAATATATATATATATACAATATATATATAGTTATTATATATTATATATATACACGTGTATAATTTAATTAAAAGTGTATTTTTATATTATAAGTACATATTAATATAAAAATACACTTAGTATGACATTATATATGATATATAGACATATATTATATAGATATAATATATGTCTATCATATATACACATATATAATTGTTTTTTTTTGTTTTTTGTTTTTTATTAACACTATTTTTTTTTCTTTCTGATTTTACACTAGCAGGGAGACTGCCTGTCAGCACAGACAGTCCCCCTGCAGGCAGACACATGTCCACCTATTGTGACCATGTGATCACTGTGTTAAGCGATCACATGGCCACAGGGGTCCTAATTCAGTGTGGGGAGACTGTCTGGGCTGCAGGCAGTCTCCCCACAACGGGAGCAACACTGATCGCCGCCGGGGGAACGACGGCGATCAGGTAAGTACCTCTGACCGTTAGGACGGTTCAGGACCGTCATCGGTCGGCAATGTAAAAATGCCGATGACGGTCCTGAACCGTCCTCGGTCGCGAAGGGGTTAAAGGCATCTTATTCTAAAAGGCATCACAGCATAAGGCAGTAAAGGCACAGCTGCATGATTTAAAGATATTACAGCTTAAGGGACAGCTGCATAATGCATTACAGCACAAGGCACAGCTGCACAATGCTCCAGTTTAAAGGCATTACAGCATAATGCACCACAGGTTAAAGACATCAGTTTAACCCCTTAACTACACGTGAACTGTCATGATACCCTTTTATTGCAGTAGTTTGGTCCTTAAGGGGTTAAACACATTACAGCATAAGGCACCTTAAAATAGCAAAACAAAGTAATGAAGAGAAAAAAAACCTACATGTCCTTGAGTAAAGGGAGCAAAATGCTCACGTCGTTTTTGTTTTTTTTGTTTTTTTTTAATTTTACAATTTTTTATTTTGGTACAATAGCAAGACTGTAAACATTGGGTGGGATGCAGAATAAAGAAATAAGGAAGGGGGGGTGGTAAAGGGCCCCAGTGAACATTCTTCATTATTTAACATCTTTTGCCAGTAGTTTTTGCATATTTTACACGTTATTGGTTTTGCATCTGAGGTTGTCCCTCGTGATGTTGAATTTGTTCAGTTTAGTACCCCGCTTGCGATGTACCCAACATATATACATAAAATTAAACGAATCATGGATATGGAAACATAAACTTATGTACAGTTTATGGCAAGTACTACGGTTTGTTGCTGCAGTGTGTCTCTCTTTTGTAGTGCCCCATCTGGGCTACTCGTTAGGGGTTGCAGGTAGGTGTGCTGTTTATTTATGCTAATGCGTGGTGTGGTTTGATGTGGGCTCCTCCCCGATAGGGGGAAGGTGAGCCCTATACTTTTGCCACAAGTCATATATCTGTGCATTTGTGGTCTCATGAGGTGTAGCAAATCTTTCGTAAGCCACATTAGTGGATATCAGACTCAGCACCTCCTCTACGGGAGGGGTAAATTCTGACCTCCAGTTCCTGGCAATTATTGTTTGTGCTGCTATAATTATTAGAAACGTTAATTTGCGGATAGGTTTCAATTGGTTGATTGGCAAACTGTGTAGTAAGTAGGACTCTGCCGTTTAAAGTAACACTATAGTCACCTAAATTACTTTAGCTAAATAAAGCAGTTTTCGTGTTTAGATCATTCCCCTGCAATTTCACTATCGTTTAGGAGTTAAATCACTTTGTTTCTGTTTATGCAGCCCTAGCCACACCTCCCATGGCTGATTGGCAGAGCCTGAATAAAAAAAAACTGGTTTCACTTTCAAACAGATGTAATTTACCTTAAATAATTGTATCTCAATCTCTAAATAGAACTTTAATCACATACAGGCGGCTCTTGCAGGGTCTAGCAAGCTATTAACATAGCAGGGAATAAGAAAATCTTAATTAAACAGAACTTGCAATAAAGAAAGCCTAAATAGGGCTCTCTTTACAAGAAGTGTTTATGGAAGGCTGTGCACGTCACATGCAGGGAGGTGTGACTAGGGTTCATAAAAAAAGGATTTAACTCCTAAATGGTAGAGGATTGAGCAGTGAGGCTTCAGGGGCATGTTCTATACACCAAAACTGCTTCATTAAGCTAAAGTTGTTCAGGTGACTATAGTGTCCCTTTAACCCAGAATGGCCGGATCCGTGGGCATGTCCACCATATATGAAGCGTGTCCCCTGACATCTCCAGCAGGTGTTGCTGGTTGTTTGGTACATTTTGGATAGCTTGCTGGGTGTCAGGTACCATTGGTACAGTATTTTCCTTGATATTTCTAGATGTGAGGCGCACATTGAGGAGCCCTTGTGAGCTGTGAATGCTCTGACCCATTCCTGGGGTGTCCGTTCCCTCCCTAGGTCTTTGTGCCATTCTTTCTGGAATCCCAATAACTGAGCTTGTGGTTCTCCTATAATAGAGTTGTAGAGTTTTTTTTTTTTTTGCTGTTGTGGACTGATGCATTTGCTCTCAAAGCGTGACATTAGCCCTGTCCCTTGTTCCCCTAGTGTTTGTGAGTGATTTATTTTGGGCCTTTTGTGATATATTATATTGGGTTTTCAGGTCTGTAAAACTCTTGAGAGCCCCTTGATGGGTTAACTGGTGTAAGTGGGTTACCCCGTGTGAGGTCCACACCTTATAATTGAATGACGGGTTTAACACGTGGGGTCGCAGGGGACCACTTCGATGGTGATCAAACCCTGTATCTGTTCCTATGCCAAATAGAGAGCATCAGCCTGGTGGTCAGCAGCATCTTGGGGGTTCAGGGTCATATTCCTTTCGGGGCCAAAATTAGGTGTTCTCCCCCCACCCCAGTCTGGAGGACTCTAATGCCACCCATTGTGGGGTCTGAGCTATGGTGTGGCAACCGATTACATTGGCTACTTGTGTGGCCCTGTGATATTATCTTACATCAGGGAATCCCAAGCCCCCGGCCCTGTGCGAGATAGGAGCCTCCAAGGGAACCTTTGGCTTCTTATTTTGTCATCCAAACTTCAATAGTGTCGACTGTAGGGCTTTGAGGAATTTGGGGGGGTATTGATTTGTAGTGTGCGGAACAAGTACAAGATCTTTGGCAATATCACCATTTTAATAGCCGCACAACGGCCTATCCATGTCATGAATTTTCCCTCCCATTTCTTTAAGGTGTTTTCTATTTCTGTATTTAATATTTGGTAGTTCATTGTGAAGAGAGCGGTATGAGATCTCGTCAGTTTAATACCTAAAAAAGTAAGAGTCCTGTCTCCAGTCATATTTAAATGCTGTCCGTAGTCTGTCCATGGTGTCTCTCTCTATGCCTATTCCCATCGCTTGGGTCTTTGTAGTGTTGAGTTTATAGCAGGATTGTGCACTATAATTCTGTAGTTCTTTTTGGAGGTTGGGGAGGGAGATGTTTGGTTGAGAGAGAGTCAGTAGGACGTCGTCTGCGAAAAAGTTTATTTTGTAGTCCCGGTCGTTTATTGTTCTCCCATGAATGTTTGGGTTGCGTCTAATTGCTTCAGCAAGCGGTTCTAGGGCCAGTACGTAAAGAAGTGGTGACAATGGGCATCCCTGTCTGGTACCTTTTGGTAATGGCGAATGAGTCTGACTGGAACCCTGATGTTGATACAGCTGTGTTTATTATAGGGCCTTAATTGCTGTTAGCTACTGTTGTGGGATCTCAAATTTCGTGAGTACGGCATCCAGAAAAAGCCAATTCAGTCTGTCAAAGGCTTTCTCCGCGTCAAGGGAGACTAGGAGACCTTGCATCCTGTCAGTGTGTATAGTTTAAGATGTCTACTACTTTCCGGGTATTGTCAGAACCCTGTCTCCCTTGAACGAACCCTACTTGGTCATCTGAGATAATTGATGGTAGTATGTTTTTAAGTCGTGTGGCCAGAATTTTTGCATATAGTTTAGTATCAGCGTTTAATAGTGATATTGGGCGAAGGTTTTGACAGAGTGTCGGTGGTTTGCCTTGTTTTGGTAGGGTTATCACTTTGGCTGCTAGAAATTCAGAGGGGAAGGCCCCCGTCTGTACTGCATGGTTATACGCTAATGCGAGTTGTGGGGCCAGGAGGTGTTTGAATTTCGTGTAGTATTCATTTGTGTACCGTCGATGCATTCCATTATTTCGTTTTGCATGATCGGGGAAGCAAGGATTTGTTTTTGGGGTTCTGTTAAAGCTGGTAGGGGCATCTCTGCTAGGTATGATTGTATGCTTGTGGCTGACGGTTTGGGGGTGTTCAGGTCATCCTTAAGGTTATAGAGCTGGCTGAAGTATTGTGCGTATTCTCCGCATATCTCTGCGGAAAGGTTTAGTTTGTGACCTGCTTTATTCACTATGTGTGCTATTCGTGTTTGTTGTCTGTCCCTCAATCTCTGGGCTAGGAGCTTGCTGGCCTTGTTTCCTTGTACGTATGTGTGTGTTTTCAGTCTATTGAGCATGAATCCAAATTTGTTGTAGCCTAATCTCCTTGAGTTTTCTTGTAGGGCTGGTACTCGTCGTTTGTGTTCTAACCCTGGGTGTGTTTTGTTTTCCCTGTGTAGTTGTTCTAACTTCTGTTTGTTTTGTGTCAGTTCTTTGTCGGCTTGCTTTTTAATATATGACGCTCTGCTTATTAGTGTGCCTCTTAACACAGCCTTATGGGCTAACCAAAGCATATGCAGGTTTTGTACTGATGTGGTGTTTGTGGTGAAGTAATGCTGTAGTTCTTTTTCCAGTGTTGTGCAAAACTCTGCGCCTCTCAGCAGTCTCACATGGAGGCACCAGGGACTCCTGTGTTTTGTTTGTATTCGTATGAGCTTACGAGTGTAATGACTGGGACGTGATCTGACCAATTAATGGTTGCTCTATCACATCCCAATACGTGGGTCAAGGTGGTGTAGTGCATCAGACACCCGTCAATTCTCGAGTAAGAGTTGTGTACCTTTGAATATTTTCTTTCTCTCGGGTGGAGGGCCTTCCACACATCTCGGAGGCCAAACGTGGCCAGCCGAGTTCTAAGTGCTTTGCTTTGTTTTTTTAAGGGTGTTGAAATGTGGGGTGGAGGGAGATCTAGTGGAGTCCACTGTTTGGTCAAGGACATGGTTAAGGTCCCCGCTGATTATGAGGGTGCCTTTTCTTACTGATTCTGCTTTTGTTAGAACTCCGTGAAGGAAGTTCCTCTGGTTAGCATTTGGGGATTATATGTTGACCAATGTGTAATCTGAATCATTAATAGTGCACTGCCAAATGATGTAGCGTCCAGGGGGTCTATAATGTGTGTGTGTGTGTGTGTGTGTGTGTGTGTGTGTGTGTTCGATGTCACAGTTAGGTCTTTGCTGAGGAATATGGAGACCCCTTTGGATTTTGTGTGGCGTGCATTTGGTGGGGCTATAAGCGGGTGCACAGTGATGGGTGCATGTCAATTCTGAAGTGTTTCCTGCAGGTATACAATATCTGCTTGATTTTTACTTAGTTCCCTTTCTAGTACATCGTTTGAAGGGTATATTGATGCCCTGTACGTTATGGGAATATAATTTTAAGACTGAATGTGAGTGGTTGACGTTGCGTTTTCCCTATGCTGTGGTTTATGGTTAGTCTGTGTGGTGCTCTTACGGTGTCTTTCCTGTGTCGCCTATATATATTGCTCTTTTGAGAGTTAGGTCCCTGCAGGGCTCCTGCGTGACCTCTGTTAATTCTGCGTGTGTGAGAGTGCCCGTATGTGTGTTTCATACTGGATTTGCTCTTGTCGAGGCAGTTATAAACAGTAATGTATGCAATCATAGACATTACCATATGAAAAAAAACAGTAAACATATATACATAAACATAACCAAAATATTATCCCGAGCAATATGCCCCAAGGGATTTTAACAGATTTTCTCCTGCTAGTTTCTCCCACTAGCTATACCTTATGTGGGGGTGCGTGGAACCAGGTCGAGACCCCTGGATACCCAGGCGACCGTGGCCCCCCTCTTTTGTCCCATGTGAGTTATATGCTAAGGACGTTCAAAGAAATCACTGCAAATATTGGGACAGTGGCATGTAATTTCAATATCCCCCATTCTGAAGGGCATATGTCCTTAGTTTCGTGTTGATGTTATTACAGGTCGTGTCGTGGCACTTTGGAGCGTCGCTTTGAGTGTTGGGCTGGGGGGAGGGGATTAACATGTAAGTCAGCGGTTTGCTGTGTGTAATGGCCTATGGTGTAGCGGGTCTAGTGGAGGCCCCTTCCCTCTGTTCAATGCGTAAATCGCTTGACCCCTCATCGCCCCTTATATCCCTTCCCTCCGCTTATTATCTCTTTTTATCCGATGACAACATGCATTAAAGGTCTATGTGAAGCACATGATGGAAGTATATTACCCATTCTCAGTCCATGTTCTTGAAAGGCATTTCGCACAAGTCCACAGGGTCTTTCATAGCCATAATGTGCAAGCTATATCTTAATTCAGGTAGGAGATGTTTGTCAGCCATTCATCCCTGTTATTTGCCCGTCGTTGATCTGGAGGATTTGGAGTATCTGGTCGACTTCCACTCCAGTTGGATCTCCATTTGTCGTTTGGACCCTTCATTCATGGCCGTTGTGTTGATGCCCCAGCTTCTCGCAGGCGGGTGCCTGCATCTGCATCCGAGGCTGCGTGCGTCTTGCCTTCTCTAACTATCAGCTGCTTTATTGGGAAGCCCCAGCGGTATGGGATGTTTCTGTTCCTGATCTCTGATGTTATTTCTTTGAAGGCTCTTCTGCGCCTCAGTGTTTAAAGCAGAGAGGTCAGCGTACACTTGAATGGATCTGTATTTTTTCGGCATGTCCTGTGCCCTTTGGACCGGAGAATTGCCTCATTAACATGGTAGCCGCAGGCAGGTGTTGTGGTTTCGCCACCCTGTGTGTTCTGTCCAAGAGCAGCATGCTGGGTGGGATGTCAGGGCTTGTAATAGGCCTGTCAGGTAGGCCACAAGGTCTATGGCCAGGACGTCTTCGGAGATCCCTCTTACACAAGTTTTGGCACCGGGATCTATCTTCTAAATCTGTTTTTCTAGCCGTTCCTGCATTTCCTCCAACTTTGTCGCCATGGTGTTGTGTGTTTTGGCATAGTCCGCCATCTTGTTTTCTATGTGGGCTGTGCGGTTGCCGAGATCTAAGATATCTCTCCTGAGGTCTGCTATAGCTGATTGTACTTAGTTAGCCGGGGAGCTCAGTCTCTACGCATCCATACAGCTCAAGCGCAGGCTCACATCTTAAGGGCTGTAGGACAGGAAAAACACTGAGGTGTACGTGTGTGTGTCAGGGCTCGACAAATCCCAGGCGCCAGATCGCCACGGCGACTAGAAATTTCGCCATGGCGTCTGGGATTTGCCAGCTCTCTGTGTGGGAAGGGGCTTTGACGCCGCTTGCGGGTACATGGAGGATGCCGCCCGCGGGAGAATTATGGGCGGCGCGTGAGGGAGCAGTACTGTACTCTGTAATGATGTCGTAGGGAGGCTGAGCGGGTTTCAATTAAAACAAGTGTGTGTGCTTGTGAGAGAGCCTGTCGGACTGTGTGCGCGCTTGTGAGAGAGCCTGTCGGACTGTGCGCGCGAGAGCCTGTCGGTCTGTGAGGAAGGTGTGTGTGTTTTTTTTTTTTTTTTTTTTTTTTTAACACTCTCCTTTTTTCCCATATTCCCACGACGTGACAGTTTCGCCATGGCTGAAATTATCAATCTTAATGATCATAGCTAAGGCAATGCTTTCCCTTAGGAAAGCATTGGGAGGATTTTGTGCATGCGCAGAAAATGTACCAATCCGCATCTCCTCATAGAGATGCATTACAGTAACCAATCTCTATGAGGAACATTCAGCGCCTCCATGCAGAGCTTTAAGACACTGAATCTGGTTTCTGCACGTGGTGCAGCAGTGACCCACTAGAGATAGTGACCATCTGAGTGACTGTCGTCAGAGGTGCTAGTAAGCAGCAATGTAAACTCTGCCTTTTCGCAGAGCTCCTGGTGCTCTGTCAGTCAGTAATGAAACTAAGGGAGGCAGGGGAAGGTATTGAATAAGTACGTGCTATTTGACGCATCTGAGGTATGACACAGAAGGTGGATTGGTGCAGACCCACAGGGGTAATGAGATATTGTAGGAATTGTGGTATGTTATGTTAGTAGATATCCTAGTCTGCCTAACAGGATACACAGTGAAATAACATACATCCATAAGTAGGAGGTTGTGCAGTAAATCGTAGATACCTAGCACCTAAAGATGTAACGTACATGAGTGAGATGTAAGGCCAGCTCGTGGATCCAACCGATTAATCTATAAAACCTACCTAATGAATGTAGTAGAAGGGGTTTGAAGAGTAATGTTGCCCTTAAATGCTGAGTACTCCGTAACCTGTAATAACCATGTTATCAGTAATGACTTTGATACGAATATTCTCTAACCCATGACACATATGGAAGAAGAAACGGATACAAGTGAAAGCAGCAGTCCTAATAATGAACCTAAAGTTATAATAAATTATGTAAAAAGTAGGTGCGTGGCCCTGCCCTGGACCTCTTTGAGAGTAGAACAACATACTTAAGCTGAAACAGTAGTGCTGGTAAGGAGCATAAACGTGGTAATATAGTCAATAGAGTATACTATACACTTGAGGAGAATTGAGGCAAGCAGTGAAGGAAGCCACCATAACAGGTGAATTAGGATAAAGATCCTAAATTTAGTTAAATAATTATACACCAAGGCTTCAATTAAGGTAACTTGTCATACAGAATTTGTGATCACATCTAATCCCCAGTTAAGTGTCAAAGACTACCTTGAATATAGAAAACGATACAAGAAATTATAATCATACGTTAGAAATGGAATAGTAGTAGCATAGGTGCAGGTTATACACTGTTGGTGTTGGACATAGATTAAGGAATCGAGCCTTAGTGACATAAGTATAGGAATGCACCGGGTGAGCATTTAGATGCTTAGTTGAGTGAAAACCAAATGGTGTTTATTTAAGCAAACCAGTGTATCGTCTACATCTACTAACAAAGCATGAAAACCGATGAACACGTAATGCACTTGCTTTAACTAAATTAAATACTACCTTTAACAAAACGTAAGACTAACTTAAGATATCGACATGTGCAATATGGATACTGACCAATATAGGCCGAAATTTAACACTCCGTATTAAATGAAACAAAGAATTTATAAACCTTCCGTAAGATTACGTGTAGAAAATAAACATTAAAGGACCACTATAGGCACCCAGACCACTTCAGCTTAATGAAGTGGTCTGGGTGCCAGGTCCATCTAGGATTAACCCTTTCTGCTGTGAACATAGCAGTTTCAGAGAAAATATGTTTACAAATGGGTTAATCCAGACTCTAGTGACTGTCTCATGGACAGGCGCTTCCGTGCTTCTCACTGTGAAAATCACAGTGAGAAGACGCCAGCGTCCATAGGAAAGCATTGAGAATGCTTTCCTATGGACTGGCTGAATGCGCGAGGCTCGTGCCGCGCATGCGCTTTCAGCCGATGACTGGAAAGGAGGAGAGTCCCCAGCGCTTTGGAAAAAAGGTCACTGTGTGTGTGTGTGAGCCTGTCACTGTGTGTGTGTGTGAGCCTGTCACTGTGTGTGTGTGTGAGCCTGTCACTGTGTGTGTGTGTGAGCCTGTCAGTGTGTGTGTGTGAGCCTGTCACTGTGCCTGTCACTGTGTGTGTGCCTGATTATCGCCATTATCGGATTAAACGATAATGGCGCTGAGGTACAGATTTACCTGGTATTTACGCATCTTATACACTTATCAGTCCTTGGGAGTTGGTATGGGGCTTGCCCCTTTTAGTTTGACACTTGTATGGTCCACAATACGCATACGTTAATCAGACTCTTATGAGTTACTGTTTCTGTTGTATAGGCGGCAAGGATTGTGGTCGGGGGAACCATGGGAATCTAAGGTGCCCGTGGTGTCTGCTGTTGTAGGTGAGTTGCTATCAGGAATGATGGCTTCAGCCGCACAAGCTCCTGATGGAACGTGGGGGCCTCCAAGATGGGGACCAAGATCACCCCCGCTGGTCCAGAGGGGGTGGGGGTTAGTGATAAATTTTTACATGAGTCTGAGCCCTTTATGCATAGGGCTGGGAGATCGGCTGACTCAGCTGCTGGGCCGCATGCTGGTCAACGCCTGGATAAAAACAGGAGACCGTGGGAAGCTTTCCTAACGAATTAACATTCTTTTCAATTACCTAAACAACTGGAAGTTTCTCCTGAACTGAGCAAAGCTCAACCATTCAGGAGGAACTTTACGATTAACCCCTTCCTCACCCTTGAGCCCGGCGGAAGGGGGGCCCAGAGGGGTGAGGGGGACCCAAGGACCCTATAGAGTCAGGAAAACAAGTATGGGCGTTTAAGGACTAGAAAAACTGGTGAGGGCCGTATGTGGGCCGGAATAACTGTAATCACTTAACCAAATGCACGGTGAATTGTGAATAGTAGCAGTAATGGAGCTCCATTGCAGAGCGCTCTGTGGATCTGAAACAAATATAATACATGTAATACCGCATCCAGTCGCTATGATATGAATATAATATATACATGTATAAACCCACCTAATTGCTTCTGGAGAGCAAATCTTTAGAGTCATGCCCGGAAGATCCATGGCCTTAATGTAGCTTAAGTTAGGGAGGTTATCTACCTTCTATGATTTGAACAATAAGAACTGACAATTAACCTGAATAACACAATTGAGTCCCCTACAAAGAGAAACATGCGTAACATCAGAATATACTGATAAGGCGTGATAAAATAATTAACAAGCAAGCACTTGCTTGACCTGAATTAATCACTTTAAAATATCAAACTTCAAATATATCCCGTGCAATATCAAAATTGACCACTAGAGGTCGTCATTAAACATGCAGTAACTACCCCCGAATTCAATTAAACTCTTGTGCAATATAAAAACTGACCACGAGAGGCCGACCTTTAAAATATACAGTATTTAACTGAAACAGTGAAGTAAAACAATATGAGATCGTGGATAAAACCTACTGCTAAAATAGGGCGTTCGGTTATAAATATACAAACTGCCCTTGTGGTGGGCTAACTTTAGTATATAACCAAACATTCCGAGATTAACGAAAACTGCACGAAATAATAGTTTGAGAAATACAAAAACTTGACACTGACCGCCTGTGACTGAGGCGCGACAGGCGACTCTGCTCACATTTTTTACGATTCAGTCGACAAAGTGACTGGAGCAGGTACGGGAGTCCTGTCAAGGCTCTAGAGAGTTGGAAGACAGCGAAACGGACGACCTAGGGCTGCAGGACCAGGTAAGAGTTCCCACGAGTTTGAAGGCAAGTAAAATGGCGATTTGCACAGACCGGCAGTCACTGTATGTAAATAGCCGGATTAAACGATAATGGCGCTGAGGTACAGATTTACCTGGTATTTACGCATCTTATACACTTATCAGTCCTTGGGAGTTGGTATGGGGCTTGCCCCTTTTAGTTTGACACTTGTATGGTCCACAATACGCATACGTTAATCAGACTCTTATGAGTTACTGTTTCTGTTGTATAGGCGGCAAGGATTGTGGTCGGGGGAACCATGGGAATCTAAGGTGCCCGTGGTGTCTGCTGTTGTAGGTGAGTTGCTATCAGGAATGATGGCTTCAGCCGCACAAGCTCCTGATGGAACGTCGGGGCCTCCAAGATGGGGACCAAGATCGCCTCCAAGATGGGGACCAAGATCACCCCCGCTGGTCCAGAGGGGGTGGGGGTTAGTGATAAATTTTTACATGAGTCTGAGCCCTTTATGCATAGGGCTGGGAGATCGGCTGACTCAGCTGCTGGGCCGCATGCTGGTCAGCGCCTGGATAAAAACAGGAGACCGTGGGAAGCTTTCCTAACGAATTAATATTCTTTTCAATTACCTAAACAACTGGAAGTTTCTCCCGAACTGAGCAAGGCTCAACCATTCAGGAGGAACTTAACGAATTAAAACACGAAATAAAAATACGAACAGTCTAAAGTTTCCCTTGACCAGAGCTCAAAAACTCGAACGTCAAGGGGAAACGAAAACAAATAACCGAACAAGAAACATATTTATTAATGCGAAGGCTTAAGTATACGAATGCAAGAGGCAAAGTGACAAACATTAGAACTCTTGGCAAAGTGAAATGACTAGGCAAACGTTCGGTTATACGAACGACTGGGAACCCATGAAATCATACGAAGCCTGAGACCAGCGAAATGTCAGTAAGGCACAAAATCTTCAAAAGGAGCCAAACACTTTTCGTGAATATAGGAAAACTGGAGGAAGCCCAAGCAGCGGGCGCTCGAGAGAGAACCTCACGTTACCTTCCAAAAACCGCGAGACTGGATCCAGGAAATGACCGGCAGCGACGCTGTGAAGCAGATTGAAGAAGCTGTCGGTATGGAGAGCTTTTAGCAGCAAGGTACTAAGTAACTTATAGTGGTACTCTCCACCTATAAGGAAGGAAAAGATTCGGAGCTATGCAGTAGCTATAGGCTCATATCATTGTTGAATTTGGATATTACATTGTTTTCGAAGGTCCTAGAACAAGGACACAGACAGGTATTTAGAAGCTAGTCCACCCAGTTCAAAGTGGCCTTATACCTGGAAGGGAAGCTAGAGATAATATTATTAGAGTATATAATATTATAAAACCAATAGAGTGAACTAGGTGGAGAGTATCACCAGAAGTTATTTTGTGTAGTATTTACACGCGTGTTTAGCTGCTGTACTTATACATTGGATGTACTCTATTACTAAACTCCTTATATTACACAGAGCACCTTTTGATATAATATTATACACCTGGCCCCCTATTGTTACTGTCCACAGATGCGGAAAAGGCATTTGACCGGGTGAACTGGACGTTTATGCAAGCAACTTTAGAACATATGGGTTTTGGAGGGGGAAATTAGGCAGTGGATAAAGTCTCTTTTGTTACTAGCACAAATACCTGGATAAATGTGAGCGGATCATTTTCAGAGTTAGTTCAGATTTTAAAAGGTACATTAGTCGCACCTACACTTTGCCCTCTGCTCCCGCTTGCATATAACCCAGAATTAGCAGAAGGCATTCATAAAACGGAGTTGGCTTTTATAGGGCCAGGTGAGGTAATACCAATCCAAAGGGTGATGGATATTTCGGGATTTCGGAAATTGGAGGATTTCGTAATTAAATACCTAAATCTATGGAGAGATCTCGGTATGCTCAGATTAGGCATTTTTATAAATCCATAACAAAAAAAATATGTTGAGCAGAGGAACTACAAAAGTTTGAGGACATATGTAGCAAAGGAAAATCAATCAGGCATGGGATATAAGCAATGTATCAATTGTTTTTTACGAAAGATATTCGCCGTAAAGTATTTAAGAGAAGGAGGCCTTGGAGATATTCTCAGAGGAACAGTGGTTAAAGATTTGACACTGAATCATTATAGTACATTATGCACCAAATGTCAAGAAACAAACCTGAGAATGTCCACTTACACCACACAAGTCTATCAATAACTAAATATAAAAATCAATTGTTAGATTTTTATTAAATGCGGCAAATGTCCGTATTTCTATGTTCTGGAAGACTAAGGTTTCTCCAACCGTACAGAATTGGTTGGATAAAGTGAGAGAGATTGAAAATGCTGATTCAAGGTTTGCAATAGCACATAATAATGGCGAAAAACATGCTCAAAAGTGGCACCTTTGGCATACATTTATCCAACACAGGTAGAATGCAGTTCTATTGATAAGTGGCTGGAGGGGTTTAAAAATGGGAGTTCTAAAAAGGGAGTTAAAAGTAAGCAGGGGCGGCTTTTGTGTGTATGTATATATTGTATGTATACGGCTTTTGTATATATGTGTGTGTGTGTGTATGTATGTATATATATATATATATATATATATATATATATATATATATATATATATATATATATATATATATATATGTATGTATATATATATATGTTTATATGTATGTATATAAAATTATGAATTCTACCACTCTTTCTTGTAAGAGTCAGTTTATCTAGTGCACAGTGTGTTTTAAGCTTTTAAATAACTTTGGTCCCTGTAATAAATTTGTGTAATTTTTTACCAGTTGAGCTTACTCACTCTGTCAGTGTATTTCCTTAGCCCTCTATTTGGGTTTACTTTGTGGGAATACTATTAATAATGTAAATCTTGTACAATCTACACCATCATGTGCTTTCTATGTATTTCTTTCTGTATGTGCTGAGGAATTACTACACGGAGGTCATCTTTTGAATACCAAGTATTCTTATTTGCCTCAATTCCCTCACATTCCATATATATATTTAGGGTTTATCACCTTAATAGTCACCACTTTTTGATACACTGCTCCACTCTCAATTAGTCTTCTCATTGACATGCAAGTCCATTCATAACTTTTTTTGACATGTTTTTATGGATTTTGTTTTTTGGGGTGGGGGGGGTGTTCTGTTTCTCGCTGTTAAAATACACCTACCATTAAAATATTAGACTGATCATTTCTTTGTCAGTGGGCAAACATTCAAAATCATACTACCCAGAGCCTCTCCTCTACTGAGGAAGAAACATCCCTGTTTCAGGCAGCGGGGCTACCAGTACCAGACAGGGTATCAGGAAGCCAAACCGGCACTCACATATGGGACCCAACCATCATGGTCCTCCCCTTCGTCCCACGTTCTCAACATTCGCGACTGGTGGACTTGACTAAGAAGTCAGCTGACCCTATGAATGTGTGTGTTACATATTAAGTATTGTTTAAATGTGTTTTCTACAAAAAAAAGGCTCCTAACTGTGCATGACGTAATACTGCAAAAGTAATGTCTATCTACTATTGCACCCTCCCTTTCTTTTTTGTATCCTACACTCTCTTGCCTCCATAAAAGAGAGGGGGAAATATAAATATTATATATATTCTTTGCAAAGCATTAGCCTAGCACCAATAAAGGCAGGAGTTGCTTAAATAAAAATAAAAAATAAAAAAAAATATATATATATATATGTGTGTATATATATCAAACCCCTGCACTCCAATAAAAAAAATATATTTTACCTGGTGCTCTGGTAGCTTAATTGTAGAAAGTAGAAAGACCGGCACTCAAGGAGTTTTAACAGATTTTACTGTGTAAAGATAAATTAACGTTTCAGCTCCACTAGGGAGCTTTCATCAGGACATCATCGGTATGTCCTGATGAAAGCTCCCTAGTGGAGCTGAAATGTTGATTTATCTTTACACATTAAAAGCTGTTAAAACTCCTTGAGTGCCGGTCTAGGAATAGCTCTTTGTGAATTTTGAAGTGCAAAAAAAAATCACAATACAATGAGCATTGTGTTTGTGGCTTTTATTTTTATTCTGATAAAAATTGTTTTTGATTTCAAAATGTATTATGTAAATTTAAGAGGAGTGGAGAGGGTAACTTTCTTTCTGTGAGGAATTTGTGACACCTATTTTAGAGAAGAGGGCTACACTTTTATTTTATTTTTTTAATGGTTTCTAACCTCCTTTTACTGTGCATTGTTTAACTCGCCCATTATTACATCTATTGTGAGTGCTATAAATTTAGTTTTTCTTTTTTTGAACAGCGTGAAATTCGTCAGCAATTAGCAGAAAAGGCAAAATCTGGCGATCTTAAAGTAGTCAATGGATCAAATGCATCAGCAGCCGTGCAGCCGCCATCAAAACGCAAACGACGTTGGGATCAAACTGCAGACCAGACTCCCGGGTCTACGCCAAAGAAAATGTCAAGCTGGGATCAAGCTGAGGTCGTTGTACTTAATCTAGCTTTCTACATAGATTCAGTATAATTATTTTCCTCTTTAAAATAATGTTATTTCGATCACTTTGGTACTTCTTCATTGGATGTTTCTTCTTAAAGGAAAGTTGGCACTGCCCAGGATTTTTATTATTATTGGTATTTAAACTTATTCTGCAGCGCTTTACAATATATTTTAAAATTTTACTTGTCTTTATATTAAACAAATGTTTAACATTTCAAAACGAAAAGCTGCACATACATATTGCTAATAGCAGAAGTGTTCAAGAAGGTTGAAGTAACCCTTTAAGAATGAAAAAAGTATATCACTGCCTCTTTAAACTTTGGTATAAATTAGATATTCGATAAAAAAAAAAGTGAGCATTTGTGTATCCTGACTCTTCGGTATTAGGAAATGTAAAATGTTGCAGGAATATGTGATACATAATAGATGTAAAATATATATTGGCACAATATACTACTGCAACATGGATCACAAGAGGTTGTTATGCAGATTTAATAAATTAATTTTAAGAAATTTTCGATCAAAAGCGAATTAATTTTTTTTTTTTTTTTTTTTTTCTCACGGAAGACTCCTGGGCACACTCCTTCTTCATTAAGATGGGATGAAACTCCTGGTCGATCAAAAGGAAATGAAACTCCTGGAGCCACACCAGGCTCAAAGATATGGGATCCTACTCCTAGTCATACACCAGCAGGTGCAGCAACACCAGGACGTGGTGACACACCAGGCCATGCAACTCCTGGACATGGGGGTGCAACATCTAGTGCACGGAAAAATCGTTGGGATGAGACACCTAAAACAGAACGTGGTGAGTCTTCTCTCTAAATGGTCCTTTGTGTTTCTCTTGTTGTGTTTTATATATATATATAATCTCTTTGCTTAACAATCTGTGTATTTGGTTACCTCATTCATGGTACTATTCCCAATTTAGACACTCCTGGACACGGAAGTGGCTGGGCTGA
This sequence comes from Pelobates cultripes, assembly GCA_933207985.1. NCBI lineage: Eukaryota > Metazoa > Chordata > Amphibia > Anura > Pelobatidae > Pelobates > Pelobates cultripes. Next base: position 87,476,253 of record OW240918.1, read on the forward strand.
GACTCCTCGCACGGATCGAGGGGGAGACTCTATAGGTGAAACTCCAACACCTGGAGCAAGTAAAAGAAAATCACGTTGGGATGAGACTCCAGCAAGTCAAATGGGTGGTAGCACTCCTGTTTTGACTCCTGGCAAAACACCAATTGGTACACCTGCTATGAACATGGCAACACCTACTCCAGGTAAGGTTTTTTATTTTATTTTTTATATTGGTTTACGGTTTTAAACTCTGGTTTTGCGGATTTAATTTTTGCAAGACAAATATGCAGCATTCTGTATAGCGATGGCTTCCAATACTAAACCACATAAGCGTTTAAATCCAATCTTTATCTGTGAAACATTGGATTTGAAACATACTAATTAGTTAGATAAACACACTTATATTATAATTATATAGTTTTACTGTTCTAGAGTGTTATTTAGATTTACAAAACAAAACTTCGAAACGTACTGGTAATCCTGCTTTTCCCTTGTTGCTCAGTCTTCCTGCTGCTACCTTGATGAGATCATCCGTATTCTTAGGTCTAATCCAACACTTCCCATTGAATCCATTGTAAGGACTAACTTAAGACTTTTAATTATAGAAATTAACAGGGGAAGGTCTGCACATGAGCAAAAACACAGTCAGTTACATGTGCAGTGTTTCCATTATGTTGGGTTTTAGGAGCTGATCACACATACTGAAGCGGCTCCTGCTGAATGCTAAACCGCTAAATGCATTAACAAAGTGCTGATTTGAAAAAAAAAATCTTTTTTTTTTTTGGAGGGGGGTGTTTTTTTGTGTGTTTTTTTTTAAATATTTCAAGTATTCGTGTTTGTAGTGATAGCCTTTATTAGAAAATATTTGAAGGTTTTATACTTTCCTTTGGGTTCTTTTACTGACATCGCCTAAATAGGGAACAAGGTTATAGACCCTCCTCTAAGCAGTGCAAACTAACTCCTTGTGTTATTACTGATTTGAAATGTCATCCAGTGCCTATACAGTAAATGGCCTGCAGGGAACCTAGACTGTAGGAAAGATAACAAACCAGTAGCCATTGCAGTTTTCCACATTATCATATTAATGATTGCTTGCTTCCTCTCGAAGTATGAGGCAAAACGTATACATTTTAACCTTGGGTATGGCGAAATTTGTAGTGTGGAGTGTAGTTGAGGATGAGACAGAGACTGCAAGTAGAAATAGTAGGAATATATTTAAAGAATGTCAGTGTCTGCTACCCTTCCTCATGTGGCATTTTCAATTTGTTCAACAAGCTAAGTATGCCAAAGTAAAAAAAAAAAAAAAAATTTCGACTTTCATAATGTATGTATAAATTCATGATGCCTAAAAGTTTGTATTTATATTCTTCTTCAGGACACATTATGAGTATGACTCCTGAACAGCTTCAAGCATGGAGATGGGAGCGTGAAATTGATGAACGAAACCGCCCATTATCTGATGAAGAATTGGATGCAATGTTTCCAGAAGGGTACAAGGTAACATCCAATGTTTTGATTTTATTGATTGCATTTTAGGTTAGACTTTATAAAAGAAAATGTCACTGGTATAAAATGTCTTACAGTTGAGAAATAACCATGGAAACAAATTCTGATGCTATTTTATAATGATCAAGAGCAAGTTAAAAACAACAAATCATATTTTTCTCCCAGGTTCTCCCCCCACCTGCTGGGTATGTTCCTATTCGTACGCCAGCTCGGAAGCTGACTGCAACTCCAACACCTTTAGGAGGTTTGACTGGATTCCACATGCCTCAAGAAGATCGAACAATGAAAAGTGTCAGTGATCAACCATCTGGAAATCTACCATTCCTTAAACCTGATGATATCCAGTACTTTGACAAACTGCTGGTAAGTTCTGGTTGTTCATTAAATCCAAAAATAATTTCAAACAGTTTGAATTTTAACTTTTTTTTTTTTTTTTTGTATATTACACTATAGGAATGCTGGACATATTCCACATTTCACTTATTGAAAGTAACTTTTAGACTAGGCTATTGCTGGATGGCTCACAAGTAAAACAGCCCAATATTATTTGCCATGGAGAACATAATTGATTATTTATTTTGGGGTGGAGGGGGTTGCTGCGTAAAGATCCCGGTATAATGTGGAGTTGTGCACTTGTTTTATTAAGAATTTGTCTTGAGGCATCTTCTAATGCACTTTTGTTCTTCATAAAAGGTTGATGTTGATGAATCTACACTCAGTCCAGAGGAGCAAAAGGAAAGAAAAATAATGAAATTGCTGTTAAAAATAAAGAATGGCACACCTCCAATGAGGAAGGTATGTATTTTTTACTTTATATTATGGAAATCTACTAAAACACATTGTACTCTACAAAGTTGAACATGTCATAAATGTCTTATTCATTTTAATTTTTTTGTGTGTTCTAGGCAGCATTGCGTCAGATTACTGATAAGGCTCGTGAGTTTGGAGCTGGTCCACTGTTCAATCAGATCTTGCCACTACTGATGTCTCCCACTCTTGAAGATCAGGAGCGTCACTTGCTTGTTAAAGTTATTGACCGTATCCTATATAAACTGGATGACCTTGTACGACCATATGTACATAAGGTATTCCAAAATAAATACATATTCACAATAGTAAATTGATTTTTATACAGTTAATGTGTTTAAAGCATGTACAGAATTATTTAGCTGAACTGTGAAAGCATGGCCGACTTAGAGTAGTTTTCCAATTGTGCTATATCGACTTTAAATTTGGAATCCACTCTGAATTCTCCCTTTCGTGAAGAACCTTCTAAGTCTATTGCAGACAGTCATATTTGTCATATTTAAGTAATATCTGTCAGATATGTTGTAAAATTGCACAAACATATTAAAATTTGCTTTTCTTTATTCTAGATTCTTGTGGTTATTGAACCTCTGCTGATTGATGAAGATTACTATGCCAGAGTTGAAGGCAGAGAAATTATATCCAACTTGGCTAAGGTGATTTCTCCCTTTATAATGGCAACACGTCTGTATTTTGCCTTCTATAACTCTATTTAACCATTTTTGTGGAAAATTTTGAAATGGTTTCTGATACATATGTAGTTAAACACACAGCACTAGTATTGTTTTGCAATCTTCAGTTAGATCACTTATAAATTAACACACAACTCCTATTTACCAACCATTTTTGAGTGCATATCTAAATTATGATAACAAAATAAAATAAAATAGACTACCCTCCTGTAACATCCGTTCATCAGAAATCTATTCTATATCTAACTTCCACTGAAACACAGTGTACACAGGTAACTGTACATGCATGATAATGCATTATTTCGTCCTTAAGCGTTAATGGGAGGGACATACATAGCACAAACACAATAATTTCAATTCATTTGAAAGGACATTATAGCAGTTACTACTGGCTTCACTGTTCATTCATGTGCTGACTTATATCATGTACAGTAGTATGTTTTCTGCAATATATGCTTTACAGTTTGTCAGAATTAACAGACTAGGTTATGGAGGCATGGATTTGAGTATATATCTTCTTTTTCAGGCTGCTGGTTTGGCTACTATGATTTCAACTATGAGACCTGATATTGACAACATGGATGAATATGTCCGTAATACAACAGCCCGAGCCTTTGCTGTTGTCGCTTCAGCTCTGGGCATTCCATCCTTGCTGCCTTTCTTGAAGGCTGTTTGTAAGAGTAAAAAATCCTGGCAGGCTCGTCACACTGGAATAAAGATTGTACAGCAAATTGCTATTCTTATGGGATGTGCAATTTTACCTCATCTGAGGAGTTTGGTGGAAATCATTGAACATGGTAAGCTTTGTGTTTTTTTTTGTTGTTTTTTTAATAATTGCTATTTTACAGTTTAAAGTTTTTCATAATGTTTTAGTGGGGAATGAGGGACAGCACTAAATCTGGACTAAGAAAAACCTTGAAGAGGCATTCTCTCAAGATTTAAAGTAGGCTTCAGCTTCTTTTTGTTAAACCACTCAAATTGTTAACCCAGGTCCCCTGTAACCTGCGCAGAGTCCCTTGCTTACAATATTGCTAATGTGAATGTTATATTTATTGATTGAGGAGAGTGTATAATGATCTTATTAACCATAATTGTATTTTTTGTGTGTCTTCTAGTGTGTGACAGACATGATGATTGCGCGGATTAAATTACATTATGATAGTGTGTGTGTGTGTGTATGTATATGTATATGTGTGTGTGTGTATATATATATATATATATATGTGTGTGTGTGTGTGTGTGTATATGTATGTGTGTGTATGTATATATATATATATATATATATAACCAATTCCTGCACTCCAACCTAAATCTAATGGTACCTGGTGCCCTGGTTGCAATACTAACATATCCAAAGAAATACCGGCACTCAAGGCTTTTCAATCCAGACAAATTCTTTTTAATCCAAAACCACTGTCAACGTTTCATCTCCCCATGGAGCTTTCATCAGGACATCAATGTGTGTGTGTGTGTATATGTATGTGTATACTAGAGTATAAGTCGAGTTTTTCGGCACATTTTTTTTTGTGTTGAAAAACCCCCACTCGACTTATAATCGAGTCACTTACATTGCCATAATACAGACCAGGACCGCCGGGCTCATTACAAGCCCGGCGGTCCTGTTGGGGGCTGGCAGCGAGCTGTAACTTACCTTTCCTGCAGCTCCTGTCAGCTCCCTTCTCCTGCGTTCCGGTCAGCTCCACTGTAAATCTCGCGAGAGCCGCGGGGTCAGAGCGTTGCTACGGGTTACCGCGGCAGTCACACACATACTGCATTCTATATATATATATATATATATATATATATATAGACACACACACACACACACACTGCATTCTATACACACACTGTAAATAAATATTCAAATATTTTTGGGGGATCTAATTTTATTTAGAAATTTTCCAGTAGCTGCTGCATTTCCCACCCTAGTCTTATACTCTAGTCGATAAGTTTTCCCAGTTTTTTGGGGTAAAATTAGGGGTCTCGACTTATATCCGGGTCGACTTATACTCGAGTATATCAGTATAAAATCTCTCCTTACACCCACTTCACTCATCCCCCCCCATCCACATTTACATATGCCCTTCTCTGCTACACTCCCCCCTTCTCTCATCTCATGCCTTACACTAATTTTTCTACTCTCACTCCAACCCACAATCGATCTCATCCTAGACCCCATGCATACAAAACCCATTCACACCTCCTGTCACTTTCTCTCCTCCTACTTCTAGCAGCTGGTGATGTCTCTCCCAATCCAGGGCCCTTCACCTTCTCTACTCACACTAAGACAACCAGAAATCCCACAAACCTCATCACAATACCCTGCCCTTTACTCTCACTTACCAAAATTAATTGTGCACACTGGAATGCCCGCTACATCTACAGTAATTTAAAATCAACAACCATACCTGGCTGCCCCCCTCTGACTCCTGCCTCTTTATGTTTTGGTGGGCTACAATTCTCTCACACTCCCAGACTCAACTGTAAAGGAGGCGGCGTGGGCATCCTTCTTTCCCCTCAATGTATCTTTCAACCAATCATAACTCCGCCTGCCCTATCCTTTTTTTCTTTTGAAGTCCACACTGTCCGCCTATTTAAACCCACTCCTTTAAGAATTGCCGCCCCCCCCTCCCCCTTCCCGGTTATCCTAGACTATTCATTGAGCACTTTTCTTCCTGGCTTCCCCACTTCCTCTCATCTAGCACTCCTTCCCTTATACTTGGGGATTTCAATATCCCATTCAATAACCCCAATTGCACTGATGCCTCTCGTCTACTTTTGTATCCAAGATCGTTGAAAAAATTGTGTATTCGAGATTGACAGACTTCCTCGAGTCCAACTCTCTGCTAGACCCGCTTCATCTGGTTTCCGTGCTAAGCACTCTGTGGAAACGGCACTGACCAAAGTATCCAATGATCTACTCGCTGCAAAATCTCGTGGTCACTACTCTATCCTAATTCTCCTTGACCTGTCCTCGGCTTTTGACACTGTTGATCATCAACAGCTTCTTCTCATCCTCTGCAATATCGGTCTACAAGATACTGCTCTCTCCTGGTGTTCCTCCTACCTCTCCCAGCGCTCTTTCGGTGTTTCTTTCTCTGGCTCTGCTTCTTCTCCCCAACTCCTCTCTGTTGGTGTCCCCCAAGGTTCAGTCCTTGGTCCCCTACTGTTCTCCATCTACAATGCCTCACTTGGTACACTCGTTAGCTCCTTTGGCTTCCAATATCATTTCTATGTGGATGACACGCAAATCTACCTGTCCTCTCCTGATCTCTCCCCGTCCCTCTTGACTAGTGTCTCTGACTGCCTCTCTGCTGTTTCTAACTGGATGGCTACCCACTTCCTTAAACTAAATTTGACAAAAACTGAAATTCTGGTCTTTCCTCCCTCAAGTGTTGTTACTCCTGTGTCTGTCTCCCTCCAAGTCAACGGTGCTACCATCAGCTCCACCACGCAGGCTCGCTGCCTAGGTGTTCTCTTTGACTCCGACTTCTCCTTCAAGCCTCATGTTCAGTCTATCGCCAAATCCTGTCATTTCCATCTGAAAAACATTGCGCGGATCCGCCCCTACTTAACGCCAGATGCCACTGAGGTGTTGGTCCATTCCACTGTCCTTTCTCGCTTTGACTACTGTAATCCGCTTCTCAGTGGTCTTACGTGCTCCCAACTAGCGCCGTTACAGTCCATAATGAATGCGGCGGCGAGGCTCATCTTCCTGTCCGCCCGCACCTCCCATGCCTCACCCTTCTGTCAATTCCTACATTGGCTTCCTATAAAATATAGAGCTCAATTTAAAATTCTGGTTCTTGCTTTCAAAGCTCTACATAATGCTGCTCCCACCTATCTATCCTCCCTTATACACAAGTATGTCCCGTCTAGGCCCTTACGATCTGCTGAAGACTTACGTCTATCTTCTGTCCGTACTCCCACCTCTGATGCTCGCCTTCAAGATTTCTCGAGGGCTGCACCGTTCCTGTGGAACTCGCTTCCCTCCTCTGTTAGATGCTCACCCAGTCTCCACTCCTTCAAAAAATCGTTAAAAACCCACTTCTTCATAAAAGCGTATCAATTAAACTAATAGCTCCAGACTGATTCCTCTTCTGCAACTGTCATTAGTCTAATACTATCCTTACCTTTTTGTGTCATTTTACCCCACTCCCTCTAACATGTAAGGTCATTGAGCAGGACCCTCAACTCCTCTGTTCCTGTGTGTCCAACTTGTCTGGTTACAACTACATGTCTGTTCGTCCACCCATTGTAAAGCCCTGCGGAATTTGACGGCGCTCTATAAATATCATATTTAATATTATTAAAATATTGTGAAAAAATAACTTGGCTTTTATTCAGCAACTGCCACAAAGAATCAACTCAAGGAAATCGGTCTAGATAAAAATGCTTGTTCTTGGGTAGAACATTGGCTTACAAATAGAGTACAAAGAGTTGTCAATAATGGTAAATTATTACAGAGGTGGCAAGTGGTGTCCCTCAGGGGTCTGTTCTGGGACCCCTTCTATTTAACATGTTTATAAATGATCTTGAAGACAGCATTGAAAGTCATGTTTCAGTGTTTGCAGGTTACACAAAACTCTGTAAAATAATACAATGTGTGCAAGATATTACTTTGCTGCGGAGGAATTTAGATAGACTGGGCACTCAAATGGCAGATTAAATTTAATGTTGAAAAATGCAAAGTTATGCACTTCGGCGTAAAGAATACACAAGCAACGTATACCCTTAATGGAAGCGAATTAGGGATTGCAACACACGAAAAGGACTTGGGAATTATTATAGACAACAAACTATGCAACAATGTGCAATGTCAATCCGCAGTGGCTAAGGCCAGAAAGGTATTGTCATGCATGAAAAAGGGCATTCATTCTCGGAATGAGAATATAATTTTGCCTCTTTATAAATCACTGGTAAGACCATATATTGAATGTGCTGTGCAATTTTGGGCACCTGTTCTAAAGAAGGATATTATGGCGCTAGAAAAAGTGCAGAGGCAGGCTACAAAATTAATAAAAGGAATGGAACATAGCTATGAAGAAAGGTTAACAAATTTAAACCTATTTAGTTTAGAAAAACGTCGCCTGAGAGGGGATATGATAAAATTATACATATATATTCGGGGCCAATACAAACCATTGTGTGGAATTCTTTTCACAAACCGGACTTTACATAGGACACGAGGCCATGCGTTTAGACTGGAAGAAAGAAGATTTCGTCTAAGGCAAAGGAAAGGTTTTTTTACTGTAAGAACAATCAGGATGTGGAATTCTCTGCCTGAAGAAGTGGTTTTATCAGAGTCCATACAGATGTTCAAACCGCTACTAGATGCATACTTGCAAAAACAGAATATTCAAGGATATAATCTTTCAATGTAGGGTAATAACTTCTTGATCCAAGGATAAATCTGACTGCCATTCTGGGGTCAAGAAGAATTGACTTTTTTTTTTTTCTAGCTTGTTGCAAAATTGGAAGTGCTTCAAACTGTTTTTTTTTTTGCCGCCTTTTGGATCAACCGCAAAAAACAAATGTAAGGAAGGTTGAACTTTCTGGACGCAAGTCTCTCTTTTCAGCTATGTAACTATGTAATAATATGTAACGTTTCAGTTCCAATTCAGAACTTTCGTCAGCATCCTGACGAAAGTTCAGATTTGGAACTGTAACGTTGATCTTTTGTGGCAGTTGCTGAATAAAAGCGAAGTTATTTTTTCACAATACTTATGAAGTCCTTGGAGTGCTATATTAAAACATTTCTATTTTATATTGCCAACAAGCACCGGGCTTAAACTTATTCATTACTGGAGTGCAAGCATTGGAATATATATAATATAATATTATATATATATGTGTGTGTGTGTGTGTGTGTGTGTGTATATGTGTGTGTGTGTGTGTGTGTGTATATATATATTTATATGTATGTGTATATATATGTGTGTGTGTGTGTGTGTATATATATATATATATATATATATATATATATATATGTATGTATGTGTGTGTGTGTGTGTGTAATATATATATATATATATATATAATATAATTTTTAATTTTTTTTTAGGTCTGGTTGATGAACAGCAGAAAGTGCGAACCATCAGTGCTTTGGCTATTGCTGCCTTGGCTGAGGCAGCTACTCCTTATGGTATTGAGTCATTTGATTCTGTGCTGAAGCCATTGTGGAAAGGTATTCGGCAACACAGAGGAAAGGTAATAATAAAATGTTTTGATGAAGAAAATATTGTGTGCTGTCCAGTCTTCACTCCTCATATGTGTGCCTCATATGCAATTAATCTCTTGTTTGTTTGTTTTCTGAATAGGGTTTGGCTGCCTTCTTAAAGGCTATTGGTTACCTCATTCCTCTTATGGATGCAGAGTACGCAAACTACTATACCAGGGAAGTGATGTTGATTTTAATCCGAGAATTTCAGTCTCCTGATGAAGAAATGAAAAAAATTGTCCTAAAGGTAAATAGTCCTGCTACGTATGTTCAAACTTTGATACATGATCTCTTTGCTGAAAATATTTTCACTGAAGTCATGTTGGCAAGCAGGTACAAATTTTAAAGAATTAACCTGTTATTTTATGTAAAGCTATACTAAATTGTTTGGTCTATTCTTACAGGTGGTCAAGCAGTGTTGTGGCACAGATGGTGTGGAATCAAATTACATTAAGACCGAAATTCTTCCTCCGTTCTTCAAGCATTTTTGGCAACACAGAATGGCATTAGACAGGCGGAACTACAGACAGGTAAAATCATGCACAGAAATTTTGCAATCTTTTTTTCGTATGAAATATGCAACTACCTTCTTGTAACTTTTTTTGCAAATATTTTACAGCTGGTTGATACAACAGTTGAGCTTGCGAATAAAGTGGGAGCAGCTGAAATAATATCTAGAATTGTTGACGATTTAAAAGATGAAGCTGAGCAGTATCGTAAAATGGTGATGGAAACAATAGAGAAAATAATGGGCAATCTTGGAGCCGCAGATATTGACCATAAACTAGAGGAACAGTTGATTGATGGAATACTGTATGCTTTCCAGGAACAAACTACTGAGGTAACTGTATTTTAATCATAGCCTACATTTTCCACAATGGCATAAAAGATTAACATGAGAAGAAACAGTTAGTGTTTCGAAGCATGGTCTTGTTACCAGTGGGGTACCTCAGGGATCTGTACTTCGACCCATTCTCTTTAATATTTTTATTAGTGATATTGCAGGTCTTGATGGTGAGGAATGTCTTTTTTGCTGATACTAGGATATGTAACAGGTTTGAAGTTTCAGGAGGGATAAGCCACATGGCAAATGATTTATGTAAACTAGAAAAATGGTCGGAGTTGTGGCACCTGACATTTAATGTGGATAAGTGCAAGATAATACATCTTGAGAGTAAAAACCCAGGGGCAGAGTACATAATATTTGATAGAGTCCTAACCTCAACATCGGAGTAAAGGGATTTAGGAGTAATAATTTCAGATGACTCAAAGGTAGGCAGACAGTGTAATAGAGCAGCAGGAAATGCTAGCAGAATGCTTTGTTGTATAGGGAGAGGTATTCGTAGTAGAAAGAGGGAAGTGCTTATGCCATTATACAGAACACTGGTGAGACCTCACTTGGAGCATTGTACGCAATACTGGAGACTGTATCTCCAGTAGGATATTGATACTTTAGAGAGTTCGGAGAAGGGCTACTAAACTGGTTCATGGATTGCAGGATAAAACTTACAAGGAAAGGTTAAAGGAACTTAACATGTATAGCTCGGAGGAAAGGCGAGACAGGGGGATATGATCGTAACATTTAAATACATAAAGTGAATCAACACAGTAAAAGAGGAAACTAAATTTAAAAGAGGAAAAACTACCACAACAAGAGAACATTAGCTTAAATTAGAGGGGCAAAGGTTTAAAAGTATCAGGAAGTAGTGGATGCATGGAATAGCCTTCCAGCTGAAGTGGTAGAGGTTAACACGGTGAAAGAGTTAAAGCATGCGTGGGATAGGCATAAGGCTATCCTAGCTATAAGATAAAGGACTTATGAAAGTATCTCGAAAATCGGGCATACTAGATGGGCCAAATGGTTCTTATCTGCCGTCACATGCTATGTTTCTATGTAATTTAAAAATAATTTTATATATACTCTCTCTGTTTCCCCCACCCCGTAGTGTTGCTGTTGTACATGGAGAGCAGCTGAGCTAAATCTATGACTGGTGTACCGTATAGCTTAACTGGGCTTGTCTTTGAAGTACCATATCAAATGTACACCTGAGTTTTATGTGTTCGTTTTTCTTATTAATTTCAAGTCATACTAACTACTATACTGACATAGTACAGCTGATTAAATTTTGTTTAGAAAATGACTTAAAAGGACATTCCACTGTCCCAAACGAATATACTATTTAGCAGATATACCCAAAATGAAAAAAATGATGCATTTCATTTTGCATTTTTTTTCTTTTGTGGTTATATCTAAAAACATCTAGCAAAAGCTGCAGATCTCGTCAGGCTTCCCAATGTAGTTCAATGATAAGTATTTCAATGATATGTGTTTGAGGGGGTTTGGGGGTTAACAATGTTAATTTATAAAAATCCTTTTTATTTATATTTTTTTAAAATTTTATTATTGGAACACATTTCATGCATAAAGCCCTTCAAAGTACTCTAGTACTCTAATGTTTTAGACTACCTGACAGGCAAACTTCATTATTACATATTTTACATTTCAGTGATATTTTCCTTTTCGTTTTATCACTGCTAGAGTGGCCTCTCAAAAACCCAGACTTTATTTTTATTTTAGGATTCTGTGATGTTAAATGGTTTTGGCACGGTTGTAAATGCTCTTGGAAAGAGAGTGAAACCTTACCTACCCCAGATCTGTGGTACAGTCCTGTGGCGTTTGAATAACAAATCTGCGAAAGTGAGGCAACAGGCGGCTGATTTGATATCTCGTACTGCAGTTGTGATGAAGACATGTCAAGAGGTAAGTTATGTTAAGCTTATACATGGTTTTGTGCTCTTCTGGAGTTTTTATATTTTCTGCAGCACATTTATATTTGCTTTTTATTTTAGGAAAAATTAATGGGTCATTTGGGTGTTGTCTTGTATGAATATCTTGGGGAAGAATACCCTGAAGTTCTTGGAAGCATTTTAGGAGCACTGAAAGCAATTGTCAATGTCATAGGTAATTATGTAAACAGTATACCATAATTTTTGGGCTGTATGTACATATGTAGATACTCAATATTAAATTCTTGTTTATTAGGAATGCATAAAATGACTCCACCTATAAAGGATCTGTTGCCAAGGCTTACACCAATTCTGAAGAACAGGCATGAAAAAGTGCAAGAAAACTGCATTGATCTTGTTGGGCGCATCGCTGACAGGTTGGTTAACCTATGTATGCAACTTTGTACACAAACAATAGCTTTGTAATGACACACAACCTGCTGTTATAGCAAACTGTAAATATCTTCTTGTAAATTTAAATTTATATTAAAGGGATTAAACCGACATTAGATGAGTCTTTCAGTAAATCTTCCAATGTAAAAAGTGTTTTTGACAATAACTGTACATTATTCTAAGAACTCTAAAGAATGTGAAGTGTAATTACAAGAAGGAGGCATAAATGTGGTTGGATGACACAATGGCTTTTAAAAACCACTTCTTACGAAGCCTGTCTAGAAATTCCATACCATTTAGTTACTTTCCCACCTGTGTCCACCGAACTGCTGCATCTACTGAACAAACCGCTTCCTTGCTTGTTTAGGTTTTATATTCTGTTTCAATGTAACTTCTAGCCACTGTAATCAAACATTTTTGTCAACAGGGGAGCAGAATATGTGTCTGCAAGAGAGTGGATGAGGATTTGTTTTGAACTGCTCGAGCTGCTAAAGGCTCACAAAAAAGCTATTCGAAGAGCAACTGTGAATACTTTTGGTTATATTGCAAAAGCAATTGGGTGAGTAATTTCTATATTCCTTGGTTACGAAGAAAATTTATATATTTTTTTGGTTTGGGTAGAGTTTTTGTAAAGTGATATCCTCGATTGATATGCAGTGTACATGCACACATCTCGTTGATATTTATAACTAACAAAGAAAATAAATGTTTGCGTTCCAAATATTGTATTAACCCCTTAAGGACCGAGGACGGTTCAGGACCGTCATCGGCATTTTTGCCTTGCCGACCGATGACGGTCCTGAACCGTCCAAACGGTCTGGGGGTACTTACCTGATCGCCGTCGTTCCCCCGGCGGCGATCAGTGTTCCTCCGGTTGTGGGGAGACTGCCTGCAGCCCAGACAGTCTCCCCACGACAGATTAGGACCCCTGTGGCCATGTGATCGCTTAACACAGCGATCACATGGTCACAATAGGTGTCCATAGTGCTGCCTGCAGGGGGACTGCCTGTGCTGACAGGCAGTCTCCCTGCAACTGTAAAATCAAAAAAAAATAAAGTTAATGGTAATAAAAAAAATAATAATAATTATATATGTATAAATATGATATATAGACATATATTATATCTATATAATATATGTCTATATATCATATATATATATGTCATACTAAGTGTATTTTTATATTAATATGTACTTATATTAATATAAAAATACACTTATAATTAAATTACACACGTATATATATAATATATATAATAACTATATATATTGTATATATATATTATTATAAAATATAAATAATAAGTAATTTAAATTAAATAAATTTTTTTAAATAATAATAAAAAATTAAAAAAAAATTATATAGCTATATGAAATTTTATTCTAACTGTATTTTAAAATTAATATATATATATTTATATCAAAATACACTTAGAATGAATTTGTATATATATCTATGTATATAAAAATAAATAAAAATAATAAGAAATATACATATGTCCATATACAAAATTACATAAATAATTATATAAATATACACGTAGACTTCAAATATATAAATATGCATATATATTTAAATTCTACGTGCGTATTTATGTAATATTTTTACATAATTCAGTAATTTTATTGATTGCAATTTGAGGGACCTGCCTGCCAACCCAGGCCGAAATTCCAGAGAATTTAATTTGCTAGCACTGTATTTTACCCTGTAACGTTCTACGACACCCTAAAACCTGTACATGGGGGGTACTGTTTTACTCGGGAGACTGCGCTGAACACAAATATTAGTGATTCACAACATAAAACATATCACAGCGATGATATTGTCAGTGAAAGTTACTTTTTTTGCATTTTTCACACACAAACAGCACTTTTACTGATGATATAATTGTTGTGATACGTTTTCCAGTTTTTAAACACTAATATTTGTGTTCAGCGATGTCTCCCGAGTAAAACAGTACCCCCCATGTACAGGTTTTATAGCATTTTTGAAAGTTACAAGGTCAAATATATGGGTCAAATATTTTACATTGAAAATGGCCAGGTTGGTTACGTTGCCTTTGAGAGCGTATGGTAGCCCAGGAATGAGAATTACCCCCATGATGGCATACCATTTGCAAAAGAAGACAACCCAAGGTATTGCAAATGGGGTATGTCCAGTCTTTTTTAGTAACCACTTGGTCACAAACACTGGCCAAAATTAGCGCTCAATTTAGTTTTTTTACTTTTTTCACACACAAACAAATATGAATGCTTACTTTGGCCAGTGTTTTCGACTAAGTGGCTACTAAAAAAGACTGGACATACCCCATATTGAATACCCTGGGTTGTCTACTTTAAAAAAAATATGTACATGTGGGGTGTTATTCAGAGATTTATGACAGATAATAGTGTTACAATGTCACTATTGATAAATTTTAAAAATGTATGTTTTGAAACCGCAATATCCTACTTGTACCTATAGCCCTATAACATGCAAAAAAAAGCAAAAAAGCACGTAAACACTGGTATTTTTAAACTCAGGACAAAATTTTGAATCTATTTAGCAGTTTTTTTCATTCGCTTTTGTAGATGAGTAAAAGATTTTTCAAGTAAAAGTCAAAAAACATGTATTTTTTTCAATTTTTCATCAGATTTTTGTATTTTTTTTAAATTAAAATACATGAGATTATATAAATAATGGTATGTAAAGAAAGCCCATTTTGTCCTGAAAAAAACAATATATAATTTGTATGGGAACAGTAAATGAGAAAGCGGAAAATTACAGCCAAACACAAACACCACAAAAGTGTAAAAATATTCCTGGTCGCAAATGTACAACATCGCAAAAACAGTCCAGTCCTTAAGGGGTTAAAAGTTAGATCATTTGAAAAAAATATGGATGAAATTGCTAAGACAAAGGATGCCTTTAGATATATTATATGTTTCATAAAGCTGTTTATAAAGATCAAAATAGTGTATGATCAGGCTTAAAATTTCCAATAGCCATTTTCAAGGCAAGTAGAACATTAGCCCTGGTGAATAAATTAAGGCTTGCAGTGACAAATGCTCTTGAAGCCTGGGTAAGTAGGACATTACCTCAAATTGATTGTACTGGATGACCTTGCTTTAAGTTACAATTCTATGGCCCGTGACTTTATTTTTTTAATTTTTTAGGCCTCATGATGTGCTTGCTACTCTACTCAATAACCTGAAAGTCCAAGAAAGACAAAACAGAGTGTGTACTACAGTAGCCATTGCTATTGTAGCCGAGACCTGTTCACCATTCACAGTTCTACCTGCTCTTATGAATGAATATCGAGTGCCAGAACTTAATGTACAGAATGGTGTATTAAAATCTCTCTCCTTCCTGTTTGAGTACATTGGAGAAATGGGAAAAGATTACATTTATGCCGTAACACCACTGCTGGAAGACGCTTTAATGGACAGGTACAGAGAGCTATTGTTCGATAACGTAAAAACGAAACTATAAAACGCACCTTGTCTTTCATATAACATGCAAATTGCAAAAGTTATGCTATACGGGAGTTTTAATTATAAGGGGTACAGTTTGCAGAGAGGTGCATGAAAGGAACAAAATCCTTGTTTGTGTGTAATTAGATAAGTGCTTTTTGTTTTTAAGTAAAGTGATACTTGTTCTAATACCATAGATTCTGCTGCTTCAGTAAAACTCTGCAAGAAGAATATTCTGTCTGGTGAATCACTTCATGATTAACACTATTCATCAGATACTAGTAATCTGTGTTCTAACCATTACTACTACTTTTCTTTATACAGGGATCTTGTACATAGACAGACTGCCAGTGCAGTAGTTCAGCATATGTCTCTTGGTGTGTACGGATTTGGATGTGAAGACTCGTTGAACCACTTACTAAATTATGTGTGGCCCAATGTGTTTGAGACTTCTCCACATGTAATCCAAGCAGTTATGGGGGCTCTTGAGGGTCTCCGGGTTGCTATTGGGCCTTGCCGAATGCTACAGTATTGTTTACAGGTAATTCATATATCTTAAACGCCCTTTTGTTCCAAAAAAAACCAACTTTTTATATGCATGTGTGGACTTGTAGTGTGTTTTTTGTTTTTTTCCCATTTAGGTTTGATACTAAGGTTGTTTTTAAATGCATGTGATATTAATTCTACTTCTCCATTCTTGTGAGACAGAATGGCTGGTTTGGACAAGTGAGATGTATGTTGTATTTTTTTATAAACAAAATGCATATTGAAGATAAGCCAATACAATTTTTAAATTCATGAAAAATGTTGCCTGAGAACTTAAATGGCTTGAGTAGAGCAACATTTCAAAAAGCCCTTTAGTACATCTACAAATATGGCAAATTTGAAGAAGAAATAATTTCTGTTGAACAAGAATATAGTGTTGAATATAAAAAAAATAAGCAGAGTTTTATTCTTTAAAAAAAAATCCACAATTCAATACCGCACTCAAATATATGAATTTATGAAGTTGAAAGTCATTTGATGTATATGCAAAAAAAATAAAAAAAATTTATTATACAAATTATGTACACCAATTCACAGGTAATGTGCGAATCACCGTAGTAATTTGATATCCTTATGAATTCATTGATTTTACAGACTTTATAGTACATACATCCCAGAATACGTACAGTTATCTACAGTCTATATACACAATCTAAATAGAGTTCAATAGTTCCTTGTTGTTCAAATGGATCCACCGCTAAATAGTTCTCTGTTTAGAAAAATGTATATTCAACACAGAAAAAATTGAAAAAATAAGTTTAAAAAAAGAAATATGTGAACAAGAGAAAAATATGGAAAAAAGGAAAAATTGAGAGAAAAATTAATAATTGTTTTAAAATGTTTATTGGTTTTACAATATAAATTCCAAAGCAAACGTATTTGTGTTTAAGCAGATAGGTGCCTGCGCAGAGGTGTAGTCAGCAATACATGTGTAAAAAAGAGTTGTTGCCTTCGCAGAGGCATTAGAATTTATTTACTTGTTTTGCAGCATTTAATTGTGTATGTTGTTGTGTACCTATTGTAACCCTTACTATGATAGTTTTCGATTTTATTGTTCACGTTATCGGGTATGTTGTTGGTCGCCTGTACCTGTGTTTGTGTCGGGCAAAGCCGCTTGCTATGTTGCGTGGAGAAATTTTTTTGGGGGGGTGGGTTGGCTACTGTGGCAGCTATGCGTTGTGGTGGCTCTGTGGAGTTTTCACGTGAGCTGAGTCATTTGTGGTGTACACTTCGTTGTGTGCGTGCTGTGTGTGTTGTGTGATTTTGTCAGTTCTCTGCTGGCTGTGTCTTCCCGCCCTCCCCAACGTCAGTGCCTTTTGCCGTGGCTTTGTGCCACGTTTTGCGCCTGCTGGTTGTCGAGGTTGTTGTGCTCTGGCTTATAATGTAGTGTCTCCGTTGTCATATGTTATGTCGTATGTATGTCCCTTCTTGGTGCCCAGTGTTGTTGAGCGGTCCGTTGGTGTGGTCTGCGTGTGTGTGGTTCATGGCCCCTCGTGTCTGTGTGGAGGTGTCGTGCTTGTGTGTTCCTCTAATTGGCTTGTCTGATATCTATGGTACCATTTTCATTGTCCGCCTTTTCCTGGTCGATCTCGTTTTTGTTCGGTTATATAGTGTCTTGTGTGTCTAGGGGTTGGGTATGGTGTGGTGTTAGGCCTGGAATGTGGTCCTGCGTGGTAGCTATATGGTCCCTGTTCGCGATTGTGGCCCAATAGGTGTTTATGTGTGTGACATGTCTGTCTCAGGTGTCTGCGGTTGGCGTTGTGGCGTGGTGGTGTCTGGGTGTGGGTTAGCATGGTGTGGGTCGGGTGGTCTGTGGCTCGTCGTGCCTCGCTGTCTTCTGTTCGCTTTTTTTGTTTCGCTTTCCCCCTTCTTTCCACCTCCGGTTACGGCGCAGTTAGGTGGTGCCTGAAGAAGTCTGACGTGGTTAGTCTCGTCCAGTGGAACCAGCGTTTGTTATAGCGGTATCTGATTTGGGGTATCTGCTTTCATGTCCTTGTGGCTTCCACCTCCTCTATCCACCTTGTTATGGTGTCGCCATGGTGGTATGGTGTAGGAGGAAGGTGGCTGGGGACTGTGGCAGGAGCTCATCCGTGACCTCATGTATTATTGTCCGTATTCTTTCCCAGAACGGTCTTATATGGGTGCATGTCCACCAAATGTGTATGAACGTACCGGCCTCCTCCTCGCATCTCCAGCATGTGTCTTGGATTTCTGGGTTCCTGGCGTGAAGTGTCGTCGTTGTCAGGTACCATCTGGTAAGTATCTTGTACGAGTTTTCTTGTGAGCGCGCCGAGCTCGGTGTTTTTTGTATCAGGGAAAGGCTTTTGTCCCTGTCCGCTTCCGTCATGGTTTCCTCAAGGTCTTTCTCCCATTTTTCTGATGAACGGTGGCGCTAGCAAGTATCTGCTTGTGATTAAGATAGTATAGCTTTGTGAGATGGCTCGCAGTGGTTCCTTGTCTTGCGTGCAGAGAAGTTCAAATTGTGTTGGTTCTCTCAGTATGGATGGTTGTTGCAGGATGGATCTAGTGCATTGAGTAATTTGCGCTCTTGCTAGAGCGTGTGCGAATGTGTGTGGTCTGCTTGGGTAAAGGTCATCCAGTGGTCGGATGTCGAATGGTCGGAGGAGGACGTCTTTTATGCAGGGTATTGTTTTGTGTCCCGCTGGGCCTGGTGTGGGGCCATAGTCCCCGGCCGGGAAAGTCTGGGTTTCCCTTTAGGGGCAGGAGCGGGCCTGGGTCCGTTGTCAGGTATTGTTTCGTGCCTTGCCTGTGCCATACCTACATGGTCGCCGCCACGAATGGGTTGGTAATATGTTTGCTCCTGTACGCTGCCCTGGAGATCCATGGTAGGGTTCTGAGGTCACAGCTGGTTATCTCTGCTTCTAGTTGTGTTTGGTGCCGCTGGCTATCGACCAGCTGATGACTCTTCTGTGTGCCGCGTGGTAGTATTTTTCAAAGTCGGGGAGCGCTAGGCACCCTCTGAGCTTGGGCAGAATCAGTTCGGTGTGCGCTATGCGTGGAGATTTGCCCTTCCAGATAAAAGTGCGAACCTCCGTCTTGAGTGTCGAGAAGAACGTTTGTGGGGCTCTTATCGGCACTGTTTGAAATATGAAGAGTAGCTTCGGCAGCAGAGTCATTTTTACCGCGTTCACTCTGCTCAGCCAGGATATGTAATACGATCCCCATCTATGCAATTTCTCCGTTGCTTTTTTTAGTATTGGGAGGTAGTTGTGGGTGTATGTGAGCCATATCCCCAGAAATTTCATGCGGTGATCACACCAGCGATATGGGTGTTGTCTCTGGGTCATTTGTTTGTGTGTGGCTGATAGGTTCAGTATCTCCAATTTTGTGAAGTTGATTCGGAGGTTCGAGATGTGACCATATATGTCGAATTCTGTCTATCGCTCGTAGCGATATCTCTGGGTCTGTAACTACGAACAGCATGTTGTCCTCATATGCCAGTTTTGTGGTGTGTGTTTCCGACTGTCAGTCCCCGGATGTCTGCGTTGTCGGATCCTGTTTAGGAAGGGCTCCAGCGTCAGCGCAAAGAGTATGGGCGAAAGCGGGCAACCCTGTCTAGTTCCGTTGTGGATCTTAAACGGGTCTGTCAGCGCGCCATTGATCTGGATTCGCGCTGTTGGGTTGGTGTACAGCGTCTGCACCCAGGCCATGTAGTTTGGACCGATGCAGAGGGAGCGGAGTGCTTCAAACATCAGGTCCCAGTCCACCCTGTTGAACGCTTTCTCTGCGTCCGTGGAGTAGGGCTGGGACTTTCTCCTCTCACGTGCGCTATGAGGTTCAGGGCTCTGATGGTGGTGTCACTCACCTCCCTGCCCGGGATGAAACCCGTTTGATCTGGGTGAATTGTGGCTAGTAGTAATGGTGCCAAGCGTGCCGCCAGTACGCTCGCCAGAAGTTTGAGGTCTGTGTTCAGTACAGAAATCGGTCGATAGCTTGGACATAGTGTGTGGAGGTGTCGTGCTTGTGTGTTGTGCTCCTTATCCTCCTTTGGGAGAAGGGTGATGTTCGCCGAGGTGAATTGGGCTGTTGGTGTGTCCTGGATAGAGTTCAGAGCTTTCAAAAGTTTCGGTAATAGGTCATTCGCGAAGGTTTTGTAATATTGGAGGGGTAGGCCATCCAGTCCTGGTGCTTTGCCCGTTTTTGCTTTTGTGATGGCGTGCGCCAATTCCTCGGGAGTTATGAGGGTCTCTAGTGCTTCTTGGTCTACCTCCTCTATTCCTGGTATATTCGCTGTGTCTATGTATCTGCGGATGTCCTCGACTTTTTGGGGTCTCGGTATTTCTGGAGTGGCTTGGCGGAGGCAATATAGGTCCTGGTAGTAGTCGTGGAACGCTGTCAAGATCTAATCCGGTAGGTGCCTGAGTTGTTGTGCGTCTTTGATTTTATGGATATATAGTTGGTTTCTGCGTTGCTTTAGGAGATTCGCTAACAGTCTCCTGCATTTGTCCCCGTGTTCATGGATCATATATTTGTAGTGTTGGATTGCGCGGTTCAGGTGTGTGGTGAGTTGGTTCCATTTGGCCATTAGTTCCTTGTATACCGTGTCCATGGTGCGTTTGTGTCTAGCCTCTAATGTCTCGATTTCTTTACTGAGTTCTAGTATCGTCTGTACCGCCCTCTTTTTGCGGGTCGCACATATCGTGATGAGTCTGCCTCGAATAACAGTTTTGTGCGCTTCCCAGCATGTCAGTGGGGTGACATCGTCTGTCTCGTTGTCTTTGAAGTAATCCTGTATGTGGTGACTGACCTGGTCTTCGACCGTGATGTCTGATCGATTCGTTCAGTCGCCATGACATTTGTCTGAGTTTGTTTAGTGGTGACTTCATCCGTATGCGAATTGGGCAGTGATCAGACCATGTCATCGGTAGGATTTCCGTGGTGTTGAGCAGGATTAGATTGTGATGAGGTACTAAGAAATAGTAGAGTCTTGTATAGGTCGAGTGAGTCGTAGAATAGAAAGTGTCTGCCAGCTGGTGGAGGTGTAAGAGGCGGAGTGTGTTGGCGTGGATGTGGAATCCTGGTCCGGGTGTATCGCCAGGTTGAGATCTCCTCCTATGATCACGGTGCCTTCCGCGAATTTCATCAATGTGTTCAATGTACTTCGAAGGAAGTGGTATTGTTTCGTGTTTGGGGCGTACACGTTAGCGAATGTGTACGTTTGGTCCAATATTGTGCCTTTTGTGAAAATGTATCTGCCTTGCTTGCATCTTATGGTGGCTTGCTCCGTGTATGGGACTCGCCTTGAAAAGAGGATGCAGACTCCCTGTTAGCGTTTGTCCTGGTTGTGACTGAAGTATCCCGTTTAAAAGTTCCGGACTTTCAAGGCTGGTGCCCTACCTTCCTGGAAGTGCGTTTCCTGGAGAAACGCTATTGAAGCTTTGTAGTGTTTCAAGTCACGCAGTAGTCTTGTGCGTTTCTCCCTGACGTTTAAGCCGCGTACATTATAGGAGACTATGCATAGGTCCTCCCTGGTGAATCCACTGGGTTCTTGTACCGGCATCGTCCAGGCGGCCCGAGGGGGCGTCGGAGACGGGGCGGGTGGGTCTTGGGCATGTATATGTGTGCGGCTTGGTGCAGTCTGTTTTGCGTCTAGGCTCCGGTTAAAGCAGTATAGGTACTTGCTGTTGGTTGTGTCTTTGTGGGTGCGGAGGATAACGGACAGGTGTCCCGGTTGTTCGACCTATAGGTCCCACCCAGTGGTGTGCCTGTGTCGGTGCCGGGAGTGGTACGTCCCCTGCTAAGTGAGGACTTTTGTGTCCTATGCTTGTGGGGGTGTCAGGCTATATGTCAGAGTAGGCTTGGACTGCCGCAAGCAGTGTCGGGGGCCGCTTTGTGACTGCGCTTATGTGGTGCGGGTCTTGAATTGCATTTTACATCGCATGCATTGGGTGGGGCCCCTTCCTCCCCCGGGTCATTTCATGGTGGGTTTCGGTTGATCCAACTTGGGGACTTTCACTTGATCCTCATTGCCATTGATCCCCTTAGCGTCTATGCTTATTGTGCATCCATGTTTGGTGAATGCGGTGTCTTACTTGAAGAATGCGCCTGGGGTCCCCCCTCACCTCTGGTGCCTGTGTGTTTTACCTCAGGATACCTATTTTAGATCTCCCCCTGTCATCTCCCACCTCCCATTTCCCTCCCCCCTCCAGTCCTGCGTTCAGTTCCCTTTCTCATTCTTTCCCTCCTCCTCTGTTTCCTTTCCTTGTACCTGTCCCTCCCATCCATCCATCCCTCCCCCCCCTTCGTCCTCCTATTTCCCCCTCCCCTCTCTACTCTCAGCCGCTTTGCTTGTGTTTCTATTTTTTCCCCCCTAGTCTCCGACCCTTTTATGTTGCCATCTTAACCCTCCCTCCCCATTGGTGGTTTTGTTAATTCGGCCCAGGTGTGTCCCTGTTGGTGGCTCCCAGTATTGTGTCCCGTATCACGGCTCAGGCGAGTTGCACTTTCTGTGCGTCTGCCTGGCCTTAGCAGTGCCAGTGTAAATGACCCCGTACCCTTCCCCAAATGTCTTGTCTTGCCCCCCCCTTGGCTCTGCCAGCGTGCAGTGGTTTTTCTCAGCTTGGAACCCTTGCGCTTGGTTGTCCCTTCGATCTGTGGTTTGCTGCGCTCCAGTTCCCCCATGTCCCTATCCCCCACCCCAGCGTTTGTCTGCATGGCTGGCATGCTTTCATGTGTCCCCCCCAAATAGTACTCACAGTCCATTTCTCTGTGCTGCATGCAAGTCCCTGGTCTTGCGGCGTTCAGTTAGTGCTCCTGTTCACGCCTTGCCGGGCCTGGGTTCCAGTCTCTGCGGCGCTGTTGCTGGGGCCTTTGAGGGCCCTGCGTGGTTGCTGCGGTCCAGGCGGTGGTTGGAGAAACGATCTCGCCAGCCAGTCTGGTACTTGAAGTGGTGGTAGGCCCATGGCCCGGAGAAAACCTGGGAGGTTGCCTGGCCTCCTCACCACCAGTTGATCCAGGCCGTGCTTAGCTGAGTGAGAATGGGTAGCCCCAGCGATACAGTATTCCTGCCTGTTGCAGGGCAGATGTTACCGGGCGTAGGGCTCTCCTGGCTTGGAGGGTGTATCGGGACACATCTTGATAAATCGATATGTTTTGGCTCTCAAAGTGGATGGTCCCCATGCGGCGAGCCATGCCCAGAATGTCTTCCTTCAGTTGGTAATATTCTAGGCAGCATATGATATCTCAAGGTTGTTCTTCCGGTGCCGGCATGGGCCGCAATGCCCTGTACGCCCTGACTAGGGCTAGTCTGGGTAGTTGCTGGCCCCCCAGTACCTGGGTGAACAGTCGTTTGAATATGTCTGGTATGTGTTCTGCTGGGCCTCCTTCCCTCGCCCCACGGACGCGCAGGTCCAGTCTGCGGCCGCGGTTGTCTAGGTCATCTATCCACGTGGTGAGGCTGGCAATGTCAGCTTCCTGGTTAGCTACGGCTGAGTGTCTGTTCCAGGTCAGTGCAGAGTGCCCTGGTCTCAGACTCTGCCACCAACATAAGGGCCTCCACATTGGCCAGGTCGGCACGTAGCTGGGCCACCTCCTCCCTTACTACGCGGCCCAGGCGGTCAGACAGGGCCTCAAAGTCTGCTTTGGTGAGTATGTTTGCCAGTATGGCCCTCCACTCACCCTTCTGCGTGAGCTGCTGGTGCTGGCGATAGTCTGGCCGGCGTGGAGGGGAAGGATTCAAGTTCCTGGCTTGCGGCCTCTGGCTCCCGCTGTGGTGAGTGAGCGCGGGTTGCGGCATGGAGGTAGGAGCGGATGGATTGCTCCCCTTCTCGTCCCGAAGATCTCGGGGTGCCGTTGGGTCCGTTAGCTTCTTCGTGCGACCCAAATCCTGTTGTGTGGGCGAGCTGGATGCGTGGGTGATTGCGGATTTTCAGTGGGCGACACGAGGAGCTCTTGTTTTAGGCCTCCATCTTCCCCGGCTTGGTTGGATCTCACCAATTGAGGATTGCAATCCCAGACTTCAAATTATCCAATAGTAGTAGGATGTCCAATAGTTGTTAAATAAGGTGTAACACCAGAGTCCCTTGATATGCAGACCGGGAAACCAGGGTAGGCTCCTACAGTGGGTAAGTCCAATATTAGAACTCCTTCTTGTTGCTAGGCTGTGCTGGGCATGTATAGCTGCTTGGCTGTTCTCACTCACGTCCTGCTCAATATGCTAGGTATGTAACCACTGGGCTGTGCTCTCGGGACGAACCAGTCCCTTCAATGGCCCCTGTCACAGTATGTCACAGCACCAACCAGTAGAAGAGTGCCAGTACATTCTGTGTTTTTTGTAGAGTTTAATTCTTTGCTTGAGCATCTAGCAGAACAGAGGTTAATCTTTGGACTGCTCAACATAGTCTAATCTAAATATTGTTAAACTTATTTTTTTTTTTTTTATATATATATATATATAAATGTAACACACCAAGCACTATAGCCTGCTGTAGTAGTTATGGAGCAGGATTGTCCTGGCACACTCGCAGACAAATTACCTTGGTCCATCCAGAGTGGGTGTACATCGCTACCCAACTATGTATTTAAAGGACCCCTATATTGCCAGGAAAACAAACTTTTTCCTGGCACTATAGGGTTATTAAGTCCCCCCCCACCCTCATTGCTCCCCTCATGCTGCGCTGAAGAGATAAAACCCCTTCAGCCACTTACCTTTCTCCAGCGCAGGGCTCCCTTGGTGTTGGTGAACCCTCCTGCCGATGTCAGCACCAAATGTGCGCATTCTGCCCACAGTTGCCGTGGCTTGACTGGGTGCCCTGGAGCCGAATGGGCTCCAGGAAGTCCTTACAAGGACTTTCCCAGATGAATCCCCTGCAAGCTGGAACAGCAGACACATGAGTAAATATTCTTTCCCTCCAATAACAGGACGACACACAGTTTTTAAGTGTAAGCTGGAACTGCATTTTAATGGAGGCACACTGGTCTTTTATGCAAGTTTCCCAACAAGGGTAACCCCAGGTGGACCTTGTTGGTCACAGGGGCACAAAGTGAACAAACAGTCATGCAGTAAGACACTCCCATACACAAACAATAGAATCCCTCCTCTGTGCTTGGGAGATAATTAAATCAGGAACTGTACTAATCTAACCTAATTATCTACAAGCACAGAAAAAACACAATTTTATTCAACACCAAAAAAGTACCTTTAAAAACACACAAAATCCCATAGTCACATCCCCTGATCGGTCAAAAATATGACTTCTAGGAAATTCCTGAATCCCTGAACCGATCTGGGTGATTTTTGGATATGTTGTTCACCCAGATCGGTTCAGGGATTCAGGAATTTCCTGGAAGTCATATTTTTGACCGATCGCAAACATGGCCCTATGCCCAAAACAGTTCCAGGGTAATCAGTGCTAACAGTCGGTCAAGTTTGGTAGTCTTTTAAAGGTTTCCTTGCAAGGCCTATAGTCTGTGGGCAGGAGGCTGGCAAGCAGGCTTCTCCAGCAGCTTGTGGCAAACTCAGTTAAAAATGTGATTTTGCCACAGTAAGCACTGCTATGTTTTCAGCTGTGGCGTTTAAACTAGAGGGACCTGGCACCCAGACCATTTCATTGAGTGGTCCTTTGAAACGTTCATAGCCTGTTAGACTATTTTCTCATATAAGGTGTCTGGGCCCTCCTGGCGCCCTAACCACTACAATGTGGAGTAGTATTGCTTAGTTTTCATTTTAATGTAAAGTTTTTGTATTGGCATTGCAGTGGGGTTGTTATTTGTATACACTGCATACCTATAGTGGGATTTAGAAGTTTGTGCCAGCATTTTCAATGCAGTATTTTGTTTGCATTAAGAAATTGTTTTATTTAACAGTGAGATACATGCATTGAAGTATGTATTTCTTCTTTCTAGGATACCTGTTTTACTTTGAGCTAACTACTTCCTGGTGATATCCCTGAATGCATTTAATATTGCCATTCAAATAACATTGCCAGTACATATACATAGATCTACATCAATGTGGATTTTATATATTTTTTTTCTCTCAATAGGCTGTTTTAGTTCATATCAATTGCTGTACATAGTTATTCCATTGTTATTGTATAACAAATTCATACATTTGTTTTTCATTTTGTTTAGGGCCTCTTTCATCCTGCAAGAAAGGTTAGAGATGTATATTGGAAGATCTACAATTCAATATACATTGGTTCACAAGATGCTCTCATAGCGCATTATCCTCGGATCTACAATGATGAAAAGAATACCTATATTCGCTATGAACTCGATTACATCTTATAAAAATATGGAGTCCCCTGTGTTTTTGGGGGGTTTTATGGGGTTTTTTTTTTTTTTTTTGCCACCGTTTCTATATTAACTTTGAATTTGATGTAAAATTAAATTTATTGCTCACTAGAGCTGATGGTCACATAGACAAATGTCATACCGCATGATATTTTTAGAAGCAGTCTGTTTTGATGTAAACTCTTAACAGTAGTGGCCATAAAACCAGTAGTTTGTCTCCACAGGTCTGTTTTTGGTCCATCTACATAGTCAGACATCATTCCTAGTAGTTAAAAAGGAAGTGTATTTGGGAAATAAACTTTTTTTTTATGTATAAAATAAAATGTGGGTCTTATTTGTTCAAAGAAAAAAATGTTTTTGAGGTTTTTTTTTTGTGTGTGTGTGGGAG
>OW240918.1:87505777-87560585 GCA_933207985.1 Pelobates cultripes
TCAACAGCAAATCACCGCTGTTCGTGCGTTAAGATGGCTGCGAACACGTGCAAAGTCCCGAAATGGCGGCCACCTAAGATCTAGCACAAAGGATTCGTGCATTTATCATGCGAACGGTATATGCCGGTCTGGGAGGTAAAATACCACTTAATTGAACAGCAGGGTGGTCCAGTGTTCAGCAGTTTGTATTCGTCTTTGTGCCTGCTGGATTTCTACCGTATGGATTGCACAAATAGACGAATGCTGGCAACATAAGTCCCGAACTGGGCTATAATAAGTCACATAACCAGGTAAGTCTAATCCCTTGTATTATTAGGCGTAGTAATTGGAAAATATGTCCAAGCAGAAAGTATAGTTCTGTTAGAGAGGTATCCGAGCTAGAGTTCCATAAAGTCAGTAGCAAGAGCCGGTCTCTGTTCGCGTCCAACTACACGAAAACCGCCGTTTGTATGGTACAGCTGGTTACATACAAATGTTCCCCTCGTTCGGTAGATTCTAGCTAGCGAATGCCAGTTTGATTCGTGGAGGGGAACGTATACATCCAGGACTTCCATGGGGACCGGGCGTTCGCATGTTTGCCATGCCGAAAATAGTTCCAGGCAATTCATGCGTAAGCCCCGCTGACCGCATTCCTGAGTTTTAAGATGGCCGCCATCCTTTGTTCTCGCCACGTGTTCGTATGCTGAATGGCGGCCACATAGGAGCAATTAGGTTGCGGTTTTCTCCACATTCTAAAGGTGATTGCTACCCAGGGTGGGTGGTCTCTTGTTCGGTAGACGAATACAATTTTAACACACACTTAAAACAACATTTCACAAGTATTTGAACAGCAGGGAGAAGCTATAACTTAAGACATACATGTAAGTACAGGAAATCCTTCACAATGGCCCCCCTTTTTACTCCCTGCTCTGGCAGACATGGCTGGACCTCTCCTGGTCCAGTAGGGCTGGTGGGAAGTCCAATAGTTATTCTGATAGTAGGTCAGTTTGACGTGAGAGTCCGTCCGTATTCCCATTTTGCTTGCCGGAGCGGTAGTAGATAGTGAAGTTGTTTGGCTGAAGGGCCAAACTCCAGCGCAATAAACGGGCATTGTCCCCGGAGACCCGGTTTAGCCAAACCAAGGGATTGTGGTCAGTAATGAGAGTAAAGGCCTGGCCATAGAGATAGGGAGTGAGTTTGAGTGCCCAGACCAATGCCAAGCACTCTTTTTCAATAGCTGCATAATTGGTAGCAGCTTCCGGCTCAGGTAGGCTACCGGGTGCTCCCCACCGTCCTCTCCGATCTGACTTAGTACTGCCCCCAGTCCAAACATTGAGGCGTCTGTGTGGACAATAAACCTTTTGTTAGGATCTGGGGCAGCCAAATCAGAGCTTTTTTCAACGCTTGGAAAGCCACCTCACACTCTGGGGACCACAGGACTTGTCGGGGTAATTTCTTTTTGGTTAGGTCAGTCAGGGGTTTGGCTAGGGCGCTATAGTCTAGCACAAAGCGTCTGTAGTAGCCGGCTGTCCCCAGGAAGGCCATGACTTGGGTCTTGGTACGGGGAGTGGGCCAATTGGCAACGTCCTCAATCTTAGCGGGCTCTGGCCGTTGCTTACCACATCCAACCCGGTGGCCCAAATATTGTACCTCCGCCATACCCAAGTGACACTTGTCTGGCTTCAAGGTTAGGCCGGCCTCCCTAATCCTGTCTAACACTGACCCCTATGTGCTCTAGATGTGCCTCCCAGGTATCACTATAGATGGCGATATCGTCCAGGTAGGCACATGCATAGTCCTGGAGACCCTCTAGTAAGCGGTCCACCATCCGTCGGAAGGTGGCCGGAGCGTTCTTCATCCCGAACGGCATAAGTTGGAACTGGTAGAGGCCGAACGGGGTGATGAACGCCGATTTGGGGACGCATCCTCCGCGAGGGGAATCTGCCAGTATCCCTTACATAGGTCTATCGTGGTCAGATACCTCCCCTTGGTGATGCGGTTGAGCAGTTCGTCCATCCGGGGCATGGGATAGGCGTCTGTGACTGATTTGTCATTGAGCTGCCTGTAGTCTACACAAAAGCGGGTTGTGCCATCCCGCTTCGGTACTAGAACCACAGGTGAAGCCCAAGGACTCTCGGAATGTTCTATTACCCCCAGCCGGAGCATTTCCTCTATTTCTTTCCGCATCCCGGCTCGAACAGCCTCGGGGATGCGGTAAGGGGGTTGCCTTAAGGGCGCCTGCCCTGGGGTTTCCACTTTGTGGACGGCCAGTTGGGTATACCTGGGTTCCTGGGAAAATGTGGTATGTTTGGCCTCCAGTAAGCGCGTAGCTTGAGCCCTCTCTTGGGGCGCTAGCTGTTCCCCTAACTGGATTCTATGGTCCTTGTCTCCCGGCTACTCCCTAATAGGTCCGGTAAGGGCAACGCTTCTGTGTCCTCGCCGGCAAGGGCACAGATAGCAGTGACCTCTTCTGCCCTCTCGTTGTAGGCTTTGAGCATGTTGATGTGAAACGTCAGTTTCACATCCTCATCCTCGCAGCTGGCTATCGTGTAGGTGGTATCACACACCTGCCCTATAACCTTGTAGGGTCCCTGCCAGGCTGCCTGAAGCTTGTAAGTGCGGACGGGCCTCAGCACCATAACCTTCTGTCCGATTTGAAAGCTGCGCTACCTGGCCCGCCAGTTGTACCATACCTTTTGGTGCTGTTGGGCCGCCTGGAGGTTTTCCTGCACGGCCTGAGCCAGTTCCTCCATGCGGTCCCATAGCTCCAGCACGTAGGATACAATCGGGGTCCCTTCTATCTCTGTGTGGCCCTCCCAGTGATCTTTAATGAGGTCTAGTGGCCCTCTCACCCGTCTCCCGTACAGGAGTTCAAAGGGCGAAAAAACGGTAGATTCCTGGGGCACCTCCCGGTATGCGAATAGGAGATGCAGCAGGAACCGCTCCCAGTCTCGGTAGGCTCCTGTGAACGTCTTCAACATTTGGTTCAGGGTCCTGTTGAAGCGCTCACAGAGCCCGTTAGTCTGGGGATGGTATGGGGAGCTGGTCAGGGGTTTAACCCCGCAGACCTTCCATAACTGCTGGGTTAGTTCGGCAGTGAACTGGGTGCCCTGGTCTGATAGAATCTCTTTGGGAAATCCCACTCAAGAGAATATCTTGACCAGAGTATCCGCCACCGTCTCAGCCTGGATATTCAAAAGGGCTACTGCCTCCGGATAGCGGGTGGCGTAGTCCACTACGGTAAGGATATATCGCTTACCGGAGTGGCTGGGCTTAGCCAGGGATCCCACTATGTCTACTGTGACCCTCGTAAAGGGTTCCTCTATTATCGGTAGGGGGACTAATTTAGCTTTCGGGTGGTCTCCCCTTTTACCCACCCTCTGACATATTTCACACATCTGGCAATACGCTCGGACGTCGTCAGATACCCCAGGCCAGAAGAAGTTTTGGGTTACCCGATGTAACGTCCTACGTATCCCTAGGTGTCCGGCTAGCGGGACATCATGCCCAACTCGTAACAACTCCTGCCGGTATTTCCTTGGGATATCCAGCTGGCGTTGTTGGCGGGGGCATTAACTCGGGTCTCGGTAAGTCGGTATAAGCTGCCTTTCTCCCATACGAGCTGCTCCTTCTCCAACCCCCCGGGCCCTCCTTTAGCCCTTTCACTTTTCTGACTGAGAGTGGGGTCCCCCTCTACTTCTTTCTGAAACTCTTCTTGGTTATCCCAGGGAAGGGGTTCTGGGGTCAGGGGTAAAGTCAGTTGGCTTACCTGGGTCTCAGTTGGTAGTGGGTGGCTCTCGGCAGCACGACTCTGGGATCGGGTGGTCACCGCTTGTACTTCGTTTGGGGTAGCGGCTGCAAAAGCTGAAGTCAAAGGGCCAATATCGTTGCCCAGAACTACCTCGGCGGGCAACTCTTTCATTACTCAAAGGGCCAATATATATATATATATATATATATTGCCCGCTCCAGCACCCCAGTCCAGATGTACCTTGGCGGTAGGAATTCGGTACACTGCCCCCACTGCCACTCGCACTGCAATAGACTTCCCTGGTCTTTCCGCATTATCAATAAGATGCCGTTGTACCAAGCTTATGGTAGCGCCACTGTCTCGAAGTCCCCTGGCGGTCTTCCCATTAACCATCACCAGCTGGCAATGATGTTTCCTGTTGTCATCGATGGTGGATTGAACTATAAGGGCTTCATACAGGGTGCCCAGGGGTTCCTCCTGACTCATCTCCTTGGCCTCCCAAGCCAAGGGGACCTGGTAGTCTATACAGTGGACTGCGGCCCGCGGTTGCGGGAACCCTGGTCGGGTCCAGTTGGGCCTGGGAGGTTCCAGGGGACAGTTATTGCGGAGATGCCCCAGCTGGTTACAACGGAAGCAGCGGGGCTCGTTGCTAGGGGGACGGGGATAGCGGGGTTGAACCATCCCTGGCCGGCTGGAAGGGAAGGTACCTGGGTGCTGATGGTGTGCTGGGTACTGTAGAACGAGGTGGTTGGGTTCTAGGAGTAGCTGGTGTGGGGTCTTCCGAGTATCTGCATACTCGTCCGCCAGCTGTGCTGCCTCGGTTAGGGAGAGGGGCCTGCGGTCCTTTACCCAGTCTTTCACCTCTGCCTGGATGTGGTCATAGAACTGCTCCAGGAGTATTAGCTGTAATATGTCATCTGGGGTCGTAGCCTGGCAGCTGTTAATCCAGTTGGTGGCTGAGAGTTGTAGGCGGCATGTCCATTCTTTATAAGAGTCTTTCTCCGTTTTGCGGGAGTCTCTGAATTTTTGCCGGTATGTCTCAGGCGTTACTGCATACCGAGCCAGGAGAGTTTCTTAAACCCGGGCATAGTTGTGGATCTCCTTCCCTGGGACCGCTCGAAAGGTGTCCGCTGCTTTTCCGGATAATTTCCCTGCGAGTAAAAGGACCCATTCCTCCACTGGTATTCGGTGTAGAGTGCACTGGCGCTCGAAGTCTGCCAGGTACCCATCAATTTCACAGATTGTTTCCGTGAACGCTTTAAATGCACTGAAGGGAATCCTTCGGGTGTCCCCAGTGCCGTTTCCCCCGCTTGGGGCATTTGGCGCTGCTCACTGGATCTCTGCCAACTTTAATTGCAGCTCCATCTGTGCTTTCTGTGCAGCTTCATCCGCTATAATTTCCACCACCTGCATGATGATCTCCGGCGTTGGGTTCGGACTGAACCATGCCAGTCTCTCTCGCATTTCCCGGTTATTGGGAGATTCATTCTCTCTAACCGTCGGTGCTTTTAACATCCCTGGGTAGCTGAGGTAGTTTCCGTGTCGCATCGTGTAGAAGTTTTGACCGGCTCGCCATGTGGAGGTATCCGAGCTAGAGTTCCATAAAGTCAGTAGCAAGAGCCGGTCTCTGTTCGTGTCCAACTACACGAAAACCACCGTTCGTATGGTACAGCTGGTTACATACGAATGTTCCCCTCGTTCGGTAGATTCTATCTACCGAATGCCTGTTTGATTCCTGGAGGGGAACATATACATCCAGGACTTTCATGGGGACCGGGCGTTCGCATGTTTGCCGTGCCAAAAATAGTTCCAGGCAATTCATGCGTAGGCCCCGTTGACCGCATTCGTGAGTTTTAAGATGGCCTGTAATGGATCACCTGGCACCCCGACTGGGTACCTCCGTTGAAGGATGCTCCTAGCGCTTCCTGAGGACTCCAAGCAGTGCAGCAGACACCATAACCACCGCAGACTCCACAACCGCCATAGCTTAACTTATAGCTTATATTTCTGTGCTCAGCATAACTTGGGGAGCATCATATGTAAAAATCACATAAATCCGTCCAGGGATTAAAAAGTTAGGTTGAGGTCCCTTTATTATCAATTGCAAGCATGGCTTTTCCTTCCCAAAGCAGTTCCCACTGGTCTGGCAGTGTCCCTGGGACAACTCCCTGCTGGAGAACAATGGAGCTGGGGGAGGGGAAGACCCTCACCTTCCCAGGGATTCAAAGGGGAAGAAAAAGTTTCCATGTGTCCATACACTGTTTTTAAAAGGGCCAGCACTGTACAATAAAGGTCCATAAGCCCAAATCAGTTCTTAAAGGGCAATACATCCCAGGGTCATAGTCGCAGGGCAGGAGGCTATCAGTCAGTCCTCTCCAATGCCCAGTGGCAAATGGCAGTTTGTCACATGGACGCCATCTTTTGTTCTCGCCACGTGTTCGTATGCCAAATGGCGGCCACCTAGGAGTAATTAAGTTGTGGTTTTCTCCACATTCTAAAGTTGCTACCCAGGGTGGGTGGTCTCTTGTTCGGTAGACGAATACAATTTTAACACATACTTAAAACAACATTTCACAAGTATTTGGACAGCAGGGAGAAGCTATAACTGAAGACATACATGTAAGTACAGGAAATCCTTCACAGATAGATAGATAGATATATATATATATAGAGAGAGAGAGAGAGATAGATAGCCTGTGACTGTCTGCCAGAATTATATGTTAAAAGACTGTTCGCATGGTTTTACTGAATGTACATTGAAAATTTTATCTGTTTGTATGTTAGTTCGGTAGTTTCCTTCATCATTATACGAATGGAAACTACCGTATGCATAGACCGCCTTAGAGACGAAGTGTGTCCCTAGTTAAACCCTTATTCCCTTTTTAACCGCAGCTAATTGAGGTTTTATTGCTGTATCTGGGTGGCCGCCATTCGGTAGACGAACACGT
Organism: Pelobates cultripes; assembly: GCA_933207985.1. Taxonomy (NCBI): domain Eukaryota; kingdom Metazoa; phylum Chordata; class Amphibia; order Anura; family Pelobatidae; genus Pelobates; species Pelobates cultripes. The sequence continues at coordinate 87,512,456 of OW240918.1, forward strand.
GGCGGCAGCCATTTTACGCACGAACTCTCAGCGGTGTTTGGTCGTCGAGTGTCTGGAACCCAAATCGGACACTCGATTGCGCGAACACCCCTGAGACCTCCAAAGCTCCAGAACTCACGAACGGGGCTAATCGACTCCTCGTTCGTTGAGTTCAATATACAGAACAATGGGGTTCATGCAAACCCGAGATTATCTATGGATGGCAAGGATTTATGTCTGTTTCATCTCCCGAACGAAGACCGACCTCAGGGCCATAATACATGGAACTCCTTTCGGCTACCTATTCGTGTGCGGTCGGTCAAATCGTTTATTGTCTGTAACTCCCGAACCCCTGGTCTGATCTGGGTGAATTTTAAGTATGTTGGTCACCCAGACCAGAGCTACCAGGGGATGCCACTTAGGTCCTGGTACCCCACGGTTTTGTGGTACATCCAAGAAACAGGGGAAAAGGTGCCAGGATTAAGTGTCACTCTGAGGGGAGCGAAAGTAGGGGAGGGAACCTCTGTATCATTGGTTACTGTTGTAATTACTGTAAATCCCTCCCTTGCATGGGAGAATCCTTTATAAGGAGCTGCTGTGAATAAATCTTGAGTTCAGCTCCTGATGCTGTGTGTCGTCCAGTCATTGGGAGTGCGTTTGGGATATTATTGGAGACTTTTCGCCTGCTGGAATTATTACTCTGTGGATTTATTATACTTGTTCCTGAGCCTTACTGGGATCTAAAGTGGAGATAGGCTATGCAATACTATCTCTCCGCTACAGATAGATAGATAGAGATATAGATAGATATAGATATATAGAGACAGAGATATAGATAGATAGTGTAACGGATCACCTGGCACCCCGACTGGGTACCTCCATTGAAGGATGCTCCTAGTGCTTCCTGAGGACTCCAAGCACTGCAGTAGACACCACAACCACCAAACCGGAGAAGCATGTGAATGCTGTAAGCAGCTGAACAGGAAAAGCATACAATCAGCTTACACTCCTGGCAATCAGCATACAATCCGATTCCCCCAATAATGAGGCGACACTTCGTATTGAGGTCAAGCAGAACTGACTGTACTGGCACATACCGCCTCTTTTATTCCCAATCCACAAACTTAGTACTGCCCACAGGGTTTTACAGAACAACCAATAACACACATACATTACAGAAAACACTCCCAGCAATTATACACAAAATCCTCCCCTCTGCTTGTGATCTAATTATGGCACACAATGGGTTAACATAATTATCACAAGCAGGAAAAATACAGTATCATAAAACACATCACAGGGACCCCAAAACACACAATAACCCCATAAAACCGGGGGATCTGGGTGAACCACACATCCAAAATTCGCCCAGATCTGTTCAGTACTTTGGAAGATACAGTTTAATGCAGATTCCACAGAACATATGCAGGCTATATGAAAAACAATTACTGTATAATGTGTCCCCTGTTGTTTAGTCCAAAACCACTGCACGATGTCTCTGTGCACCAAATACCGGCGAGATGAGACCGTGTTGAAAAGTCCAAACAGTGTCTGTGAGTTAAAATGGCCACCATCCATTGTTCTCACCATGTGCTTCATCCATTGTTCTCAAAATGTGCCTCTGATACATGAAATGGTGGCCACCCAGTAACTCCACAGTATGTCCAAAGATGGTTCTTAAAGGGCCAGCAGCAGCACAACACAAATCCATTATGCCCAAATCATATCTTTAAAGGGCAATGCATCCCAGGGGCCATAGTCACATGGCAGGAAACTGGCAAACAGTCTTCTCCAATGCCCAGTGGCGAGGTCGGTTTCACCACATTTCTCCCCTTTCCCAAAAAGACTAAGAGACCTCAGTCCCATCTCTACCTGCCATCTGGAGGTCATCCCAAGACCAGTCAATGAGGTCTAGTTCTGCTTGTCGGGTAGGTTGGGGCTGCACGAAGCTGAGCAGGTGTTGGTAGTCCTGCTCCAGCTCCCAGTCCCTTGTTACCAGGTGGGTCATGTCTTTGCTCACCTCACATTCGTCAGCCCAGACATACATGCCTATCCGGTAGTCGTAGATGTCCCAAAACCTAGACCCCTCCATGCTGCCAAGATCAATGTCGTCCTCCGGGCCATCATAATCATCCCCCTCCGGTAAGTCGTGCTCGGCCGTCCAGGGGCTAAGTCGAATGGTATGCCACCAGAGGGCCTGGTATGCGTTGTCTAGCCAGATATCTCACCATACCAGGGTCTCTAGTCTTGTCACCCACTCATCCAGGGGCTGCTCTCCCAATAGATACATCCGCATCGCCACACGCTTCTGTAGCCGCTGCTTATCACTGGGGAGACTCTCACCTCGCCGCCACTGGACATCTTCCAGGGCATCATACCAGAGTTCCTTTCTGTCTGCCTCCCTGTAGTCCGCAGCCGCCTCCTCCTCCTCATCATGGAATGCTGTACGAAAACTAGCCGATTCCATCCTGCTGTAGCCAGGGGCGCTGTACGGATACGAGCGTTGCCCTCAATTTGTAACTCCAAATGTTACCAGTGTCTCCGAGCTGCTTCTCCTCGCACTAGGACGCCATCCCACCGCTTGCCACCAATGTAACGGATCACCTGGCACCCCGACTGGGTACCTCTGTTGAAGGATGCTCCTAGCGCTTCCTGAGGACTCCAAGCAGTGCAGCAGACACCACAACCACCGCAGACTCCACAACCGCCGTAGCTTAACTGGAGTCTCGCCGTCTTCCTTCCACCCTGTATGAACCTCCAGCATCCAGGACCGTGTGGGGAAGACCTCTCCTCCAGGAGAGCGTAACAGGAACAGCTCTTAAAAGAGCTAAGTGGTTAAAAGCTCAAGGGAGTATGCAGAGCATAGCAATCCCCAGTGTGATATAGTAGTTCCCTCCAATAACGAGACAAGGCTACGTATTGAGGGTCAAGAAGATCTGACTGTACTGGCACATACAGCCTCTTTTATTCCCAATCCACAAACTTAGTACTGCCCACAGGGTTTTACAGAACAACCAATAACACACGTACATTACAGAAAACACTCCCAGCAATTATACACAAAATCCTCCCCTCTGCTTGTGATCTAATTATGGCACACAATGGGTTAACATAATTATCACAAGCAGGAAAAATACAGTATCATAAAACACATCACAGGGACCCCAAAACACACAATAACCCCATAAATATCCTCGGAGCCGGGGGATCTGGGTGAACCACATATCCAAAATTCACCCAGATCCGTTCAGTACTTTGGAAGATACCGTTTAATGCAGATTCCACAGAACATATGCAGGCTATATGAAAAACAATTACTGTATAATGTGTCCCCTGTTGTATAGTCCAAAACCACTGCACGATGTCTCTCTGCACCAAATACCGGCGAGATGAGACCGTGTTGAAAAGTCCAAACAGTGTCTGTGAGTTAAAATGGCCAACATCCATTGTTCTCACCATGTGCTTCATCCATTGTTCTCACCATGTGCCTCTGCTACATGAAATGGTGGCCACCCAGTAACTCCACAGTATGTCCCCAGATGGTTCTTAAAGGGCCAGCAGCAGCACAACATATCATTAAAGGGCAATACATCCCAGGGGCCATAGTCACATGGCAGGAGGCTGGCAATCAGTCTTCTCCAATGCCCAGTGGCGAGATTGGTTTCGCCACACCATCCACGAGATCCAAGAGTAAAATCAGGCATATCTGTAAAATGGAGCAAGGTAATGATGTGACGAGACCAATCTCGCCACTGTGCATTGGAGGAGCCTGGTTGCCTGCCTGCTGCCTTTTGATTATGGACCGACATTTAAATACTTTATTTTCCTATGCAGAAAGGTCTATTTCTGTATTTCTGCCCTGGCGTTCGGTAGATTCTCGGATTTACTGAATTAACTCATTTAACCCAGATAGCTATGCCATGGAGCCTATTCGTGTAATAAAAGACTTTGGTTCCATGGCGATTGAACTGTATGTGTGTGGTCTGAGCGCCATTCAGTAATAATGTGTGCTCAGACCTAAGCTATCTGGGGATATGTTGCATGTCTGGATTTTATGTAATAAATGTAACCTTGTGTATTTTATTGTATTTTACTGTCTTTTTACTGCCATGTGCTTAATGGAGTTTTGCCTCTGTCCTTGGAGATAATTGTATTACTTCCCAATTATCTCCAGGATAGAAGACTCTGTGGAGCTGGTTTTGGGCAGAAAAAAGCCATGCTTCCTTTGGTCACAAAGGACTACGATCTATCTTTTGAACCACTGGACCAATTTGGATGATCTTGACATGTGTTTGTATTTGGAGTATGCTGATTCTGAAAATGTATGTTTTATGTGAATGTGATGCATACTTTTAAAGTTTTGAATAATGTGGAAAAAATTTATTTCTCTGCCGGTGATAATTACATTACCCATTGTGTAAGGTAATTGTATCACAGGCAGAGGGGAAGATTTTATGTGGGAGTGTCTGAGTGTATTGTACATGTTTATTGGTTGTTTTCCAAAACCCTGTGGGTGGTACTAATGTGTAAGAATGTGTACATAAGAACAATAAACCCACAGCTCTGTCTGTTCACTGCTTGACCCTCAAAACAGAGCCTTGTCTAGTTCTTGGGGGGGATTTATTATATGCTGTTCCAGTTTGACTGCTAGGAGTGTAAACCTATTCGTATGGTTTTTCCTATTCGGCTGTTTACGGCATTCACATGGTTTCCTGTTCGGCGGATTGGTGTTCTGCAGTAGCTGCGCCTGTGTCTCTGGAAGGGAAGATCTACTAAACGGTGGTTTAACCCTTTTATGCCCTGGGGTGCCGTTACATGGTGCAGTTTTATGCAATTTTGCCCTTGGGAGGGCGACACCTACATAATTAGCACAATACCCAATCACAAACATGGTACAACCCACATGTCTCCACTCCTCAGATAAACAGTTAACATAATTATACACACATTGTTACCCAAGTTTTGGATGTCCCTCCCCTCATCTAGGGGAAAAACATATTGAAAAATCATCCCATTCGGTGAAAGTGTTCAGGAGTTATGGGACTTTAAAGTTTTGACCGACCGCATAGGCACACTAGCCCAAAATAGTTCCATAAGTTTTGGCCTTGCGGTCGGTCCTCGTTTGTGCGATGAAAAGGCAAAAAAATCCGCACGTATCAGATCCTTTCTACCGAACGGCCGATCGTTCGGTAGTTTCAGCACGAAATTACGTTGTTATGGAGGTCTCAGCAGTGTTTGCCTGCTCGAGTGTCCGATTTTAGTTCCAGACACTCGACGGCAAATCACCGCTGTTCGTGCGTTAAGGTGGTCGCGAACACGTGCAAAGTCCCGAAATGGCGGCCACCTAGGATCTACAACAAAGGATTCGTGCATTTCTCACACGAATGGTATTTTACCTCCCAGACCGGCATATACCACATAATTGACATCAGGGTGGTCCGGTGTTCGGCAGTTTGTATTCGTCTTTGTGCCTGCTGAGTCTCTACCGCATGGATTGCACAAATAGACGAATACTGGCCATATAAGTCCTGAATTGTGCTGTAACAATCCACCGAACCAGGTAAGTATATCCCCTTGAATTATTATGCATAATTATAGTTAAATATGTCCAGGCAGACAGTACAGTTCTGTTACACAGTAAGAAACTCAATTATCTCCCAAGCAGAGGGGAGGGAATCTGGGGGATGTAACCACTGTATGATTGGGTAATGTCTAATTGGCTGTGGGTGTCTCCCTTGCAGGGGAGCACTGCATAAAAGCAGAGTACCTGTCATTAAACATCAGTTCTACTTTACCCTTCAAAATGTAGCTTTGTCTCGTTATTGAAAGGGAACCTGCTCAGCTAATCACTAGCTCTTTTAAGAGCTCTACCTCTCTCTCTCTACTTGGATCCTGCTGATAGAAAGAAGGCTACTCCATTACTGCACAGCATCTTGCCAGGGAAAATGGACGTCTCCAACGGCTGATACCCCCTCTCCACTGGGGTAGCCGTTACATTGGTGGTAGCAGTGGGATGGTCCTTTCCTCCACAGAGCAAGTGCTGAATGGAGAACCAGTATGCCAAACTGAAGAAACCTACGCTGAAGGATCTACTAGAGAGCAGAGGATGGAGTGCCAGTAACAGACCACGAAAAGAGCTGATTGCTGATCCGCTAGAGCTGGACGAGATGGATCAGTCCGTGGAAAGCCCCGAACTGAGTTTCCAGAACCAGGAGGAGGAGGAGATCCGCCTCATCGTCCTGGGGAGGCTAGATATGTATCCGGCCCCATCTGAGGTCAAAGCAGAGATTGAGGTCAAAGCAGGTCCTAGAGGTCAAAGCAGAGATTGAAAAGAGGAGGGAGTACAACCTACATCAGGGCACAACAGCCTGTTATATCCACAGCCTCTACCCCTCCTCCGACCACAGCTGCCAAAAAGGTCCCATTTGCCGCCTTTAAAACCTTTGTGGAAAGTGAAGACGAGATTGACGGGTACCTGGCGGATTTTGAACGACAATGCTCCCTACACCAAGTACCCCCAGAACAATGGGTCACCATTCTGTCCGTTAAGCTGACCGGCAAAGTCAATGAAGCCTTTCGGGCTCTTACCCCAGAGGACATACAACAATACCAGCTGGTTAAGGATGCACTTCTCACCAGGTATGCCGTGACCCCGGAGACTTACCGTCGCCGCTTCCGGGAGTCCAAGAAAAAGGCTGTGGACCCCCACATGGAATGGGCTTGCCGGCTACAACGAGTGGCATCCTAAGGGTTGCCACGCCAACACCGGGGAGGAAGTACTACAGCTGTTCCTGATGGAGCATTTTTTCCAGGACTTATCTGCCAATGTACAGGACTGGGTACGAGACCGCCGTCCTCTCACCTTAAACGATGCAGCTCGCTTGGCGGATGAGTACACCGAAACTAGAAAGGTGAGCCAAAGCACTCTCTGACCACCTAACTGTGTGGAGCACTGTACCCCAGTCCCAGTTCCTCGCTCAGAATTCTGTGCTCCCATACCGCCGGGGCCCACTCGCCCCCAGGGGTCCAGCAACTATCCCCGAGATCTATCTAAGATCACTTGCCATCGGTGCAGCAATACTGGACACCTCTCCCGTTCCTGCCCTTTGGGATCATCCGCTACTAACTGGAGGCGCCTCTCACCGATGAACCCACAACACCTTCTGCCTCCGCCGCCTATTGCCTGGAGACTGAGCTGGGGCCAGAGGAACACCTGTCCAACCGCATAGTCGCTGTACGTGTTGCTGGAGGAGCTGTCTTTCGACTCCCCACTGCCCGAGTGCACCTGGACTGGGGAGTCGGATCTGGGAAAACTACTGTGGGCATCATGGACAACTTGCCTGCAGAAGTCGTGTTGGGCAACGATATTGGCCCTCTGGCTTCTGCCTACCTACCCAGTAACACTGCTGCTGCTTGCCCAGTGACCACTCGATCACAGACCCGTGGCACAGAAGACCCTACACCAGGACGGGAGACCCAGGTAAGAACCTCACCGACCCTTGCCCCGACCGTAGTTAATAGACCCTTAACTTGGGATACCCCAGAGGAGTTTGGGAGGGGAACTAGAGCAGACCCATCCCTCCAAAAGTACCGGGAAAAAGCCAAGAGTGGGGGGGATGAGCAAGAGCATTTTATATGGGATAAGGATAGACTGTATAGGTTGACGGAAGGTAGGAGAAAGACTGTATATGTTGACGGAAGGTAGGAGAAAGTACCGGTTGGAGCTTCTCCGAATTGGACACGATATTCCTTTGGCAGGACACCTGGGTGGTAACCGTACAACATACAGGATCACCCAGACCTTCTTTATGCCGGGGATCTCCAAAGATGTGCGACGTTACTGCAGCACGTGTGATGTTTGCCAGCGAGTAGGGAAAAGAGGGGACCACCCGAAGGCCCGACTGTCACCCATGCCAGTGGTCGAGGAACCTCTAGCAGGGTGGCAGTCGATCTAGTGGGTCCCCTACCAAACCCCAGTCCATCGGGTAAGAAATATATTCTTACCGTGGTGGACTATGCTACCCGCTACCAGGAAGCTGTCGCTCTGACGAATATCCAGGCTGATACGGTTGCCAGTGCCTTGGTCGGGATATTCACCAGAGTGGGGTTCCCGCAGGAAATACTGTCTGAAAGGGGGACTCGGTTTACCGCAGACCTCACCCAACAATTATGGAAGGTCTGCGGTATCAAACCCCTACTCAGCTCACCTTACCACCCCCAGACTAACGGTCTCTGCAAGCGTTTTAATGGTACCCTGAAACAGTTACTGCGGACCTTTACAGATGAGTACAGAGACTGGGAGTGATTTCTGCCGCACCTCTTGTTCGCATATCGAGAGGTGCCCCAGGATTCTACTGGGTTCTCCCCTTTCGAACTGTTCTATGGAAGGAGGGTCAGAGGACCCCTCGACCTCATTCGGGAGCACTGGGAGGGGGAGATGGAACACAAGGGTGTCCCCATTGTGCCATACGTTCTGGAGATGCGGGACCGCATGGAGCAATTGGCCCGGATGGCACGAGACCATCTCCATGTGGCCCAGGGTCGACAGAAGCGGTGGTACGATCGGGGTGCCCGACAGCGATCGTTCCAGGTGGGACAAAAGGTCCCGGTGCTTAGGCCAGTCAAAGGGAACAAGATCCAGGCCTCCTGGCAGGGCTCTTAGAAGGTGGTGGCGTAAATCTGCGACACCACCTATGTGATTGCCAGTAATAAGGATGAAAGGATTCAGAAATCCTTCCACGTTAACCTTTTGAAGGAGTATCAGGAAAGGCCAGAAGATATTGCGGCCATATGTATCCCCGCTACAGACGACCCTGACAGTCTGCCTATCCCAGATTTCCTAGCTCGACCAGAGCCCGGTAGCCTACTCAGTACCGTCCAACTAAGGGAGCGCTTAAATCCCGCAGAAAAGGGCCAACTTAGGCAGCTGCTAACGGAGAAAGAATTAACTTTCTCCCAAGACCTAGGATACACCACACTAGCGATCCATCATGTCGAGACCCCGGGACAAGCACCCCTTAGACAACCCCCCCTACCGAATCCCCGAGGCAGTTAAGGGAGGGATGAGAAAAGAGATACAGGAGATGCTTCAGTTAGGGGTTATTGAGCCCTCAGACAGCCCCTGGGCCTCTCCAGTCATTTTAGTCCCCAAGAAGGACGGAACCACCCGGTTCTGCGTTGACTATAGACGCCTCAATGACTGTACAGTGACGGACGCTTACCCAATGCCCCGGGTGGATGAACTATTAGATCGCATTGCCAGGGGACGCTATCTGACCACTATCGATTTATGTAAGGGATACTGGCAGATTCCCCTAGCTAAGGTGGCTATTCCCAAGTCGGCGTTCGTCACCCCGTTTGGCCTGTACCAATTTAAGGTCAAGCCATTCGGGATGAAGAATGCCCCAGCCACGTTCCAACGCTTGGTGGATAGGCTCCTTGATGGCTTCCAGGGTTTCGCTTGTGCGTACCTGGATGACATTGCGATCTATAGTGAGACATGGGGGGAGCATTTGAAGCATGTAGAGGCCATACTGGACCAGATTCGGGCCGCAGGCCTAACTCTGAAACCGGAAAAGTGCCACTTTGGCATGGCCGAAGTCAAGTATTTGGGACACCGGGTGGGGTGTGGGAAGCAACGTCCCGAGCCAGCCAAAGTCGAGGCCATTGCTAACTGGCCCCCCACACCAAGACCCAGGTACTGGCCTTCCTAGGGACAGCTGGGTATTACAGGACATTCGTCCCTGACTATAGCACCATTGCTAAACCCCTGACAGACCTAACTAAAAAGAACCTGCCTAGAGTAGTCCTGTGGTCTCCCTCCTGCGAAACAGCCTTCCAAGCCTTAAAGAAAGCTCTAATCAATGCTCCTGCCCTCCTCCCTAACAAACGATTTGTCGTCCATACAGATGCTTCCATGTACGGACTGGGGACAGTTCTAAGCCAGATCGGGGAAGATGGAGGAGAACACCCTGAGTAGGAAATTGTTACCCAGGGAGGTGAGCTATGCGGCAGTGGAGAAGGAGTGCCTAACCCTAGTCTGGGCTCTAAAGAAACTCACCCCATATTTGTATGGTCAGGAATTTACCCTCATTACTGACCACAACCCTATGGTCTGGTTGAATAGAGTGGTGGGAGATAATGGCCGACTACTGAGATGGAGCTTGCCTCTTCAACCATATAATTTTTCCATCCAGTATCGACCTGGCAAACTCAACGGGAATGCGGATGGACTGTCCAGGCAAACCGAACTTATACCCTAGCAGCAGCCCGGACATCCCCAAGTTGACCCGAAAAGGATCAAGCCGGGTCTGCCGGGGTGTTCCACCAAGGGGAGCCGTGTAACAACCCCCTACCATGTTGCCTGTGAACCGCTACCGTTTAGTTTGGTTTACCTTCACCCACATTGCCTGTGCCTAAAGAACCAAGATTATGTCTGACCTTTTAACTGTTTTGTACAAAGGATTGGTATGTTTGATATGGCACTTCGGATACAGCCGAAGTGCCCGCCATTCGAACGCGTGGCAGTGGCCATTTTAATCCAGTCAAACGCGGTCAGCGGTGTGTGCCGTCAAATCCCTGGAACGGAAATCGGCCACACATTGGAACGAACACTGCTGATCTGTACCTTCCCCTACCCTTCGGCACTGTGGCTGGAGACTAGGTCCCACTCGAAGATTCGAACACCCGTTCAAATGGGACTTAGGCGCTCTGGTGTAAAATAGACCATCGAACACCACTGGAACACAACCCCGGTTTCACTTCGACACTTCGACCGAAGTCGAAGTGCGCTCGACAATTTGAACGCCGCCTTCGGATGGGACTTTGCCATTTTTCAGGTCAGAAATAGACCGACTGCACAGCCTGAGTCTGTGGGACTGTTTTGGGCTTGCAAACAGGCATGCAGTCGGTCCAAAGAGACTTTTTTTATATTTCTGGAACCCCTGAACGGATTGATACGAATTTTGAGTATGTTGTTCCCCAAGTTGTGTTGTTTATAAAAATATAAGTTTTATTGCTGTGTGATGAAGAATCAGAAAGTTATATAAAATGCATAAAAAGTATAAGTTTTAGCTTGGAGATAATTGAGGAGATACAGTAAGAAACTCAATTATCTACCAAGCAGAGGGGAGGGAATCTGGGGGATGTAACCACTGTATGATTGGGTAATGTCTAATTGGCTGTGGGCATCTCCCTTGCAGGGGAGCACTGCATAAAAGCAGAGTACCTGTCATTAAACATCAGTTCTACTTTACCCTTCAAAATGTAGCTTTGTCTCATTATTGAAAGGGAACCTGCTCAGCTAATCACTAGCTCTTTTAAGAGCTCTACCTCTCTCTCTCTACCTGGATCAAGCTGATAGAAAGAAGGCTACTCCATTACTGCACAGCATCTTGCCAGGGAAAAAGGACGTCTCCAACGGCTGATACCCCCTCTCCACTGGGGTAGACGTTACACCATCTGCTTATTATCACCGTAGGCTCTTCCATAAGTACTTCATCACCATCTCAAGATAATGTCAGAGTAAGTATGCGGTTGTTTGTTCTCATAAGGATAACTGAATATCTTCTACTGTCCTGTTTATTATGTGCCTTTCGTTACCACCTTCTCATCAGTATCCTGCCTATTGCATATCTGCTACTTATATTGCACAACGGCTTTAATCATTTGATTCTACTGTTTGGCATAATCTGTACTCTTTACAATATGTTTATCTTTGAATGTAGGTACTGAAGTTGGCCTACATTGCCTACTTAGAATTGTAGATTATGCTAGCTTTAGTGTACCTATAATCTTAATTGTATTAATGACAGGAGGCGAGTGTGGCGAAACCGACCTCGCCACTGGGCATTGGAGAAGACTGATTGCCAGCCTCCTGCCATGTGACTATTGCCCTTTAAAGACATGATTTGGGCATTTGGGTATTTTATTATGCTGCTGCTGGCCCTTTAAGAACCATCTGGGGACATACGGTGGAGTTAGTGTGGCAACCATTTCATGTATCAGAGTCATATGGTGAGAAAAATGGATGAAGCACATGGTGAGAACAATGGACGGCGGCCATTTTAACTCACAGACACTGTTTGGACTTTTCTACACGGTGCCATCTCGCTGGTATTTGGTGCACAAAGACCTTGTGCAGTAGTTTTAAACTATACAACAGGGGACACATTATACAGTAATTATTTTTCATATAGCCTGTATATGTTCTGCGGAATCTGCATTAAACTGTGTCTTCCAAACTACTGAACGGATCTGGGTAAATTTTGGATATGTGGTTCACCCAGATCCCCCGGTTCTGAGGATTTTTATGGAGTTATTGCATGTTTTGGGGTACCTGTGATATGTTTTATAATACTGTATTTCTCTGCCTGTGATAATTATATTAACCATTGTGTTCAGTAATCATATCACAGGCAGAGGGGAGGATTTTGTGTGGGAGTGTCTGTGTGTATTGTACGGATTGATTGGTTGCATTTCAAAACCCTGTGGGCAGTACTATGTTTGTAGAATGTGAATAAAAGAGGATGTATGTGCCAGTACAGACAGTTCTACTTCACCCTCAATTTGGAGTGCCATCTCTTATTGGGGGAATCTGATACAAGGGATTGCTATGCTCTGCATACTCTCTTGCTATATTCACTGTTAAACTCTTCTAAGAGCTTGTTCCGGTTTTGCTCTCTGAAGGAGTCTATGGTGGTTATGGTGTCTGCTGCAGAGCTTGGAGCCCTCAGGAAGCGCTAGGAGCATCCATCAACGGAGATACCCAGTCGGGGTGTCCGTCGATCCGTTACAGCGAGTATTTGCTTAAGTCTCTCTTTACTTGAATTCCACAGCAGGACAGAAACAAAAAAACAATCAGAAAAAAGTTAGGTACTATAAAACTCCTCTCTCCATACATCATTTCCTCTTTCAAGCTGCGACAAAACATAACAAACGGCAGAAAATATAATGGGAAAAAAACGAAGTCCTAGATACAATGAATACAACAATGTCCATCATCCGAGAAGAACTGCTAAATCAGATAGCGCTGATGGACTGTTAACTGAAACGAGAGCAAAAAACAGAATCAAACAGGTTGGTTAGCCAATGAAATGTACTCTGAACAAACATGTAGGTACCCAATGTAGCAACCAAAAATACCCTAATATGTAGAGATCCCAACCTTATTTATGAAATTTTTTTAGACGTAAGAACAAGTGACAGGTAGCAGAGACAACAAGCAGAGTTGCGGGGGTGGGGCCTGACTGCAGAACTGAACAGACGTGTATGTCTGCAGCTCCAGCACTGCCGAGCTAAATCGCCTGTTTTCTGAGCTGATAAAGGCCAAGAACCGGCTCATCATACTGCCCAAACAACAGAGGACCGGGAGACCTACACGAGAGTAAAGAAAATGTGGTGTTACTCACCGGTCTCAACTAATCGACTACCAAGGCCTACCAGCATGGATGGCGCAGGGGAGACGGCCGCTCCCCGACCATCACACCTTGCTGTACACACTAGCGAGATACCCCCCACAAGGATCGGCTACACTGCCTCCAGCACACCAAGACACCAGCACAAAACTCGCCTGGTCGAACAAAATGGCGGGTGCGCCCTGGTCGTCGGTGCCAAAGCCTCAGCAACTAAGAGATAACTATGTAAAAGAAGCACTAGCAGGCCTGGATACATTATTTGACAGTTTTTTGGAGAAACTGCACCAACGCGTGGCAATACCGCCTCCTCCACCTACCTGTGAGTCGAAGGAGAGGGGGACGGGAGGGCGAGCAGCCTTCAGCACGCCGCACACTCAAGCCACAACTGCTCGGGCGGACAGCCCATCCAGCCCTGAAAGCCGACCGGAGAACCCCTCCAAAGCGGCACACAACTCGCAAGCTGACCACACGCCGCCAGCGACAACGAAACACAGCAGCCACCTGTCGCGCCCAAAGAGGGACAGACAGGGCCTCTCGGGACTGCCATACTTACGGAGAGAAAATACCAACCTACCACAAAGCATGGGACAGGACGCAGGCCTCCGCTAGCCCATACCACAGACACGCAGGGGGTCAAACACAGCAAGAGACCCACACGACAGACACGCAGACCCCAACTTCTCGCCCCACTGAAGACAAATCTAGTCCCTGCGGAGACTTAAACTTCCGGGGGGTTGGGGCCTGCTAGCCGACAAATCCGGAGCGGGGATGGCTCCTCACCTGGGGTTACCCCCACCGTTTAGCACACCAGCTTGGGACTCAAACTCCGCACGATTTATACAAGTTAAGCATCAATTATTTTATTTAATCTTCCTCTGACAATATAGCTGTTTAGTCAAGCTTGCAAAAAAAAATATAGAAAAATGTGCAAAGTTTCATGCCACTATCTAACTTTGTAAATCTTGAAATACGCTGTTGTGGCATCTGTTGATACCCTGTAACCACCTGCACAACAAAAAATAAAGAATTGCAGAGGAAAAAAAAAAAAAGCAGAGTTGCATATGTACCTGATGAACCCAAACTATTAAAATTAAACAAGGGAGGGATAAGAATGGGCAGGAAATACTCGCCTCCTGTCATTAATAAAATTAAGATTATAGGTACACTAAAGCAAGCATAATCTACAATTTTATAACACGACAGGAGGCTTCGTATTTGCGGTTTTAACGCTCAGCCAACAAAGTTTCGCTGGTACCTATTCCGGGAGATAACTAGAGTAATCCCAAATGGACCTTCCAACTGCGAGAAGTGACAGTAGACGAATCGATGAAGATGTCAGCTGTCGATGTACCCCAAAATACGGGAAAACTCCATCCGCTGTTAGATCCACTGAACGTGGGGTTGCGACCGGTTTCCTAGCAGATGTCCATGAACAGCAAAGCTGACCTATTAGCCCCTTTCCTGTAGGTGCAAAATACAGAAGGTCATCCGTGATTTAGGATCGCGAGAAAAACTGCCACCAGGTCTTGACCTTTGATGTGGCAGATGACTTCTTTGATCGTGCCAGACTCACCAGGTGATGTGGCCTTGTAGGCAAAATTCCAACCTCAGGTAATGCATCTGAGTCTACCACCAATTCCGTAACCGAACCGAAAAGGATCTTATCGTTCCCTCATGACCTACCCGGTGAGTGGTCTCGTCCGAGAATGAGTCTATTATACCGGCAAGAGTGTTTCCAGTACACCAAATGGTAACTCGCAACTGTGGAAAGTCCAATCAGAGTCCCAACACTGAACTTGTGTAGCGAAATGGTGATCGACTACTCTGGGGGACTGTGAATCCTGGATATACCCAAAAGGAGGGAAACAAAACTACAGGTTGAGATTTCCATCCAAATATATCCTCGTCGAGGAGTGATAAGTGGCCCGGATCCAAAGGAAATAGGTCCCTACATAGACGAAGAAGAGTCCTCACGTGCTGTATTCGCATGGTGCACTGCAAAGGCTTCGAAAGCGGTTCAAAGTGTAGGCAGGCTGGCGAAAAAACTGAATTGGCCCTTGAGAGTGGGTCTGGAGCAGTACTTCCGTCTGTTAGACTAGCGACTGATTAGGCAGAGAGTGATTAATCCGATTAATCGTCTGTACGCTCCTGTTCCATGCCTGACCTGTCAAAATTTGTGGAGGAACTCATAGTCTGCACGCCACATTCAAGATAGTTACATAGTTACATAGCTGAAAAGAGACTTGCATCCATCAAGTTCAGCCTTCCTCACATATGTTTTTGCTGTTAATCCAAAAGAAGGCAAAAAACCCAGTCTGAAGTGCTTCCAATTTTGCAACAAACTAGGAAAAAATTCCTTCTTGACCCAAAAATAGCAGTCAGATATCTCCTTGGATCAAGCTGCTATTACCCCATTAATTAGAAATTATATCCCTGTATGTTATGTTTTTTCAAGTATTTATCCAATTGCAGTTTAAACATCTGTAGACTCTGACAAAACCACCTCTTCAGGCAGAGAATTCCATATCCTTATTGCTATTACTGTAAAAAAAACTTTTCTTTGCCTTTGATGAAATCTCCTTTCTTCAAGCCTAAATGTGTGACCTCGTGTCCTATGTATACCCTGTTTATGAATAGATTTCCAGATAATGGTTTGTACTGGCCCCGAATATATTTGTATAATGTTATCATATCCCCTCTCAGGCGCCGTTTTTCCAAACTAAAGAGATTTACATTTTTTAACCTTTCTTCATAACTAAACTGCTCTATTTCTTTTATGAATTTTGTAACTCGTCTCAACACTTTTTCTAGTGCCATGATATCTTTCTTTAGAACAGGTGCCCAAAATTGCACAGCATATTCAAGGTGTGGTCTTACCAGCGATTTATAAAGAGGCAAAATTATATTTGCATCTCGAGAATGTATGCCCCTATTTATACATGACAAAACCTTACTAGCCTTAGCAACAGCAGATTGACATTTTATATTGCTACCTAATTTGTTGTCCATAACAATTCCCAAATCCTTCTCGTGTGTGGTTATCCCTAGTTCACTACCATTTAGGGTGTAAATTGCTTGTGCATTCTTAACCCTGAAGTGCATAACTTTGCATTTCTCTAAGTTAAATTTCAACTACCATTTTAGTGCCCAGTTCCCCAATCTATCCAAATCCCTCTGCAGCAAGGCAATATTCTGCTCACATTTTGTTACTTTACAAAGTTTTGTGTCATCTGCAAACACTGATAGATGGCTTTCAATTCCCATTTCAAGATCATTTATAAATATGTTAAATAGAAGCGGTCCCAAAACAGAACCCTGAGGGACACCATTTACCACTTTTGGCCAGCTTGAAAATTTACCATTAATGACAACTCGTTGTACTCTATCATTAAGCCAATGTTCTACCCAAGAACAAGAATATTCATCTAGACCAATTTCTTTTAGTTTATTATACCCTATTTCTCATAGGGTATAATATAGTGAGACCATAAGGTCACTGTATCCCTGACTGTCCAGGCACGTATCTCCAAAAGTAGGCCTTAGACCAAAGAACCCAGGCATTGAATTAGAGGTCCGAAGTCTAGGTAATCCCTATAGAGGGATACCTCCCATTTGGCCCGGAGTTCAGTGAACTCATAGCATTCTCTAATACGTAGGTAAGATGTAAAGTCCCTTCACCACCATGCGAATGCTTACCTGCCTTTAACAGGCCACCCTGACTGTTAATTATGTCCAATTTACCTCCCTGCTTGATGGGCACTTTTATTCGAAACAACCGCACGAACGCTATGGGAACTGTAAGCTCAGCCGCCATTTCGGGACTTCCACATGTTCGCGGCCATTTTAACTTCCGAACAGCGGTGTTTGCCGTTGAATGTCTGGAACTAAAATCGGACACTCAAACAGACGGCTGAGACCTCCATACCTTCGGGAAAACCTCGCCAAAACTACCGAACGACCGGGCGTTCGGTAGAAAGAATCAGCAGCAGATGGGGATTTCAGCTAACCCGAATGGCATACGGATGGCCAGCCGTTCGGGAGTTTTTACCCACATTCTTAGACCGACTGCAGGGCCAACATTCATGGAACTGTTTTCGGCTACTGTGCCCGTGCGGTCGGTCAAAACTTCTAAGTCCCATATCTCCCGAATGGCTGAACCGATTAAGCTGATTTTTAAATATGTTGGTACCCTAAATGGAAGCTATCTGGGGATACCAAGTATTTGCGGTACATCCAAACTTTGGGGAAAATATGTTCCTTTTTAATTATGTTATGTAGTTATGTAGAGGGGAGGGGATTTACAGAATGTATATTGTATGGATTGGTTGTACTGCTAATTATGTGGGTGTCTCCCTTGCATGGGCAGAATCGCATAAAAGGAGAGTGTCTGTCAATAAATCCTTAGTTCTTCTTGAAAGGGGAATCTCTGCAGCTTAATCACTTAGCTCTTTTCAGAGCTGTACCTGGCTTCCACTCCTGATCCAGCAGAAGGGAATAGGTGACTCCATCACTACACAGCAACTGCCGGGAAGAAAAGGACGTCCCCAACGGCTGGTACCCTCACTACACCAGGGTAGCCGTTACATTGGTGGCAGTGGTGGGATGGTCCTTTCATCCACAGCGCAGATGCTGGATGGAGTATCAATACGCCAAATTGAAGAGGCCTACCCTAAAGGATCTACTGGAGAACCGAGGAAGGAGCGCCAGTAACAGGCCACAGAGAGAGCTGATCGCAGATCCACCAGAGCTGGACGAGATGGATCAGTCCATGGACGTAACAGAGACCCAGAGGCCAGACAGCGAAGAGGACGAGGTCGCCCGCATCGTACAGAGGAGACTGGCCTTCTACCCAGAGACATCGGTGGAGCTGATTGAGCGGCTGTTCCTCGATGCCAAAGCAGATATCCGGGAGAGGAGGGGCCATGAAATCGACTTGGTAAGAGCTCAACAGCCCGTTACACATACAGTTCCTGCTCCCCCTCCTCCTACTACCCCAAGGAAGGTGCCATTTACTGCATTCAAGGTGTTTGTGGAGAATGAAGAGGAGATCGACGGATATTTGGCCGATTTCGAGAGGCAGTGCTCTTTGCACCAGGTACCCCCTGAACAATGGGTTACTATTTTAACTGGGAAGCTGTCAGGCAAAGCTAACGAGGCATTTCGGGCCCTCACCGCAGAGGATATTTTACAATACCAGCAGCTCAAAAAGTCACTGTTAGCCCGTTATGCTGTGACGCCGGAGGCATACCGCCGACGATTCCGTGAGTCTAAAAAGAAAGCCGTGGACTCTTACATGGAATGGGCCAACCGTCTACAGCGAGTTGCCTCCCACTGGGTCCAAGGATGTAATGCCAGTACAGGGGAGGAGGTCCTACAACTGTTCCTAATGGAACACTTCTTCCAGGATTTAGCAGCTGATCTACAGGACTGGGTGAGGGATCGACGACCCAGCAACCTGAAGGAGGCGGCTCGGCTAGCGGACAAGTATGCCGAAACAAGGTTAGTCAAGGCTCTCACCGCACAACAAGCAGGCCAGAACCACGTACCACAGCCAGTAATTTTCGTCCGGAGTTCCGTGCTCCCGTACCACCTGGGCCTCCTCGCCTGCAGGGGTCCTCCAGCTACCCAAGAGATGTATCCCGGATGGCGTGCCATCGCTGCAACAACCTGGGACACATTGCCCGCCACTGCCCCCTGGGTTCGGCAGCCAACAACTGGCGACGACCCTCACCACCCACAGAGACCTCGCACTCCTATTTCTTCCCCACGTACCTCGGCCGCCCATTGCCTGGAGACCGAGGTGGGCCCAGAGGAATGCCTGGGTATCTTGTATGAGGCGGACTCGATACAAGCCGCCTCCCCAGATAATAGGCAACATCATCATTGACAAGAAGTGCGGGTGAACTGGCAGGTGGCGCAAGGATTGAGAGACACTGGGGCAACCATTACCTTAATGCAGAGACATCTGGTAAAACCTGAACATTTGTCCAACCGCACTGTGGCTGTACGAGTTGCTGGAGGAGCTGTTTTCCGTTTACCCACTGCTAGGGTACACCTGGATTGGGGAGTCGGGTCTGGGAAGACCACTGTGGGCATCATGGACAATTTACTCACATAAGTCGTACTGGCCAATGACATTGGCCCTCTTGCATCAGACTATCTACCTACAACTGCTGCCGCTTGCCCAGTGACCACACGTTCCCAGGCTTATGTTACAGACGACCCTGCACCAGGACGGGAGACCCAGGTAAGCCACGAACCAATCCCTAGGCCAGACCCCATAGAGAGACCCTTAGCTTGGGACACCCCCGAAGCATTTGGGAAGGAGACACGGGCAGATCCTACCCTCCAAAAATACAGGGAACTTGCCGATAGTAGGGGGGATGAGAAGGAACGTTTTATCTGGGATAATGACCGACTGTATAGATTGACAGAAGAAAGGCGGTATCCCATCGCAGAAGCGCCAACTAGTGGTACCCAGAAAGTACCGGTTGGAACTTCTGCGAATTGGACATGATATTCCCTTGGCAGGACATTTAGGAGGTAACCGCACTACCTACAGGATTACCTAGACCTTCTTTTGGACGCGACACTCTCTTCCCTACTCGTTGGCATGTGTCGCAGGTACTGCAGTATCGCCGCACGTCCTTCGAGATCCCAGGCCAGAAAAAGGTCTGTGTGATCCTGTAGGCGGTGCAGTTACCCCCTAAGTGCCCTGCCAACGGGATGTCGTGTCCAATTCGGAGAAGTTCCAACCGGTATTTTCTGGGTACCACTAGTTGGCGCTTCTGCGAAGGGACACAGCCTCTCCTCCAACCTTGGGTCAACCTGTATAATCTGTCACCATGCCATATAAAACGCTCCCGCTCATCCCCCCCACTGTTTGCTAATTCCCGATATTTGCTAATTCACGATTTTCTAGTTTCCCTCCCAAACTCCTCTGGGGTGTCCCAAGCTATGGGTCTTTCTGCTGTGTTAGGGCTGAGTGTCTGCTTGTGGCTTAGCTGGGTCTCCCGGCCTGTTGGAGGATCTTCCTTGATATGGGTCTGTGAGCGGGTGGTCACGGGACAAGCAGCAGCAGTCGTGGGTAAATAAGCTGAAGCTAGAGGGCCAATGTCGTTGCCCAACACGACTTCAGCAGGTAAATTGTCCATGATTCCTACTGTGGTCTTTCCCGACCCAACTCCCCAATCCAAGTGTACCCGGGCGGTGGGTAAGCGAAAAACAGCCCCCCCTGCGACACGGACAGCAACAGTACGGTTAGATACATGCTCCGGTTTTACGAGATGTTTCTGCACCAAAGTGATGGTAGCACCAGTGTCCCTTAGGCCTTGTGCTACCTGTCCATTTACACGCACCTCCTGGCAGTGATGCTGGCGGTTATCTGGGGATGCGGCTTGTATGGGGTTTGCCTCATACAGGATTCCCAAACACTCCTCAGGGCTCCCTTCGGTTTCCAGGCAGTGAGCAGCAGATGTGCGTGATGGTGGGGTCTCTGTGTTAGTGGTCGAGCGCCTCCAGTTGTTATTGGCTGATCCCAAGGGGCAATAACGGGAAATATGCCCCAGGTTGCCGCAGCGAGGGCACGTAATTTTGTAAGAATCCCGGGGTTGGTTGTTAGACCCCTGAGGACATGGAGGTCCTGGGGGTACTGGTGCCCGAAATTCTGTGCGTGCAGCAGGCGTTGGGGTGCGTGGTTCTGCTTTAGGTGTTGGTAGTGTGGTCCCCTGGCTCACCTTTCTTGTCTCTGCGTATTCGTCTGCTAGCCGCGCTGCCTCGATTAAGTTAGCAGGGCGGCGATCTCTCACCCAGTCCTGTATATCCGCAGCCAGATCTTGGAAGAAATGTTCCATTAAGAATAGCTGTAGTACTTCCTCTCCGATGTTGGCATTGCACCCTCGTACCCAATGTGATGCCACCCTTTGTATCTTGTTTGCCCATTCCATGTGGGAGTCTACAGCCTTCTTTTTAGACTCCCGGAAGCGACAGCGATACGTTTCTGGGGTGACGGCATATCTGGTGAGCAGTGCAGCCTTCACCCATTGATACTGTGCGATATCTTCCTCAGTAAGCGCCCGAAAAGCCTCATTTGCTTTTCCTGATAGCTTTCCAGCCAGAATAGTGACCCATTTGTCTGGTGGTATCTGGTGTAGTGAGCACTGCCTCTCAAAATCAGCCAAATATCCGTCAATCTCTTCCTCATTTTCCACAAAAGCTTTAAACGCAGTGAACAGTATTTTCTGTCCTTTAGCAGCGGGTGGGGGAGTATGAACTGTATGTGCAATGTCTTGCTCTTGCCAGTTCAAGTTCGTGTCCCCTCCTATTTTGTATCTCCGTTCTTGCTTCCCGGAACAGCTGATCTATTAGTTCCACGGATGTTGCTGGGTACATGGATAACCTCCGCTGAACAAGATTTGTAATTTCCTCCTCCTCGCTGACAGGGGTAGGTTGGGCCGCGACCTCCATGGATAGATCCATCTCATCCAGCTCCAGTAGGTCAGCTATCAGCTCTCTCCGTGGTCGGTTGCTGGCACTCCTTCCTCTGGTTTCCAATAGATCCTTTAGTGTGGGCCTCTTCAGTTTAGCGTACTGGGATTCCATTCAGCACTTGCTTTGGGGATGAAAAGGACCATCCCACCGCTGCCAAAAATGTAACGGCTACCCAGATGGAAAGGGGTATCTGCCGTTGGAGATGTCCTTTTCTAGACAAGCTGCTGTGAAGTAATGGAGTTCTTATTCCCATCCACGATATCCAAGTGTATAATCCGGCATTGCTGTAAAATAAGGCAGAGTAACTGTACCATAAATCCCCTCCAAGAACGAGACGAGGCTACGTTTTGAAGGGTCAAGTAGAACTGATGTTTATTGACAGGGGTCTCCTTTTATGCAATGGTGCCCTCTGAAAGGCTACACCTACATAATTAACACAACAGCGAATCAGATACATGATACAACCCCCACGTCTCCTCCCCTCAGATAAACATATAACATAATTAAACAGACACAATTTTACCCAAGTTCTGGATGTGCCCCAAAAACAGGGGGTACACCTTTAAGTCCAGCACCACTTGATAGCGCTCACTCAGGGGAACAACATGTCCAAATTTCAGCCCATTCGGTTGAGGGGTTCGGGAGTTATGGATCTTCGAAGTTTTGACAAACCGCACAGGTTTTCTAGCCGAAAAGAGTTCCATAAGTTTTGGCCTTGCGGTCGGTCTCTGTTCGTGCATTAAAACCCCACGAACCCCTTGCCATCCATAGTCATCCTGGTGTTCGCTGGAATCCCTATGTGAGCTTAAGCATAACTACCGAATGGCCGGTTGTTCGGTAGTTCCAGCACGAAATTACGAGCTCCTGGAGGTCTCAGCGGTGTTCGCCTGTTTGCGTATCCAATTTTAGTTCCATGCGTTCACGGGCAAACACCGCTGTTCGTGCGTAAGATGGCCACGAACACGTGTAAAGTCCCGAAATGGTGGCCATCTATCCTGAGCACAAAGGGATTCGTGTGAAACCATACGAACGGCTCCAAAAGGGCTGGGAGGTAAAATACCACTTAACTGTTCCCCTGGGTGGTCCGATGTTCGGTATTTTGAGCAGTATTCTCCGGTAAGGGTATTTCCACGAAATAGTCATTCGGTTTTTGTAATACATCCAGCGGCATTGATATATAAGTCCAGGCAAAAAGCATAGGCAAAAGCATAGTTCTGTTACAGGTATGATCGGGGCGCCCGACAGAGAACGTACCAGGTGGGACAGAAGGTTCTGGTGCTTCGACCAGTGAAAGGGAATAAGCTCCAGACCTCTTGGCAGGGCCCTTACAAGGTAGTGGCGCAAGTCTGTGACACTACCTACGTAATTGCAAGTAACAAAGATGAACGGATTCGGAAATCCTTCCATGTTAACCTGCTGAAGGAATACCAAGAGAGGCCAGAGGATATTGCAGCCATATGCATTCCTGCCACAGAAGTCTCTGACAGTCTACCTATCCCCGATCTGCTAGCACGCGCAGAGTACTGTCCAACTAGGGGAGCGCCTAAACTCAGCGGAAAAGGGACAGATCAGACAACTGTTAACGGAAAAGGGATTCATGTTCTCCCAAGAACCCGGATATACCACGTTAGCAACCTACTACGTGGAGACGCCTGGACAAAACCCTCTTAGACAGACCCACTACCGAATCCCTGAGGCAGTCAAGAAGGAAATGAGAAAAGAAATACAGGAGATGCTTACGTTGGGAGTCATAGAACCCTCAGACAGTCCCTGGGCCTTGCCAGTCGTTCTAGTCCCCAAAAAGGATGGAACCACACAGTTCTGTGTAGAATATAGACGTCTCAATGACTGGACAGTCACGGATGCGTACCCCATGCCCCGAGTAGACGAACTACTAGATCGCATTGCTAGGGGACGATATCCGACCACTATTGATTTATATAAAGGATACTGGCAGATTCCCCTGGCCAAGGAGGCTGTCCCCAAGTCGGCATTCGTCAGGCTTGTACCAATTTAAGGTCATGCATTCGGGATGAAGAATGCCCCAGCCACCAGCCATTTTCCAACACTTGGTGGATAGGCTCCTTGATGGCTTCCAGGACTTCTCATGTGTGTACCTGGATGACATTGCGATCTACAGTGAGACCTGGGGGCAACATCTGCAACATGTAGGGGCCGTACTGGACCAGATTCGGGCCGCAGGCCTCACTCTAAAACCAGAAAAATGCCACTTTGGCATGGCCGAAGTCCAGTACCAGGGACACCGGGTAGGGTGTGGGAAACAACGGCCAGAGCCAGCCAAGGTCGAGGCCGTGGCCAACTGGCCCACGCCCCACACCAAGACCCAGGTATTGGCCTTCCTAGGGACAGCAGGATACTACAGAAAATTTGGCCCTAACTATAGTAGCATCGCCAAGCCACTGACGGACCTAACCAAAAAGAACCTGCCTAGAATAGTCCTGTGGTCTCCCTCCTGTGAAACAGCCTTCCAAACATTAAAGAAAGTGCTAATCAACGCTTCTGTGCTATCTGCCCCTGTCCCTAACAAAAGATTTGTCGTCCATACAGATGCATTCATGTACGGACTGGGGACAGTTCTGAGCCAGATCGGGGAAGATGGAGGAGAACACCCTGTCGCGTACGTAAGTAGAAAATTGTTGCCCAGAGAAGTGAGTTACGTGACAGTGGAGAAGGAATGTTTAGACATGGTCTGGGCATTAAAGAAACTTACCCCGTATTTGTATGGTCAGGAATTTACACTGATCACCGATCATAACCCTCTAGTATGGTTGAATCGAGTGGCCGGAGATAATGACCGCTTATTGCGATGGAGCTTGGCGCTGCAACCATATAATTTTTCCATTCAATATCGGCCTGGCAAGTTCAACGGGAATGCGGATGGACTGTCCAGGCAAACCGAACTTCTGCCCTAACCGTCAGCCAGACAGCCCCAAGTTGACCCGAAAAAGATCAATCCGGGTCTGCCGGGGTGTTCCACAAAAGGGGAGCCATGTAACAAATGGAAGAGCCTAACCTGCTATTATGGAGACTTTACTATGCATTAGTTCGGGACATTTGAAGCATTCATCATATGAATGCTAACTACCGAACACCGGACCACCCTGCTCCCTAATTATGGGTAATTTACCTCCCTGATCCACAAGTGCTTTCGCATAGAAAACCCACAAACACTTTGCGAAGTGCCTGGGTGGCCGCCATTTCGGGACTTACACGTGTTCGCGAACAGCTGTGTTTTGCCGTTGAGTGTCTGGAACTAAAATCGGACACTCGAGTAGACGAACACTGCTGAGACCTCCATAGCACCGGGAAATCGTGCTACAACTACCGAACAACAAGCCGTTCGGTAGAAAGACTTAATAGCCTATGGGGATTCTGGCAAACGTCGGGTTACGCACGGATGGCAAGCCGTTCGGGACTTTTTACGCACGAACAAAGACCGACCTCAAGGCCAAAACTCATGGAACTATTTTCGGCCACTTTGCCAGTGCGGTCGGTCAAAACTTTAAAGCTCCATATCTCCCGAACCGCTGAAGCGAATGAGCTGAATTTTTAGTATGTTGGTCCCCCAGAATAGGGCTACCGGATTTATGCATGTACCCCAAGTATTTGGGGTACATCCAAAACTTGGGAAAAAATGTGTCTCTGTTAATTGTGTTACAAGCTTATCTGAGGGGAGGAGATGTGTGGGATGTACGTTATGTTTTATTGGTTGTTTTGTTAATTGTGTGGGTGTCTCCCTTGCATGGGCAGAATCACATAAAAAAAGAGTGTGCCTGCCATTAAAAGCCAGTTCTTCTTGACCCTTCAAAACATAGCCTTGTCTCGTTCTTGAAAGGGAATATGCAGCATAATCACTTACTCTTTTCTGACTCCTACCTTGGATCCAGTGGATGGGAATAAGCAACTCCATTACTATACAGCGATTTGCCGGGAAGATAAGGTGGGAGGCACACATACAAACTGTTGTAATTCCTACACCGTTCACCTGATTTGGTTGTAATTAAAGCTGAAAGTCTGCAGTTAAAGCAAATCTTGTTTGTTTCCTTTCAAACCCATTGTGTTGGTGTATAGAGCCAAAAAGATTAGAATTGTGTCGATGTCCCAATATTTATGGACCTGACTGTATGTTACTTGATTGTTTTAAGTGTTGCAAATGCTTACAGCTGAATCCTGGCTATGTTTGTATACTTCTTATTAAAAATTGTATACAGTGTAACATTCTTCATTCTTCCACTGGGTAAGTATATTAGTACTTAGGCAATACTGTGCTTCGGCAACTTCTGCAATTTTGGGACTTCGGAATTCGGCCATTCGGAAGTATCTGAATGTCCGAATTGCCCGAAATTCGTCCGAATTCGAATCGAAACGAATTGCACATGTCTAATGTGGTCTAATTAACCCATTGCTAAATAAGGGGTATAATTTATTTATAGACAATTACTATAATAGCATCCCTCTTGTTGGGATGCTTTATTGCTTTGAAAACTGTGGTCTGCAGAACTATCCGAAAGACACGTGTCGGTTTCCCAAAAGCCCTGGCACAAAAAAAAGCTCAAGAGGGGGGAAACGGCTGCAGTTAAAGCACATCTTTGTTTCATTTCAAACCCATTGTGTTGGTGTATAGAGCCAAAAAGATTAGAATTGTGTCGATGTCCCAATATTTATGAACCTGACTGTACATTCATATAAAATGTAAGTTACTTGGCCAGTCAATGTAATGACAGGAATGAATAAGTAGATAACTCCCTATTTCCCACGGTATTAGGGAGATATCTACTAAAAGGCTGAAAGACCTAAATTGCTCTTTCAGCCAAATTTACTAATACTAAGTAAAGATTACTTAGTATTAGTAAATTATGCCCCTACTCGCTATACCGCGAGTAGGGGCATGTCTATTTAACTAAACCCACCAATCAGAGTGCTCTGAGCCTAATTGCAGGGCGGGGCCGCTCAGGGGTGGGAGTCACGGGGGGAATGTTTAACAGGCTGCTCACTGTTTAATAGACATGCCCCTACTCGCGGTAAATTTTTACTTAGTATTAGTAAATTTGGCTGAAAGACAAATTTAGATCTTTCAGCCTTTTGGTAGATAGCTCCCTAATACCGTGGGAATTAGGGAGTTATCTACTTAGCAGCTGCAAGAAAAGTCCCGAAGTGTTGAAGTACCGAACCGAATGGCCGAAGTCCCGAATTTCGGAATGCCGAACCAAACCCAAATTTTTCTCCATGCACATCCCTAGATCCCATACGATTTTTCCACTCGTCCCAATGATATCCGGGCAACCTGGGGGATCCAAGTGGCTGTCTTTACCTTCATAAACACAGAAGGTGTAAACATAACCACTGGCAATTTCACAAAGATTATGTAACTTTATCCCATACCGAGATCTTCTTGCCGGGATATATTGTTTAAACCCCAGTCTGCCCTTGTATTTCATTAAAGGACCACTATAGTGCCCTGAGGGTGCCCCCACCCTCAGGGTCCCCCACCCGCCAGGCTGGATGGAGAGGAAGGGGTTAAATCTTACCTTTTTTCCAGCGCCGGGCTCCCTTGGCGTGGGGAACTCTCCTCCTCCTTTCCCCGTCATCAGCTGAATGCGCATGCACGGCAAGAGCCGCGCGCGCATTCAGCCAGTCTAATAGGAAAGCATTCTCAATACTTTCCTATGGACGCTGGCATCTTCTCATTGTGAAAATCACAGTGAGAAGCGTGGAAGCGCCTCTAGCGGCTGTATTAACCCATTTGTAAACATAGCAGTTTTCTGAAACTGCTATGTTTACAGTAGAAAGGGTTAATCCTAGAGGGACCTGGCACCCAGACCACTTCATTAAGCTGAAGTGGTCTGGGTGCCTATAGTGGTCCTTTAAAGACTCATCTACACAAATATTTTTTGTGGGGTGTACATTGAGTCAAATTGTCTTTTGAAGTGGGAAATAAGGGGGTGAATCTTATAGAGATTATCGTATTGAGGATTATCTCTTGGGGGGCACTTCGAATTGTTGCTGAAGTGTAAAAAGCGAAGTATTGCTTCATATCTGGCCCTTTTCATGGTCTGTGAGTAAATAGGGGTGATGCATACAGGATTTTTGGACCAGTATTTAGCGGAGAGCTGGTATTACACAGCCTATCTCCACTTTGGATCCCAGTGAGGCTCAGGAACAAGCAATTATAAATCCATAGGGCAAAGTATCCAGCAGGCAAAATAACACAGCAGTATTCCAACAGCACTCCCAATAACTGGACGACACACAGTATCAGGAGCAGAACTAAAGATTTATTCAGACAGTGGCCTTATAAAGCATGCTCCCATGCAAGGGAGGGATTTTCATTCATTAGTTCAGTTGCCAATCCTGTTCTAGTAACCTCCCACACATCTCCTCCCCTCAGCCTGCATCATAATCTCCTTATCCAGGACATCAATTCCCCCCATTTCTGGATGTACCCCTAAACCTAAGGTACCACTTTAAATTATACATCCCCAGGTAGCCCTGATCTGGGTGAACAACATATCCAAAAATCACCTAGATCAGACCAGGGGTTCGGGAAATTTATGGAGGGAATAAAATGAACGACCGCGCTGGAAAGTGTAGCAGAATTGGGTTCCATGCGATGGGGCCCTGCGGTCGGTCCTGGAACAAGGGAATAGTTTACATGAAAGCCTCCAGTTACAGAGACTAGGGAGGGTTCGCCTGAATCCCCTCGTTTGGTTGTTTCTATCTACCGAACGAGGGGCCATTCGGTAGTTTGGAACCGAACGGACCGGGCTTGTGGAGGTCTCAGCGGTGTTCGCCTAGTCGAGTGTGCGATTTGAGTTCCAGACACTCGACGGCAAAACACTGCTGTTTGGGAGTTTTAAAATGGCCCCCGCCACGTGTTCGTTTCCCGAATGGCGGCCACCCCCGAGAACAAAGGACTGCTTCTCAGCTTGTCAATTACCCGTTCGCAACAATGTTGCAACGGGTAATTGAAGGCACACTTCACACCGCGGAGGTCTGACTGTTCAGTAGTTTCATTCCCTTAGTTGTTGGAATGATTCTACCGAACAATCAGATGAATACAATACATTTAACACATGTAACTTTGCCATTTACACGAATGCAGCCACAAGTTATGTAATTCTCAGGACAGCCCAGAGCCATCCGCTACACAGTACATCCTGATGCTGTTTTTTTTTTTTTAATAATGCCCATTAACATTGTTAGTGCCCAATTGTTTTTTTAATTCTGGCACACTGGTGGTATACCAACTCCCTTGCCTGGCGATGAGACTCTGATCATTAAGTGTCAGGTACTGCACAGCATAAAGGTTGGTCTATCCCCTAAAATATCATCCCCCAAGTATAACTGCATGAAATCCAGTCTACTGTAGTTAGTGACGTCCAAATGAATTCCAAGACTGCCAGTAAACTCTGGGATGTCAGGCGTGAAATCATTTAGGGTTTCCCAGTCACCAGCGTCATGAGCTAGGTCACGGAACTCGGCGCTTTCATCAGAGGGCCCTGCAGTATCTGGCAGAGTCTCATCACCACTCTCAGAGGCAGTGTCAGAGTCGGCTGCTAATATATCATAGGCCTCCTCAGCAGTGTATCTTCTAGACATTATGAAGGTGTAACTTTAACTTTTTTTAAAACTTTTTTTGTTTTTACTTTTTTATCTTTCTTTTTTTAATATATTTTTTAAAAACTTTTAAAAACTTTTAAAAACTTTTCAAAACATTTCTAAACTTTTCGTCCCTAACTAGCCTAACACTCAATTTCCCAAATTCCCACTAAAGTCCACCCACTCGAGCTAACTAAGGAATTAACATTAAATTAATGAAAATAAACAATTTAAATAAAATTAACCCCTAAGGGTTAAAAAAAATATTCAGAATCAACCCTTGAGGGTACAAATAAAAAAATTAGATCACAGTTAAATACTGTGATCAGTATACTAATCACTGCCGGCAGTGATCAAAAGGGCAAGGAAAGGGTTAACACAAAAAAAAGTATTAAAATTACTTTTATAACAGAAATACACTTTAAACTAAAATGGCACACAATGTTGCAGCACCGATCCGTTTCTCTCCACTTCTCAAACCACACAGAGGTGGAGGGAGGAGGATCAGAAGTCCCAGCAGCACTGTGATCGCTGTGATCGCTGTGACTGGCGATACCCGGAGAGACGCACACGGCTCGCTGTACCGCGACTGGGGAACTCACACAAGAGCTCGGGGAATCAGAGGAGGAAGCCAAACAGCTAGCCTCCTGAAGCCCCGAGCCAATCACCCGCAGCCCATGGGTGGGAAAAAGCAGGAACATAAACAGAAAGGAAATAGATAGTGGGGTAACCGGGGAGGGGAGCAATACAGAAAAATTCCCAAACACCACCATAAATATCCCCAAAGTAAAACAGGGGAAGCATAAAGTGATCGTGCCGAGGTAGGAGACGAGACTGGATAGCTCTGACCGAAGAAATCAAGAACTGACCAGACAGAGAAAGGCGAAGAGGGAAAGCATCGCCACCTGCGAGACAGCGTTGTCCACATGCAGAGTCTAGGAGGGCCGTGGAAATACGGGTAGAATATATCTGTCAAATCCGACCAGTATGTATAGACATCGTGAATGTGACCCTTTCCGGAGAGGAAGAAGAAATGTCGACATCAAAGGTCCAGACGCCCGAAACCCATCTAAAAGAAATAAAACATAGTAAAACAACGTCAACAAAGGGAAGGTCCTGAGTATCAGGCCAATCCTGGAAGAACGACAAACCGTGAATACGTCCTAGAGAAGGAAACCTAGGCTTCGGAGGTCGTGACAATCACATACCTCTGAGACATCCGCCAACCAGCGAGTCCTGACCAATGGGAAGACCTCTAAATCGGTACGTGGACCGCCGATCAAGCTACAGAAGACAAATGATACGAGCGTCCCCGGTCAAAAAGGAGTGACCAAAAGTCCAGAACGCTGGTTACAGGGCCCGTAAAGGAATCCGTATGCCGTTCCAGGCACAACTACACCCGGGTAACCATGCCGACAAATGGCATCACCTAGTCCCAGGGAACCAGGCCGAATGCGATAACACCTCAACACTCCAGGTTCCCCTGAAAGAGTCCAGGCCACTAATTGGAGGTGGCGCATCAGTTCCCCATGGCGAACACACGTGTGGGAGAGCGGTCATCGCTGAACAAACCTGATCCATGAGCACGTCGAAGCAGGTCGGACTCATAGTTCATCCGTGAAGCGAAAAGGGACTCTGCCGGTCTGGGATCTCGAGGAGGGTGGGACGAGAGATCCTTCAATCGCAGGCGTCTCTCTAATGTCTGGAGAACCAATGCGTCGTCAGGTCCAATTCCGACAGAAACTCTGCCTGGAAGGAAATGTTTAATTGGAAGCAGAAACCGTAGATCTCTGGCGGTTGAAGCCCTCATCCGGAGGAAAGTGACTCGGGAAAGTGACTCGCAGATCCTGGACCGTGAACGATCCCGCAAGCAGTTCCAGGTAGTGTATGGAGAACTTCAACTCCAACCCCGACCATATACCCTGTGATGGGATGGGCCCGGGTAGATCGCCCTGATAGATCCTGACGATCGCGTGCTGACACGCCAAAACGCGCGTCGAGGCTAGATAGTTTATTTTTCTACACCTTTTTTAGCACTAGGTAGCACTCATGCACTTATTTTGTTAATTTCAATTTTTTCTTTACCTTTGGTACAGGAATGGTGAGAGGTTCAGGTAGGCAATAGTGATTTATTCACTGTGCCGAGGTAATATAGGGTGATTCCTGTTTATGTTTAGAGACTGGAGGCGCAAAGGGGGGTTGTTTTGGGGTAGTTACTTCTTCTCTTAGCCTTTATACCCTTACCTCTGACTGCACCTGGACACTGGCACTATACCAAGCACTGCAATAGCTGTACTGAACTGGGGCTGCGTAAGGGACCACCTTCTTAGTTTTTTGTATCTGGACAGCAGTTCTTTGCATTCCGGTGTATATAGGGGATTGCTATCCAGGGACTCTATTTGTCTCCTTAACCTCTACAACTTTCCCACTCACTTGTCTGATTTGGGTAGTGTATTGGGTTGTTATATATATCCCCTTTCCCCTCCACCTAGTGTTGGGATGTTTATATGCTGGTATATTGACAACCAGTTTTCTCTCTGTAACGACTACCCCAGTGGAGAGGGGGTATCAGCCGTTGGAGACGTCCTTTTTCCCTGGCAAGATGCTGTGCAGTTATGGAGTAGCCTTCTTTCTATCAGCTGGATCCAAGTAGAGAGAGATAGGTAGAGCTCTTAAAAGAGCTAGTGATTAGCTGAGCAGGTTCCCTTTCAATAATGAGACAAAGCTAAGTTTTGAAGGGTAAAGTAGAACTGATGTTTAATGACAGGTACTCTGCTTTTATGTAGTGCTCCCCTGCAAGGGAGATGCCCACAGCCAATTAGACATTACCCAATCATACAGTGGTTACATCCCCCAGATTCCCTCCCCTCTGCTTGGGAGATAATTGAGTTTCTTACTGTATCTCCTCAATTATCTCCAAGCTAAAACTTATACTTTTTATGCATTTTATTTAACTTTGAGATTTTTCGTCACACAGCAATAAAACTTATATTTTTATAAACAACACAACTTGGGGAACAACATACTCAAAATTCGTATCAATCCGTTCAGGGGTTCCAGAAATATAAAAAACGTCTGTGCAGTCGGTCTATTTCTGCCCTGAAAAATGGCAAAGTCCCATCCAAAGGTGGCATTCGAATCGCCAAGCGCACTTCGACTTCGGTCGAAGTGTCGAAGTGAAACCGGGGTTGTCTTCCAGTGGTGTTCGATGGTCTATTTTACACCAGAGCGCCTAAGTCCCATTCGAACGGGTGTTTGAATCTTTGAACGGGACTTAGTGTCCAGCCGCAGTGCCGAAGGGTAGGGGAAGGTACAGGTCAGCGGTGTTTGTTCCAATGTGTGGCCGATTTCCATTCCAAGGATTTGACGGCACACACCGCTGACCGCGTTCGACTGGATTAAAATGGCCGCTGCCACGTGTTTGAATGGTGGGCACTTCGGCTGTATCATATCATACCAATCCTTTGTACAAAACAGTTAAAGGGCCAGACATAATCTTGGTTCTTTAGGCACAGGCAATGTGGGTGAAGATAAACCAAACAAAACAGTAGCGGTTCCCAGGCAACATGGTAGGGGGTTGTTACACGGCTCCCCTTTGTGGAACACCCTGGCAGACCCGGCTTGATCCTTTCCGGGTCAACTTGGGGATGTCCGGGCTGCTGCTAGGGCATAAGTTCGGTTTCAGGAAGGAGGTTCAGCGCTGACAGGAAAATAGAGACTATGACAGCAAGGCAGCACACCTATGGAAAGGGGGAATCCCCTCTAAGCCCCTTTTTATAAGTTTCTACTTGATGAAGCCTATTGTGGCAAAACGCATATAGGAACTTTTTATATAATCTAAGTGTTAATAAAGGAATATTTGGCTATTATACATTTGGTTGCCACATTCCTCTTTCACCTTAGAATTATATTACTTTCTTTTAGTATAATTTTATTATTTTACTATTTGCAAGTTTATTTTATTCAGACCTGACTACTACTACCTTTTTGTCCATATTGGAGTACCAAGAATCCTAAGGTGGGGATTATACCACCCATACGCCATCCACCGAGCAGTACGTCTGCTCTATATACCGTGAGTATAATTTATTCTGTTTCTACATTTTATCAACTATACAGTGAGCACTATATATTTTATCCTTTTACCTCAAGCTGGACTACTCCACCAAAGTACTCTGCTAAAGAACAAAAGAGGAGCACCATATATCCTTGAGTGGGGATTATTCCACTCCGTGCCATTTATATCAGAGCTGGATTTAAGCTCTGAATATTGTGAGTAGTTCTACTATTATATATTGTGGCAAACCTAGCCACTTGGACAATATAAAGAAACTGTGCCTTTAAGGGTTGCCTGTATGTCTGTGGGGATATGTGTTTAACTAAGTATAATGTATGCTGGCTGTAAAACCGTGAGTTTCCTGTATTGGCTATCTGCCGAATGCAGATAGCTGTATTTTATTTCGTTTCATGAACGGCACCTTTGCGGGCCGTTCGTGAACCGAAATAACCACCATGTATAGCCCACACACTTAGAGACGTGTGGCGCTTGTTAACCGATTGCAACAATGTTGCAATCGGTAATTAGAGGCTCTCCTACGTGGCCGCCGTTCGACTACCGACCATGCGGCGGTCGGCCATCTTGGATCCTTTGTTCCCTCAGCGGTGTTTGGTTGTCGAGCGCATGGTACTAAAAATGGCTGTTCGACGGCGTGAACACCGCTGAGCTTCCAGGCCGTTCAGGAGTTCCGGGCCGTTCAGTATTATGTTCCCTAGACTTCAATCGGTCTTTTGAATATATATTTTAATGAATGTGTTTTTCGTGCGGCGTTCGGTTGTTTTATCTGGGATCTGAGCGGTAATCTCACGAATGATGCGCTCAGACCCCAGCTATCTACTGAACGTCTATTCGTGCAAATAGACTGAATATTCGAAAAGTTGTGTATTTTAATATAAATTGCCGGTTCTGCTGCACGGAGGGATAATCCACTTAACGTATATTCTAGTGGGAGGATCCCTCTCGTGCAGCAGTACCTGATGGGAGAAAGGCTCTGTAATGTAAGTTCCCCATGTAGTCCACTCTGGGAATGCCCCTGGGATGGGACTCAGGAAACCCCTTGCATGGGGAATTGTATAAATTGTGGAGCTGCAAATAAAGACCTCAGTTGACTCTCAGAACTGTGTTTCGTCCGGTTACTGGGAGATTTGGGATATTGCCTTGCTTTTCAGCGTTTGACTGTGGATTACTTCCTGAACCAGTGGAATTTGTGGATTTAATACTGCCGATCCGCTACATATATACAATATTAGTTACCGTTCATACTATACCATTGGAGTTTCCCTTGTCTTCTGTTTTCTTCACATATCCACTTTGAAGCTGCGGATATACATCTGGGACTTCACATACCATTTTATGTACCACTAGGACTACCTCCTGCATATGTGGATTATTTACATTCGGACTTTTTTAGGTATCGCTGCTCGAACTCTCTGATATATTTTTTATATATTCATTCTACTCGTGTTAGGCACACCCTTATTTGTTCTTTTCTCTCCATAAGTTCGGTTTGCCTGGACAGTCCATCCGCATTCCCGTTGAGTTTGCCAGGTCGATACTGGATGGAAAAATTATATGGTTGAAGAGCCAAGCTCCATCTCAGTAGTCTGCCATTATGTCCTGCCACTCTATTCAACCAGACCAGAGGGTTGTGGTCAGTAATGAAGGTAAATACAAATACAGGGTGAGTTTCTTTAGAGCCCAGACTAGGGCTAGGCACTCCTTCTCCACTGCCGCATAGCTCACCTCCATGGGTAACAATTTCCTACTCAGGTATGCGACAGAGTGTTCTCCTCCATCTTCCCCGATCTGGCTTAGAACTGTCCCCAGTCCGTACATGGAAGCATTTGTATGGACGACAAATCGTTTGTTAGGAACGGGGGCAGGAGCGTTGATTAGAGCTTTCTTTAAGGCTTGGAAGGCTGTTTCGCAGGAGGGAGATCACAGGACTACTCTAGGCAGGTTCTTTTTAGTTAGGTCTGTCAGGGGTTTAGCAATGGTGCAATAGTCAGGGACGAATTTCCTGTAATACCCAGCTGTCCCAAGGAAGGCCAGTACCTGGGTCTTGGTGTGGGGGGTGGGCCAGTTAGCAACCTTAAATTGGTACAGGCCAAACGGTGTGACGAACGCCAACTTTGGAATAGCCTCCTTAGCCAGGGGAATCTGCCAGTATCCCTTACATAAATTGAGAGTGGTCAGATAGCGTCCCCTGGCAATGTGATCTAATAGCTCATCCACCCGGGGCATTGGGTAAGCGTCTGTCACTGTACGGTCATTGAGGCGTCTACAGTCAACGCAGAACCGGGTGGTTCCGTCCTTCTCGGGGACTAAAACGAATGGAGAGGCTGTCTGAGGGCTCAATAACCCCTAACTGAAGCATCTCCTGTATCTCTTTTCTCATCCCTTCCTTAACTGCCTCGGTTATTCGGTAGGGGAGTTGTCTAAGGGGTGCCTGTCCCGGGGTCTCAACGTGATGGGTCGCTAGTGTGGTGTATCCTGGGTCTTGGGAGAAAGTTAATTCTTTCTCCGTTAGCAGCTGCCTAAGTTGGCCCTTTTCTGCGGGATTTAAGCGCTCCCTTAGTTGGACAGTACTGAGTAGGCTACCGGGCTCTGGTCGAGCTAGGAAATCTGGTATAGGCAGACTGTCAGGGTCGTCTGTAGCGAGGATACATATGGCCGCAATATCTTCTGGCCTTTCCTGATACTCCTTCAAAAGGTTAACGTGGAAGGATTTCTGAATCCTTTCATCCTTATTACTGGCAATCACATAGGTGGTGTCACAGATTTGCGCCACCACCTTGTAAGGGCCCTGCCAGGAGGCCTGGAGCTTGTTCCCTTTGACTGGCCTAAGCACCAGGACCTATTGTCCCACCTGGAACGATCGCTGTCGGGCACCCCGATCGTACCACCGATTCTGTCGACCCTGGGCCGCATGGAGATGGTCTCGTGCCATCCGGGCCAATTGCTCCATGCGGTTCCGCATCTCCAGAACGTATGGCAGAATGGGGACACCCTTGTGTTCCATCTCCCCCTCCCAGTGCTCCCGAATGAGGTTGAGGAATGACCCTCCTTCCATAGAGCAGTTGAGGAATGACCCTCCTTCCATAGAGCAGTTCGAAAGGGGAGAACCCAGTAGATTCCTGGGGCAACTCTCGATATGCGAACAAGAGGTGCGGCAGAAATCGCCCCCAGTCTCTGTACTCATCTGTAAAGGTCCGCAGTAACTGTTTCAGGGTACCATTAAAACGCTTGCAGAGACCGTTAGTCTGGGGTGGTAAGGTGAGCTGAGTAGGGGTTTGATACCACAGACCTTCCATAATTGTTGGGTGAGGTCTGCGGTAAACTGAGTCGCCCTGTCAGACAGTATTTCCTGTGGGAACCCCACTCTGGTGAATATCCCGACCAAGGCACTGGCAACCGTATCAGCCTGGATATTCATCAGAGCGACAGCTTCCGAGTAGCGGGTAGCATAGTCCACCACGGTAAGAATATATTTCTTACCCGATGGACTGGGGTTTGGTAGGGGGCCCACTAGATCGACTGCCACCCTGCTAAAAGGTTCCACTGGCATGGGTGACAGTCGGGTCTTCGGGTGGTCCCCTCTTTTCCCTACTCGCTGGCAAATGTCACACGTGCTGCAGTAACGTCGCACATCTTTGGAGATCCCCGGCCAAAAGAAGGTCTGGGTGATCCTGTATGTTGTACGGTTACCACCCAGTTGTCCTGTGTAACGGATCGCCTGGCACCCCGACTGGGTACCTCCGTTGAAGGATGCTCCTAGCGCTTCCTGAGGACTCCAAGCACTCTGGCAGACACCACAATCACCGAACCGGAGAAACAAATAAATTCTCCCAAGCATATAATTGCTGTAGACAGTTGAATAGGAACCATACGAATAGGTTTACTCTCCTAGCAGTCAAACTAGAACAGCATACAGTAAATCCACCCCCAATAATGAGATGACACTTCACTTTGAGGGTTAAAACAGGAACTCCCTGTACTGTCACATACAGTCTCTTTTATTCCCAATCCACAAACATAGTACAGCCCACAGGGCGTTACAAAACAACCAATTAATCCGTACAATACACCCAGACACTCCCACACAAAATCCTCCCCTCTGCATGTGATATGATTACTGAACACAATGGGTAATCTCATTATCACCGGCAGAGGAATACAGTTTTTACACAATATTTATAACTCCTAAAATATAAATGTCACAAACATAAAACATACATTTTCATAATCAATCCATTCAGGGAAACAACATATTAAAAAATGGCACGAATCAGACCAGGGGTTCAAAAGTTAAGGGAAAGTCCTTTGTGACTAAATGAAGCATGGCTTTCTGGCCCAAACCAGTTTCAGAGTCTTCTATCCTGGAGATAAGTAATTCAATTATCTCCCAGGACAGACACAAGACTCCATTAAGCACATGGTTGCAAAAAGACACAAAACACTTTAAAATACATAAAGTCACCTTTTTATACATAAAACACAGACATTTCACATATCCCCAGATAGCTGGGATCTGAGCGCACAAAACTACCAAATAGCGCTCAGATCCTATTCACACAGTTCAATTGCCATGGAGCCGAAGTCTTTAACTACACGAATCGGCTCCATGGCATAGCTATCTGGGTTAACACATTCACATAAAGTCTGGTCCATAGTCCAAAGGCAAGAGGCGGGCAAGCAGCCCCCTCCAAGGACACGTGGCGAGGCCGGTTTCGCCACAAATTGCCAAAGGAATATTGTGTCCGATTCGGAGAAGCTCCAACCGGTACTTTCTGGGTACCACTAGTTGGCGCTTCTGCGAAGGGACACAGCCTCTCCTTCAACCTTCCGTCAACCTATACAGTCTATCCTTATCCCATATAAAACACTCATGCTCATCCCCCCCACTCTCGACTTTTTCCCGGTACATTTGGAGGGATGGGTCTGCTCTAGTTTCCCTCCCAAACTCCTCTGGGGTATCCCAAGTTAAGGGTCT
This sequence comes from Pelobates cultripes, assembly GCA_933207985.1. Classification (NCBI taxonomy): domain Eukaryota; kingdom Metazoa; phylum Chordata; class Amphibia; order Anura; family Pelobatidae; genus Pelobates; species Pelobates cultripes. The sequence continues at coordinate 87,551,010 of OW240918.1, forward strand.
ATTAACTACGGTCGGGGCAAGGGTCGGTGAGGTTCTTACCTGCATCTCCCGTCCTGGTGTAGGGTCTTCTGCGCCACGGGTCTGTGATCGAGTGGTCACTGAGCAAGCAGCAGCCGTGTTACTGGGTAGGTAGGCAGAAGCCAGAGGGCCAATATCGTTGCCCAACACGACTTCTGCAGGCAAGTTGTCCATGATGCCCACAGTAGTTTTCCCAGATCCGACTCCCCAGTCCAGGTGCACTCGGGCAGTGGAGAGTCGAAAGACAGCTCCTCCAGCAACACGTACAGCGACTGTGCGGTTGGACAGGTATTCGAGTTTAACTAGATGCCTTTGCATCAGGGTGATGGTAGCGCCTGTGTCCCTCAGGTCTTGGGCTATCTGACCATTCACTCGTACCTCTTGGCGGTGATGCTGACGGTTGTCTGGGGATGCAGCTTGTATAGGGTCCGCCTCATTCCTCTGGCCCCAGCTCAGTCTCCAGGCAATAGGCGGCGGAGGCACGAAGTGAGGGGCGCCTCCAGTTAGTAGCGGATGATCCCAAAGGGCAGGAGCGGGCGAGGTGTCCAGTATTGCTGCACCGATGGCAAGTGATCTTAGGGCATAGTTGCTGGACCCCTGGGGGCGAGTGGGCCCCAGCGGTATGGGAGCACAGAATTCTGAGCAAGGAACTGGGACTGGGGTACGGTGCTCCACACAGTTAGGTGGTCAGAGAGTGCTTTGGCTCACCTTTCTAGTTTCGGTGTACTCATCCGCCAAGCGAGCTGCATCGTTTAAGGTTGGAGGACGGCGGTCTCGTACCCAGTCCTGTGCATTGGCAGATAAGTCCTGGAAAAAATGCTCCATCAGGAACAGCTGTAGTACTTTCTCCCCGGTGTTGGCGTGGCAACCCTTAGGATGCCACTTGTTGTAGCCAGCAAGCCCATTCCATGTGGGAGTCCCCAGCCTTTTTCTTGGACTCCCAGAAGCGGCGACGGTGAGTCTCCGGGGTCACGGCATACCTGATGAGAAGTGCATCCTTAACCAGCTGGTATTGTTGTATGTCCTCTGGGGTAAGAGCCCGAAAGGCTTCATTGGCTTTGCCGGTCAACTTACCGGACAGGATGGTGACCCATTGTTCTGGGGGTACTTGGTGTAGGGAGCATTGTCGTTCAAAATCTGCCAGTTACCCGTCAATCTCTTCTTCACTTTCCACAAAGGTTTTAAAGGTGGCAAATGGGACATTTTTGGCAGCTGTGGTTGGAGGAGGAAGCTGTGGATATAACAGGCTGTTGTGCCCTTACCAGTTGTAGGTTGTACTCCCTCCTCTTTTCAATCTCTGCTTTGACCTCTAGGAAGGTCCGGTCAATCCTTTCCTCAGATGGGGCCGGATACATAGCTAGCCTCCTCCAGACGATGAGGCGGATCTCCTCCTCCTCCTGGTTCTGGAAACTCAGTTCGGGGCTTTCCACAGACTGATCCATCTCGTCCAGCTCTAGTAGATCAGCAATCAGCTCTTTTCGTAGTCTGTTACTGGCACTCCGTCCTCTGCTCTCTAGTAGATCCTTCAGCATAGGTCGCTTGTTCTGTGGATGAAAGGACCATCCCACCGCTGCCACCAATATAACGGCTACCCCAGTGGAGAGGGGGTATCAGCCGTTGGAGACGTCCTTTTTCCCTGGCAAGATGCTGTGCAGTTATGGAGTAGCCTTCTTTCTATCAGCTGGATCCAAGTAGAGAGAGTGAGGTAGAGCTCTTAAAAGAGCTAGTGATTAGCTGAGCAGGTTCCCTTTCAATAATGAGACAAAGCTACATTTTGAAGGGTAAAGTAGAACTGATGTTTAATGACAGGTACTCTGCTTTTATGCAGTGCTCCCCTGCAAGGGAGACACCCACAGCCAATTAGATATTACCCAATCATACAGTGGTTACATCCCCCAGATTCCCTCCCCTCTGCTTGGGAGATAATTGAGTTTCTTATTGTATCTCCTCAATTATCTCCAAGCTAAAACTTATACTTATTTTTATAAACAACACAACTTGGGGAACAACATACTCAAAATTCGTATCAATCTGTTCAGGGGTTCCAGAAATATAAAAAAAGTCTCTTTGGACCGACTGCACGCCTGTTTTCAAGCCCAAAACAGTTCCACAGACTCAGGCTGTGCAGTCGGTCTATTTCTGCCCTGAAAAATGGCAAAGTCCCATCCAAAGGTGGCATTCGAATTGCTGAGCGCACTTCGACTTCGGTCGAAGTGTCGAAGTGAAACCGGGGTTGTGTTCCAGTCGTGTTCGATGGTCTATTTTACACCAGAGCGACTAAGTCCCATTCGAACGGGACTTGGTCTCCAGCCGCAGTGCTGAAGGGTAGGGGAAGGTACAGGTCAGCGGTGTTCCTTCCAATGTGTGGCCGATTTCCGTTCCAGGGATTTGATGGTACACACCGCTGACCGCGTTCGACTGGATTAAAATGGCCGCCGCCAGGTGTTCGAATGCCAACACATATGGTATGATGGGGGTACCATCTGCGCTCCGGTCTCCCTCCCACTGCTCCCTAATCAGGTCAAGGGTCCTCTTACTCTCCCCCCAAATAGTAATTCAAATGGGGAAAACCCGGTCGATTCCTGCGGCACCTCCCGGTACGCAGATAGGAGATGGGGAAGGAATCGCTCCCAGTCCCTATGAGTTTCCGCGAAGGTCCGGAGCATTTGTTTCAATGTTCCATTAAACCGTTCGCATAGCCCATTGGTCTGAGGGTGGTAAGGGGCACTGATTATAGGCTTGATGCCACAGAATTTCCAGAGGTGCTGGGTGACCTCCGCAGTGAATTGAGTGCCCTGATCCGAGATGATCTCTCTGGGTAACCCCATCCAGGAGAAAATCCGCATCAGGGCCTCTGCTACTGTTTCTGCATGGATATTAGTCAGGGCCACCGCCTCTGGATATCTGGTGGCATAGTCTATATAGAGTTAAAATATACTTTTTACCAGAAGGGCTGGGTCTCTGAAGGGGGCCTATTAAGTCTACAGCTACCCTACTGAATGGTTCCTCAATTATGGGTAGCGGGTGCAGTTTTGCCTTCTGCCCTACCCGTTGGCACGTATCACAAGTACTGCAGTACCTGCGGACTTCCTGGCTGATTCCCGGCCAAAAGAAACTCTGGGTCAGTCGATGCCGGGTGCGACTGACCCCCAGATGTCCGGATAGCGGAATATCGTGCGCTATCCGGAGCAATTCGGATCGGTACTGCTGCGGTACCACTAGCTTCCTCATGACTATCGGGTCTGACCAAGCTACCTGCTTGTCAGACTCCCTATTTAGTAACTGTTTATCCCATACAAATCTTTCGCCCTCCCCCCCAGGCTGGTCCGAGGTGACCTTGTCTCTGTAGACTTGTAATGTGGGGTCAGTGATCACCTTCGTCCGCAAATTCAATAGGAGGGGCCCAGGGAACACATTCTACGGAAGAGGAAGGGTCTCTTACCTGGACCTCCGGGAGTGTGTTGTAGTCCTGGGTGCGGGCCTGTTGTAGGGTGACCACTGGGTGTGCTTCTCCGGTTGTTGGTGCCTGGGGCTCATAAGCAGAGGTGAGTTTGCCCAGATCATTCCCCAGCAAAACCTCCGCCAGCAATTGTGGCATTAACCCCACTTCCACATTTCCAGACCCCTCTCCCCAATGCAAATGTACCCGGGCTGTAGGTAGCCAGTATACTGCTCCCCCGGCTACCCTGACTGCTACAGTTCGGCTGGTCGAGGTGGCTTTTGACCAGAGTCGCGGAGCCCTTGTACCGCTTTCCCCTCCAGGTAGACAGTTTGTCGATGGTGTTGGCGATTATCTGCATTAGCTTGGATGGGATCCGCTTCGTGTAACACTTCCCACTGCACAGTGAGCTGCTGCTTGAGGTGGTGGAGGAGGACCTTGTCAGATCCAGGTGGAGCGGTCTCTTTGTTGGGGACTGTAACAAATGTAAGAGCCTAACCTGCTTTTATGGGGATTTTACTATGCATCAGTTCGGGACATTTGAAGAATTCATCATATGAATGCAAACTACCGAACACCGGACCACCCTGCTCCCTAATTGGGTAATTTACCTGATCCACATGTGCTTTCGCATAGAAAACCATGAAAAACATGAACGCTTTGCGAAGTGCCTGGGTGGCCGCCATTTCGGGACTTACACATGTTCGCGGCCATGTTTTGCCGTTGAGTGTCTGGAACTAAAATTGGACACTCGGCAAACACCGCTGAGACCTCCATAGCACCGGGAAATCGTGCTACAACTACCAAACAACATGCTGTTCGGTAGAAAGACTTAATAGCCTATGGGGATTCTGGCGAACGTCGGGTTACGGACGGATGGCAAGCCGTTCGGGACTTTTTACGCATGAACAAAGACTGAAACTCATGGAACTATTTTCGGCCACTTTGCCAGTGCGGTGGGTCAAAACTTTAAAGCTCCATATCTCCCGAACCGCTGAACCGAATGAGCTGAATTTTTAGTATGTTGGTCCCCCAGAATAGGGCTATTATACATCCAAAACTTGGGGAAAAATGTGTCTATGTTAATTGTGTTACAAGCTTATCTGAGGGGAGGAGATGTGTGGGATGTACCTTATGTTTTATTGGTTGTTTTGTTAATTATGCGGGTGTCTCCCTTGCATGGGCAGAATCACATAAAAAAGAGAGTGCCTGCCATTAAAAGCCAGTTCTTCTTGACCCTTCAAAACGTAGCCTTGTCTCGTTATGGGAGGGAGCTGTTATCACACTGGGGATTGCTATGCTCTACATACTCCCCTGAGCTTGAATCACTTAGCTCTTCTAAGAGCTTGTTGCTGACACGCTCTCCTTGGAGGAGAGGTCTTCCCCACACAGTCCTGGTTCATACAGGGTGGAAGGATGAGGTCTTTCCCACACGGTCCTGGAGGACAGAAGTTGATCCAGGGTGGAAGGAAGACGGCGAGACTCCAGTCAAGCTACAGTGGTTGCGGAGTCTGCGGTGGTTGTGGTGTCTGCTGCAGTGCTTGGAGTCCTCAGGAAGTGCTAGGAGCATCCTTCAATGGAGGGTACTCGGTCGGAGTACGGGGAGCTCCGTTACATGCAGCATAATCACTTAGCTCTTTTAAGAGCTCTACCTGACTCCTGCCTTGGATCCAGCGGATGGGAATAAGCGACTCCATTACTATACAGTGACTTGCCGGGAAGAAAAAGACGTCTCCAATGGCTGATACCCTCTTACTACCTGGGTAGCCGTTACAGGGACAATCCCGTTTGTAGTGTCCCCACCTCGGGCACTGGTGGCATTGCATAGAACTGGGTGGCTGGAACCTCTGTTGCGTAGCGGCTGGTGGATAGGGTGGAAGTTGTCTGGGTGGCGTTGCTATGCTTGGGGGGTTGGCTGCTTCCCCCTAAGGGTCGAATCACCGTTTTGGTGGGTGCAAGTTTTTGTTGCCTGCGGGCATCTTGGTAGTCGTCCGCTTTCCTAGTGAGGGAGGTTGGATTGCGGTCCCTTACCCATTCCTGGACATCTGTCTGGATCCCATCGTAAAATTGCTCTAACAGCAACATTTGTAATAAGTCCTCCATGGACCGAGCCTTGTTTGCCTGTACCCATCCGAGGGCGTCCCGGTGCAGCCGGCAAGCCCATTCGACATGTGAGTCCTTGTCATTCTTTTTCAGTTATCGGAACCGCCTCCGGTATGCCTCTGGTGTGATGGCATACCAGGCCAGAATAACTTCTTTGACCCGGTGGTAGTTCAAAATTTCTGTTTGGGGATTACACTGCCATCGGTTCGGTATTCTGCCATGACCTCTGCGATGAGAATTGCTTTTGTTTTATTGCTTGCTGCAATACCTCTTGCTTTTAGGAGGTCTTGAAGCGTGGATCTTTTCAGCGCAGAGTAATCAATCTCCATCCGTACTCCATTAGTCCTTGTTCCTTTGTGAGTCTGGATCCCAGTGAGGCAAGGTAATCCATGAATATCCCAATACAGATCCCAATGACTGGACGACACACAGCATCAGGAGCAGAACTGAACTTTTAATCACACAAACTCCTTTTAAAGGTTTCTCCCATGTAAGGGAGGGATTCACATTAATTTTTACAGTAGCCAATAGTGTAATGGTTACCTCCCACACATCTCCTCCCCTCAGTGTGACACATAATCCACTTAAACATACTACAGTTTTACCCGATTCCTGGATGTACCCCAAAACAGTCAGATACAATTATATAAGGGGTACCCCCTGGTAGCCCTGATCTGGGTGACCAACATATTCAAAATTCACCCAGATTGGACCAGGAGTTCGGGAGTTAAGTGGAAGAGGCAATCTGACCGACCACACACGAGGTAGTATCCAAAAAAAGCTCCATGTGTTTTGGCCTTGCGGTCGGTCTCTGTTCGGCAGATAAAACATGTAGAATTACTTGTCATCCAACGTTCCATCGGTATTCGTATGAATACCCTTGTTCGATACATTTAGTTCACCAAACAAGGGGCTTATTGGCCCCTCCGTTTGGGAGTTATGGAGCTCTGGAGGTCTCAGCGGTGTTCGGGTGATTGCGTGTCAGATTTGAGTTCCAGACACTCGACGACCAAACACCGCTGAGACACTTTTGTAGAATGGTCTCGTGTATAATTACATGTGTGCGCACAAAAAAGAATTAATTCTTTTAAACATTACCATGCACCCTTTTGGAAATTCAGGTCTCCTTCTTTCCTGGGAGAGGCACTCAGACAGGTTCATTAACCCCTTAAGGACTGAGCCAAATGTACACGTTGTGAACAAAACAAAATGTAAACAAAACCTGGCATTTGCGCTACATGCAGGGCCGTCTTTAATATTGATTGGACCCTGGGCAAGCATCTGCTTGGGCCCCCTGGGCATGCAATCACTCCCTCCACCCCAACCTAGAGGCGAAACTAATGTAGAGAGTGCCTTGGTGCAAAAAAAAATAAAGAATAATTCAGGCCTGCCCTGTAGCACAAGAGTAAAGAAAAGATAGATCCCCATCTGCCATACAACTCCTGCGATGCTATGCCAGGTGGGGATCTACCATCCTTGCAGGGTTGTATTTTTGAGCAGTGTTTGTGCAATTGAATGTCAGCATGTTATTGTATAGAGTGTATGTGTGCATGTAGGGGTGTATTTGTATGTACTGTTACCATTGGAATGCAGTGGTGTACTTGTGTGTAGTGTTTGAGTTTGAATGCAGGGATGTGTGATTGTTTGTAGTGTTGGCTTTTAAATGCAGGTGTACTTTTGTGTGTAGAGTTGGTGTTTGTATATAATTTTAGCGTTTTAATACAGGAATGTGTTTGTATGTAATGTTTGAATTTGCATGCAGGGGGTTGTTTGGATGTAGTGTTGTGTACATTTGTGTATAGTATTGGTGTTTAAGCAAACTGGTGTGTTTGTATGTAATGTTTGTGTTTGCAGGGCTCTGTTTGCATGTTGTGTGATTTCTATAACACATATACACATACACATTAACACGCAGATACACACATAGGCACACTGACACATGCTCACACCTTGACACATACTGGCACATACACACACACACTCAGATACACACCCTTTGACACACAGATACAAGCACTTTGATACACACACACACTGGCACATCCACACACAGAGGTACACACACACACTGACACAGGTATGTACACACACACTCAGATACACACATACATAAAGGTATAAATGCAGGGGTGTATATGTGTACAGTGCTAGAGATGGAGTGTATTTGTGTTGGCATTAAAATGCTGGGATGTATGCATTACCACACACTCAGATGCACACTTACACACACTGACACATACATACACACACACACACACACACACAGGTACACATACACACTGACACACAAGTACACATACACAGGTATACATACACACAGAAACACTGACACACAGACAAACACAGCCAGATACAAACACTGACACAAACACAGCCAGATACACACACTGACACAAACACAGCCAGATACACACACTGACACAAACACAGCCAGATACACACAAGGACATAAACACAGCCAGATACACACACACACATATATGTGTACATTTACATATTTTAATCTCTGCCTTCTAGCAGCTCTTGGACAGCAACTCCCAGCAACCTTGGCCATAATAATGTCTCAACTCTGTTCTTACATACCCTGGTCCAGAATTTGGCAAAAGTGACATTTGGAAATGGTATACAGCCTTTGATAACACTTGATGCAATAATATGTTAAAATAAATACTTTTCAAATTTATATTTAATAGGGAATTGTCAGGTTCTTCTAGGATTTTTAACATGTACTTATTCCCTGTGTGTTACATTACAAACACCAACACTTGAATAAAAGTGATATCAGAAATAAGCAAAACAAAAAACAAAACATATTTAGCCACCCTCCTGTCTCCTTACCTTTTGGGTACAGAAAGGTGGCTTCCCTGGGGTCCAGTGGGAGCTTGTTGGCCCAGGCTGATGGGAGTCTGCCATCATCTTTCTCAGTCCCTCTCCCCAACAATGCTTGCATCCTCCTCCATGTGGTGTGTGCCTCCTCCCCAGCGGCACTGAGGAGGAAGTGATCAGTTCTTACTGGGAGGAAGCAATCTGACCTCACTGCCTCCCAGCATGCCACGGAGAAGAAAAGGGATCACAGGGCAGTGTGTGAGGGGGCTAGCTGTGTGTATTCAGCCAACCCCCATATTACAAGGGCCCGGTCCAGAGCAGTATTAAAGGGCTGTTGCCCCTGATTACCTCAGGTGCTGCAGTGGGCCCATGGGGCAGCTGCCTTAGGGCCCCCAGAAGTAACTGGGCCCGGGGCAGCTGCCCCTTTTGCCCCTCCTTAAAGACGGCCCTGGCTACATGTCTGTCCAACCGTAATTCACCTCTTTCATATTAAATGCACCCACCCTTATTATATATCATTTTATTCAGGGGAAACAGGGCTTTCATTTAATATCAAATATTTAGCTATGAAACATAATTTAATATGAAAAAAATGGGAGAAAATAAGATTTTTAAAAATTTTTTTAGTTCTACATGACATTTTAACTGTCAATGTCATAATACTGTTTGCTTTTACTGCAATAAAATACACATATTTGTATTCAGCAAAGTCTCACGTGTAAGACAGTACCCCCTATGTACAGGTTTTATGGCGTTTTGGGAAGTTACAGGGTCAAATATAGCACGTTACATTTGAAATTGAAATTCGCCAGATTGGTTACGTTGCCTTTGGGACTTTATAGTAGCCCAGGAATGAAATTTACACCCATAATGGCATACCATTTGCAATAGTAACAACCCAAGGTATTGCAAATGGGGTATGTCCAGTCTTTTTTAGTAGCCATTTGGTCACAAACACTGGCCAAAGTTAGCGTTAGTATTTGTTTGTGTGTGAAAAATGCAAAAAACGCCAATTTTAGCCAGTGTTTGTGACTAAGTGGCTACTAAAAAAGACTGGACATACCCTGTTTGCAATACCTTGGGTTGTCTACTATTGCAAATGGTATGCCATCATAGGGGTAATTTTCATTCTTGGACTATAAGGTAAAGGCACCGTAACAAATACGGTAATTTCTAATGTGAAAAAATGA
>OW240918.1:87560685-87578576 GCA_933207985.1 Pelobates cultripes
GGAGACTGAAGGAGAGATGGGGGGAGGAAGGAGACTGAGGGAGAGATGGGGGGGGGAAGGAGACTGAGGGAGAGAGATGGGGGGGAAGGAGACTGAGGAAGAGGATGAGGGGGGAGGGAGAAGGGTGACTGAGGGAGAGATGAGAGGGGGGGAGGAGAGATCGAGGAAGAGATGGGGGAGGAAGGGAGACTGAGGGGAGAGATGGAGGAGGAGAAGGAGACCGAGGGAGATGGGGAGGAGAAGGACTGAGGGAGAGATGGGGGGAGGAGAAGGAGACTGGAAGGAGAGATGGGGAGAGGAGAATGAGGGAGAGATGAGGGGGGGAGAAGGAGACTGAGGGAGAGATGGGGGGAGGGCAAGGAGACTGAGGGAGAGATGGGGGGAGGGGAGGGAGAAAACTGAGTGTGGGATGGGAGAAAAAAATGAGGGAGGGATGGGGGGAAAGAAAACAGAGGGGGGTAGAGGGTGGACGACATACACACAGCACCCCTGCCCTACACATATCACCCCACAAAAAGACGCACACACACACATCACCTCACACACACACCAACCCCCACACACAAACACACCACCCCACACACATCCCCCCACACACACATCACTCCACACACAAACACATACACTGTACCCCTCAATGCAGTGTGTGTACACTCAGCAGTCTGTCTGTGTGTGTACACTCAGCAGTCTGTCTGTGTGTGTACACTCAGCAGTCTGTCTGTGTGTGTACACTCAGCAGTCTGTCTGTGTGTGTATGTATTTAGCAGTCTGTGTGTGTATTCAGCAGACTGTGTACTCAGCAGTCTGCTAAATACAGACAGACGGCTAAATACACATACAGACAGACTGCCGAGCACACACACAAACTGCTTAATACACACACAGAGATGTTAATTCGTTCGGACAACTGTATGAGTTGTTTTTTCTAAACTTAAACCTCAGTATTCAGGTTTAAATGCCGTTTTGGCACTTTGAGGGAAAAAAATTGGCATGTATTACGGTTTGGGCACTCGGGCTCAAAAAGGTTCGCCATCACTGACCTAGACAGTGTACGTGTGTGTATGTATATGTGTATATATATATACTTAGATCATATATATATATATATATATATATATATATATAATATATATAAAACTAAGCGAAAGAAGGAGTAGTGAAGGTGAACAAACCCCCCACTATTCCCTCAGAGGAGAAGGTTACAGGAGGTAACAGGGGCTTAACCCCAATTAAACTAAGAAAAAAGACAAAAACGAATAGAGAGGGAGGTCTGATCCCCTAAAGAGGGGGAGAGGACTACCCTGACCATTCAAAGAATACCTCCTAATGTAAAAAAGTCACATAAATTAGGGTATATAACCTTAATTGAAATACGTATAAAAACTAGAAGTCAATATAAATAATGCCAAATGTATCCAATGGCAGTAGAAAAGAGAAAGAAATGGACTGAATGTGGTTATAGAGGGAGCACAATATAGGAAAAGTATATATATAAAGATAGATAGAAAAATGGCAGCATGAATGGATAAAGGGTGCACAGAGAGGCAAAGACCTAGAGAAAGAGAATAAACTAGAAATATAATTCTAGATATACGTATAGATCGCCTAAAACACCCCTTCACAATGCTGCTCCAACTAAACCTTTACCATACATCTAACCGCTGCTTTAAGGCAGCATATCTATTCCCCCTTATTAGCTAAAAAGAGCCAGCATATTGCACTCAGGGACATCTCCACGCTAGAAAAATAAATTACATGAAGCTAAAGTCTACTAGAGCTAAAGACTCAAAATCAGTAAAGTAGCGTCGGCTAAAAACTGCCTAGAAAACTGATGGATAGCTTCAGCTACAACCAAAATCTCAAGTATTAGTGCTTAGCGTCGGCTAAAAACTATCTAAACTCAATTCAGGAGATTAGCGTCGGCTAAGACTGTCTAAAGAGCGCATAGATAGCATCAGCTACAACTAAAATCTTAAATAAAGTGATTGGCGTCCGCTAAAACTATCTAAACTCGACGCGCGTTTCGGCGTTTTCAAGCACGCCTTTATCAAGAGCAACTTGTTAACTGGTTGGATTTTGCTTTATAAAGGGTAGTAACCACTTCCCCAAAGGTGACGTCCTCCAATCAGATTCCTCAAGAGGCGGGGTTCATCCGATCGTCAACTCTCAGAAGAGACCAATCAGGAAAGGTGGGCGTAAAGCTCACGTGGTCGCCATAATTTCAAAAGGAGGAAATGTAACGTCATGATGACATGTATGGCCTTAAGCCAATCAGGGTAGATGAGCATTGTGCTAACGTGGTCACCCCATAACCAAGGGGAGGGGTTGCGGTGTCAATATGACTTACAAAGAAACCGGCAAAAAGGCTTAAATTATAAAGCATTGATGCAATGTAGCAAAAATGAATAAATAACGCTATTAATAGTGTAACTAGATTATCAGATTGTTCGCACAGCCTCATATTTTACTGATGGAAGAAATTTTCCACAGAAAGAGAGGACGGGTAAGACTGCCTAAAATTAAATAAAAATAAAATAATACTACTCAGTATAAAGGATCAAAACATAGAAATCCTGGGCAAGTATGTTAGCAAAGAGTTAAAGATGAGAATGAAAATATGAAAAATATAGAAATAATCAAATAATAATCAAAAACTGCTCGGTAACAGGTAAAACAAAAAAATAATAATAAATAATACAAGAAAAATTAATAAAATAGAATTATTTAAAGTAAACACATAGGTGGTATTGTATTAAATGATCATCCATATACAGAGTTACCAGTATGTCTGGAATATTTACAAAAATAGGCAGAACATAATAGAAAAAGCTGGAAGAAATTATGCTACAAATAAATCAATCTATACAGCGCTGGAATATTTAACCCCTTCCCGACAGAGGATGGTTCAGGACCGTCATCGGCATTTTTGGCTTGCCGACCGATGACGGTCCTGAACCGTCCTAACGGTCTGAGCTACTTACCTGATCGCCGTCGTTCCCCCGGTGGTGATCAGCGTGGCTCCGGTTGTGGGGAGACTGCCTGCAGCCCAGACAGTCTCCCCACACTGAATTAGGACCCCTGTGGCCATGTGATCGCTTAACACAGCGATCACATGGTCACAATAGGTGTCCATGTGTCTGCCTGCAGGGGGACTGTCTGTGCTGACAGGCAGTCTCCCTGCTAGTGTAAAATCAAAAAAAAAATAAAGTTAGTGTTAATAAAAAAAATAATAATCAGCGGCCTACATCCCGGGGATCAGAGACAGAGATGGGAAGCTACACAGTATGCCAACCGAGATGGCCAACACTATTAGGGCGTACTATGCGGACCTATATTCCCTTGACCCGCCCAGGGGACAGGGAGCGAGCACAGAAAGGAAGACGCGGATAACAGACTACCTAGAACCGCGCATCGGCAACTGCCTCTCACAGGAGGCAAGTGCAGAGCTAGACGAACCGATCGAGACACACGAGGTAGCATGGGCTCTCAAAACGGCCAAGACGGGCAAGAGCCCCGGACCGGACGGCCTACCAGCACGCTACTACAAAACCTTTGCGGAACTCCTCGTCCCACGCCTCACGATGGCACTCAATGCGATCCGAGACGGGCAGATATTCCCGACACAGACCTTGGTGGCTAACATCACCCTAATTCCTAAAGAAGGGAAAGATTCTGAACAATGTGCGAACTATCGCCCCATCTCACTGTTAAATAGCGACTTGAAGCTGTTTACGAAGATACTCGCACAGAGACTGCAGGCCCACCTCACTAACTTGATACATAAGGACCAGGTCGGATTTACCCCGCACCGAGAAGCGCGCGATAACACAATTAGAGCACTTTCCCTGATCCACCTCGCAAAAACCAGACAGGAAGGCCTTCTTCTGCTCTCCACGGATGCGGAGAAGGCCTTCGACAGGATTGCATGGGACTTCATGTTCCAGGTCCTCGACAAACTGGGGATGGGGCCTCACATGATGTCCTGGATCAGGGCTTTGTACTCACAACCAACAGCACGGATCTGCATAAATGGAGCCTTCACAGACCCCTTCGTGATCAGGAATGGAACCAGACAGGGCTGCCCCCTCTCCCCCCTGCTCTTTGTGCTAGCCCTGGAACCATTCCTGAACTCGATTCGAAACAACCCGGATATCCCGGGATTGGAGACAGGAGGGGGGAAACACGCAGTGGCAGCATATGCGGACGACCTACTGTTCTTCGTAACTAAGCCGGAAACATCCATGCCCACGATAATGAAGGAATTCGAACAGTACGGGGAGCTCTCGAACTTTAAAATCAATTTTTCCAAATCCACGATCCTCAATGTCTCCATCTCAAGGTCCAGAGAGACGGCCCTCAAACGAGCGCTGCCATTCCAATGGTCCGCCACCTCCCTAAAATACCTCGGCGCGGTGCTAACAAACGACCTCGCCCAACTGTATGCAGCGAACTTCCAACCACTCCTGACCACTATACAGAAGGACCTGCAGGAATGGGACCAGGTGCGCCTCTCATGGTTTGGAAGAGTGGGAGTGCTCAAGATGAACATCCTACCGAGGGTCCTCTACCTGTTTCAAGCTATCCCTGCGACAATACCGGAGGCATTTTTTACCTCCCTTAGATCGATGGCCCTCCGGTTCACCTGGCAGAGACAAAAGGCTAGGATACAACACGACGTGCTCACACTACCGAAAGCCAAGGGAGGCCTAGCTCTGCCAGATTTTAAGAGATACCATAGAGCCACACACATCCAAAGGATAGTGGAGTGGTCTAAACAGGGAGTAGAGAAACTCTGGAAAGATGTAGAGTCTTCCCTGGTGGAGAGACCGATGGCAGTCCTCCCTTGGCTGGACCCCCAACAAAGCAGACAGCTAGCTGCTCCACATCCCCTAATCAAAGCGACCGTACGGGTCTGGCAAGCTCTGGCAGTGCCACTCTCGCTCACCTCCACGCCATCACCAATGATGCCTCTAATCCATAATGAGGGAACCAAGAACGCTGGTCCAGCTGCTGGGACAAGACATACCGAGGCTCTTCCACACCATAGACGACGGCCGCCTTAAATCACTAGAGGCCATGACGGGGAACTCCGATCACCCATTCATGCTCCAATTCAGATACCGACAACTGAAAGGGCTCATACAAGAAACCACCCGAAACAATCACACTCTTAGACCCTTAACAACGTTTGAAGAGATATGCATGGACCCGGACCCGCTGCCGAGGGGCCTATCAACGCTCTATGGAATGATCATGCGGTTGAGGAGGCTGCCACCCCCAAGCTTCATGGGGAAATGGGAAACAGTTTTAGGCACTACATTCACACCCAACCAATGGGACAAAATTTGCACCCTCTCACTACACTGCGCACCATCCAGTGGAACGCAAGAAACAGCATACAAAATACTGGCCCTTTGGTACCGCACCCCACTCCACACACACCTATATGACCCCACGAAGGACGACGTATGCTGGAGGTGCAACATACACAAGGGAACATACCTCCACATATGGTGGGAATGCCCAATCATCCAACCATACTGGTCAACCATTCACACGATCATCAAAAGATTCACAGACTCCCCACCATCCATGAACCCCGCAACATTCCTCATCCATCACACCAAGACGAAAGCATCAACATATAAAAAATCCTTAACAATACGGATACTTAATGTAGCCAAAAGCCTAATCCCCCTCTACTGGAAAAAACAATGTGCGCCCCGTTGGGGACGTGGTACCAAAGAATGGAGGAGCTGAGAGCTCTGGAAGAGCTCTCCCTGCTGGCGGAGGGGAGGACCCAGACGTACATGACGGTCTGGACACACTGGATACTGACCTCGACTAACGCTGACTTCCAGGATCTGCTGACGTGACTGAAGACACCTGACGGGACAAACGACCACCTTGACTGAGAGAGTAACTACACAAACAAACAGGAAAAATACCAGAATCAACATCATAATAAATAAAACACCCCCTCTCCTCCCCCCCATACCCCCCCTTCACCAGTCCCCCCAGGGGGAACCCGCGGGCGGGAAGGCGACACAGTAGAGAAGTTCATAAGACGTAGAGGCTCCGGACGGACGGGCACCCTCTAAGCAAAGAAAGGAAGAGAGGGAAAAGATAAGGGTAGCAAAGGGGGAAGGAAAAGAACAAGAAGGGGAAAGCCAAGAGTAAAAAGAGAGAAAAAGAAAGGAGGGAAAAGAAAGGGAAAGGTGTAAGGAAGACAAGAAGGAAGGAGAAAAGAGAATCAGACAGGAAAATCAGGAAAAGGGACAGGGGTTCACAGTTAAGGATAAGACACGGAGAAACAAGCCTAACTTTGCACCCACGCCAAACGCGGGAGTTAATGAGCAGACAGGAATAAGACGGTACAAACCACCTCCACCCCAGCCAGATTAACAGGGGTATACCCCACCGTCACCAAAGATCCGAGAACTGAACCCGCAAGGCACAAACAACACCCAGCTTCTCCCCCATACGGTTGGTCATTACACACCACCTGCCTAGACACGAGACACCAACCACCTTTGTCACACTGGGTGACTTAGTATAGCCACAACAACAGTACGATAGAGGGAAAACCCCATCCACACAAAGGTTTTTAGGACCTATGAGACCAACTAGTAGGCGTCTTTAAACTGTTTGATAACTTGCATGTCACTATGTTGTTCACTACAACTATCTCATGTCTGAGACATGAACTGAAAAAGCCTTTATTGGACCTGCGTGTCCGCGACAATGTTTTATGCATAAAATGAAAATTCCTTGAATAAAATAAATTTACAAACAAAAAAAATAATAATAATAATAATTATATATGTGTATATATGATATATAGAAATATATTATATCTATATAATATATGTCTATATATCATATATATAATGCCATACTAAGTGTATTTTTTATATTAATATGTACTTATATTAATATAAAAATACACTTATAATTAAATCAGGGCCGTCTTTAACGCGGGGCAAACGGGGCAGCTGCCCCGGGCCCAGTTTCTCTTGGGGGGCCCGAGGCACCTGCCCCGTGGGCCCCGCTGACCCCGGCGGGTGGTGGCCGGTCGGGCAGGAAGGCGGGCGCGCGAGCACTCAGTGCTTCCTTCTTCAGCTCCCTCGCGCACCGCACTGATGCCGGAGCGGAAGATGGCGTCATCTTCCGGCCCATCCCTACGCGGCGCGCGAGGGAGCTGAAGAGGAAGCTGAGTGCTCTCCCGCTCTCCGCTCCCACTGAAACCAGCAAGCACCACTGGACCCCAGGGAATCCCCAGCACTCCAAAAGGTAGGAGGCTGGGGGATTACTAAAATTAATGTGTGTGTTAGTGTATGTGTTTGTGTGTGTTAGTGTATGTGTGTTGGTGTGTGTGTTTGTGTGTTAGTGTATGTGTGTTAGTGTGTGTGTGTGTATGTGTGTTAGTGTGTGTGTATGTGTGTTAGTGTATGTGTGTTAGTGTATGTGTGTGTTAGTGTGTTTGTGTGTTAGTGTGTGTTAGTGTATGTGTTAGTGTAGTGTGTTGTGTATGTGTGTGTTGGTGTATGTGTGTGTTAGTGTATGTGTGTGTGTGTCAGCATGTCTGTGTGTGTGTCAGTATGTCTGTCTGTCTGTGTGTCAGTATATATGTGTGTGTGTGTGTCAGTATGTGTATGTGTCAGTATGTCTGTCAGTGCGTCAGTATGTCTGTTAGTGCATGTGTATGCATGTGTCAGTATATCTGTCTGTGTGCCAGTATGTCTGTGTGTGTGTGTGTCAGTATATCAGTCTGTGTGTGTCAGTGTATGTGCCTGTGTGTGTGTGTCAGTATTTCTCAGTGTATGTGGGTGTCAGTATATCTGTCAGTGTGTGGGTGTCAGTATTTCTGTCAGTGTATGTGTGTCAGTATGTTGATCAGTGTATGTGTCTGTGTGTGTGTGTCAGTATGTCGGTATATGTGTCTGTGTGTCAGTATGTCTGTATATGTGCCTGTGTCAGTATGTCTGTCAGTACGTCTACCAGTGTATGTGTCTGTGTGTGTGTCAATATATGTACCTGTGTCAGTGTGTCTGTCAGTGTATGTGCCTGTTTATCTGTATGTAGTCAGTGTATGTATCTGTGTATCTGCTTGTGCGTCAGAGTGTGTACCTGTGCATCTGAGCCGCAACTTTAAATACAAATACACACCTCCAACGTCAACACTACATACAAGCACACTCCTACATTCAAAAACAAACACTACACATAAATGCACACTTGCATTCAAACTCCAGTACCACATACAAACACATTCACACAAACATACTCCATACAAACACATGCTTACATTCAAACATACTAACATGGCTCAGTGCTAAATACAACCCTGCAAGCATGGGAAATTGGTAGAGTCCCAGCTGTCAAAGCATTGTTGGAGTTGCACGACAGATGGGGTTCTACCTTTAGTCCAACCTTGCAATTGGGGGTCCCAATAAAATTCATTCTACTTTAGTACCGCCACTGCGTTGGGATGGATGCCGTGATTGCATACCAGGGAGTGAGGGGCGAGAGCGGCAGGGCACAGGGGGCCCAAGCAAACACTTGCCCAGGGTCCATTCGTTATTAAAGACGGCCCTGAATTAAATTACACACGTATATATATAATATATATAATAACTATATATATTGTATATATATATTATTATAAAATATAAATAATAAGTAATTTAAATTAAATAATTTTTTTTAAATAATAATTTTTTTTTAAAAATTATATATCTATATGAAATTTTATTCTAACTGTATTTTTAAAATTAATATATATATATTTATATCAAAATACACTTAGAATGAATTTGTATATATATCTATGTATATATAAATAAATAAAAATAATACGAAATATACATATGTCCATATACAAAATTACATAAATAATTATATAAATATACACGTAGACATAAACTATATAAATATGCATATATATTTAAATTCTACGTGCGTATTTATGTAATATTTTTACATAATTCAGTAATTTTATTGATTGCAATTTGAGGGACCTGCCTGCCATCCCAGGCCGAAATTCCAGAGAATTTAATATGCTAGCACTGTATTCAGGGCCGGTGCAAGGATTTATGCCGCCCTAGGCAAAATAAAAATTGACGCCCCCCCCCCCCCACCTACCAAAATTGCACAAAAGGCAACAATGTAAAATAAAGTGCAAATTTAAATAGTTTAATACATTAACATTCTGAAAGTGCAATACAACATACAGTTGTTAAGAGAAAAACACATGGCCACATTTATATTATAGTGGCATACTTGCATAATATAAGTGCAACAATACAAATGGTATGGTCAAAGAACCCCAAATACATAGCAAAATAAATACATAAATGCAGCATACAATTTAAGTGCTAAACAACTTTGTAAACAGCTTAAATACTTTCTAACAGTTATTCTATCTAATTAAATTTAACTTTTCTTGCTTTGGCATTCGCAAAGTCCTTCAGTAATGTTTCAAAGTCAATCTCCTGTGCCGTCCGATTTTCTATTGCTATCATGGCAAGTCCCACAAGCCGTTCTTGGGACATTGAAGAACGAAGATAATTTTTTATAATTTTCAGTTTCGAAAAGCTTCGCTCACCTGTGGCAACAGTGATTGGTAAGGTCAACATAATTCGAAGTGCAATTGCCACATTTGGAGCAAATCCATTCCTCACTGCATAGGCCAAAATATCAACAGGTGTCATCGTAGGTTTTATAACAGGAGCCAATACAGCAAGTTCTTCACACAGTTGCCTTCCATCTACATCAGACTCCTTTGATTTTACATCAGTTAAGACATTCTGCAATTCCATGCAGAACTGCAGGAGTTCTTCTTTTTGCACATCTTTTAGCTTGTGGATGTCATACAAAAATTGAAAATGCGTGGAATGAAATTTAAGCTGTTCATATCTTTCATGTACAGATTTTATTGTTGTGTCTAATATTGTGAAGAAACATTCCACTTTAAATTTATTTTTAGGTTCTAAGATAGGGTCATCTGGAACCTCATACAAAAACAACCTTTTTTTTTTCCTCGTCTGATGTACTTGAGGGGGGAACACTGGGTCTATTTCCATTTCCACTGCTAGCTCTCCTGCTTCTTTAAGTAAATCCTCAAAACCATCATCTGTCCGATAAGATTGAAAAATTGTCTTGATTGATTCCAAAAGTTCCACAACATCTGGTAAGTAAATGGACTGGCTTTGAAGAACTTTGCTGACAGAATTAATTTGACTTAGTATGTTAAACCAAAGGATGATTAAACACAAGAATTTAAACTTGTTTAACTCTTTTGCCAAGGATGAAGCCTCAATTCTTGCAAGAGCAGCAAAATTCATATCACCTCCGATTTCAATTAAGGTGTCATACACTTCTCCAACATGGAACCTAAATGGCCGAATAGCATCAATTCTGCTTGACCATCTAGTATCGGACAGCGGCTTAACTGTCAGCTTACTCACATGCTTTTTTAGAACATCCCATCGATTTGTTGAACCTGATAAAAAAACATATATTTTCTGAAGAATGCCAAAAAATGTACTGGCATCCCTACAGCACATAGCAGCATCATTTACTACAAGATTTAATGAATGAGCACTGCAGGGGACATAGAAAGCACGTGAGTTCAGGTCCATGATTCTTTTTTGTACTCCTGAGTGCTTTCCCTTCATGTTGGAGCCATTATCATACCCTTGACCTCTCATATCACTGAGTGGTATCTTCAGCATTTCAAGCTCATTCAAAATTGCCTCTGTTAATCCTTCTCCAGATGAGTTGTGAACTGGCAGGAAACCAAGAAATCTTTCCTCAATGTGTATTTCAGGATTTGCAGTTGGCGAGTCTCCTTGCTTAACAGATACAAACCTGAAAACCATAGTCATCTGTTCAACAAGAGTGATGTCAGGGGTGCAGTCAAGTATAATGGAATAGTACTTGGCATCCTTAATCAACCGTAGAATGCATCTCCGTATTTCTTTTGAAATTAAACCAATTAGTTCATTTTGGATGTCTTTTCCTAAATAATGTTGATGAATTTCTGAATTCTGTATCTTTTTCAAGTGGCTTTGCATCACACTATCAAATGTTGCCATCATTTCGACAAGTTTCAAGTAATTTCCATTATTTTCAGAGTACAGCGTGTCACTGCTGCCCCTGAAGGCCAAGCACTGCTTCCCAAGATATTGAACAATGGCTACAAGCCGCTGAAGAACATTCTGCCAGTGCTGCGTTTCAGTTGCCAATAATCTTTGGTATGAATGGTCAATAGTAGTTCCAGACCCAAGCCTTGTTAACAGTTCTGTCCAGTTTCCCATAGCAGTGAGGTGAAATGGAGACACTTCATGTGTAGCCAGACATTGGGACAAATTTTTCCAATCATTGTAGCCTCCTGTAGTCAGGCTCATTTTTGTAGTTGTAAAGAGTTTACAACAAAAGCAAAATATTTTGTCCAGTCTAGGAGAATAACTAAGCCACTTTCTAACATGCACTTCACCATTTCCAAGGCGCCGTCTATAGTGGGTTGATGTAAACCGTCTCTTGGATGCATCTTTAGGAAATGCAAAGTGCTCTTTTGGCTTTGCCGGACCTTTCAGAACGATGGTTTCTTTTAGTGAGCTAGTAAGCATTTCAGGCCAGTCAGCTGGATCAAAGAGGTCTGCCAGCGTGCTTTTTGCATTTTCATCTTCTGATGATGATGATGATGATGATTTCGGTGAACTCTCTTCCTCGGTGTTTGTATCACTTTCTATGCCCAAAGAATGTTCGCCCACAGTAGTAGTTGAAGTAGAAGGGTGCGGTTCGACATCTACAGCTTCACGATTCTCTTTAGTCTCGCTTACAGCTTTAAGTACTGGATCAGGTTTAAAGAACCTATTTAATGATCCAGCCATCTTAGAAGTGTCTTCTTCTTGGAGCCTTCTTTTCTTTCGAAAAGCGGCACCAGACAATTTCTTTCGTGGTGCAGACATCTTGTTCAATTATCAAAAAAACTATTGTAGAATAAATGTACATCAAAAATTATTAATATTCAATTAATATTCTCTTTGATGATCATTAAACCACAATAATACCTGAAAATCATTTAGAAACCTACTGTACATATGTGCGCACGTGTGGGAGTGTGAAAGACGCAAAACTATATGTGTATGTATGAGAGCAGTTGATGTAAACATGAAGAATTAAAAATGGAGGGGGCAAGTGAGAGCTAGCACCCCCCATGCACAGACACACAATCATACAGCGTCACAACATAATTACACAATTACACACAGTCACAAACATTCACCTACAGTCATACATGGTCAGTCACATTACAAAGTAATTCAATCTGCTATCTGGGTCCATGCAACAAAATGAAATGGGTAGTTACTGTGTGTACCCCCTCTGAACTATTGCTATCGCCCCTTGTTGGCACGCTACTGAAGTGACCATGTTTCATCCTCAAAATACAGATTAGGGAACAGTGCACAAAATAAATCCAGTTTTAAATTTTATGAAGCTACTTAAAATCACCACTACTAGCAAAAAAAAAATTGGGATTCAGTTACACCATATGGCGATATCCATCACTATGTTACAGTTCCCCAATATCCCCATTCCCCCACCATTTGGCTACTGTGACATTCACTTTGATTCCCAAAAATTCACACTTTTAGAAATGAACCTAATAAAACATAGTTCAAATTGTACATTTCATTAAAGAGACATTTTTTATGAACCATTACCACTACATAGCATAGTGGTCTGACATGACATCACCCCCCATGTAAGTAGTCAAACCGTATTAGAGCAGTTTGACTTCTTACCTTACATGGCCCTACCTTCACTACATCAGCCAAAAGCCAGAAGATCTCTGCATTACGCAAGAGTGGGCACGGTTGATGAAGTGGAGGTGGAGAGCAGCTTAAAGGAACACTATATCGTCAGGAACACTATACACCTGTATCCTGTTACATTAGAGCACCCTCTCCCCCCCAACCTCTGTGTGTGGTCATAAAGCGATATTACGTTTTCCCCCCACACAGATCATTAACCTTTGCATTGGGAGGCTATTGTGCCTGTGCAGCGAAACACTGCACCAAAAAGCATCTCCTCATACAGATGCAATGAATCAATGCATCTATATGGGAACGTTAAAGGGACTCTCGAGTGCAAGGAAAACATATTAGTGTTCCTGGCACTGCAGGACCCTGTAGTAACCCTCTCCCTCCCACCCCAAGTTGCTGACCAGAGTCCAGCGCCGAGGGGCAGACTCTGCCTACTCTCCTCCCTCGCCAACGTCAGCCAGTGGGGGAGACCTAATGCGCATGAACGGCAATGGCCACGCACGCGCATTAGACCTCCCCATAGGGATTTCGGCGACGCTGGAGGCCCTCACAGAGTCGTAAAACACACTTTTCGTGTTATAAGAACATGGAAGTCCCTCTAGCGGCTGTCTAACACTAGAGGAGGACTTAACCCTGCAAGGTAACTATTGCAGTTTATGAAAACTGCAATTACACTTGCAGGGTCAAGGGTAGTGGGAGTTGGCACAAGTGGTCTGGGTGCCTGGAGTGTCCCTTTAAGCTCCTCCATGCAGGGCGTGGAGACGCTTAAAGGGACACTATAGTCACCCCGTCTACTTCATCTCAATGATTACATTTGCGGTTAAATCTTCCGGACAGACTTAATAGAGGCGCATCTGCAACGCTGTAGGCATTTAATGCCTCCATCGCGCAGAGCGTCCATAGGAAAGCATTCCTATGGACAATTTGAATATGCGTGCGGCACTTGAGGGGGAGGGGAGGCGCTGGAATAAGGTAAGCTGCTGAAGGGGTTTTAACCCCTTTCAGCGCCACGGAGGGGGTCCCTGAGGGTGGGGGCACCCTCAGGGCACTATAGTGTCAGGAAAACCACTTTGTTCTCCTGACACTATAGTGATCCTTTAACACCAGAACTGCAAACAGTATCTTTACTCTGAAAAGATAGACAGTGTTTACCTTTTAACCCCTTAAGGACCAAACTTCTGTAATAAAAAGGAATCATGACATGTCACACATGTCATGTGTCCTTAAGGGGTTAAAAGCCTGCAGCGACAAGCTATAGACACCAGAATCACTACATTAAACTGTAGTGGTTCTGGAACTATAGTGTCCTTTTAATGTGAAGTAAAATCAGTTATGTAATAAATATTACAAAAGAATAAAAATATTGGATTTTCTACTTACCACAGAGAAGGATGATCTCTGGCTGCAGTCTGGCTCCTGGTCCAATACAGGCTCTGGAGGCTGGGGAAGCAGGAACCAACTACAGGAGGACTTCAAGTGGGCACCTTACCACTTTAAAATCCCCCCTCAAGCGTGCTCAATGGAGGTCAGAGGCTCTGCTGATTGCTGTGTGACCTGTCCTGACCCCGAGAGACCACCCACCTTCACTGTTGCATGATGGGTGGTCTCGTGGGGTGGGCGGTCTCACATGGGCGGTCGCGTCTCTCTGCGGCCGGCCGCCCTCTAGGACTGTGCTGCTGTGCCGTCTGAGGCTTTCTGTAGCGCTCAGGCGGCACAGCATGAGGAGGAGTGCCGCACCGGCCGCCCGCCCTCGCTCCCTCCCTCCCTTGCATCCGCCCGCCCTCGCTCCCTCCCTCCCTTGCATCCGCCCGCCCGCCCTCGCTCCCTCCCTTGCATCCGCCCGCCCTCGCTCCCTCCCTCCCTCCCTTGCATCCGCCCGCCCTCGCTCCCTCCCTCCCTTGCATCCGCCCGCCCTCGCTCCCGCCCGCCCATGATTTGCCGGCGCATCAATTGCCGGCGGCGGCGCCGCCATCCACCGGCGCCCGTCTGAGCCTGAGGAGGTCTTACTTGAGTTGGAGGCAGTAGCAGCAGGGCCGGCGCCCCCTGCTAAGTTGCGCCCTAGGCGGCCGCCTAGGTCGCCTTACAGGTAGCGCCGGCCCTGACTGTATTTTACCCTGTAACGTTCTACGACACCCTAAAACCTGTACGTGGGGGGTACTGTTTTACTCGGGAGACTTCGCTGAACACAAATATTAGTGATTCAAAACAGTAAAACATTTCACAGCGATGATATTGTCAGTGAAAGTTACTTTTTTTGCATTTTTCACACACAAACAGCACTTTTACTGATGATATAATTGTTGTGATACGTTTTCCAGTTTTTAAACACTAATATTTGTGTTCAGCGATGTCTCCCGAGTAAAACAGTACCCCCCATGTACAGGTTTTATAGCATTTTTGAAAGTTACAAGATCAAATATATGGGTCAAATATTTTTACATTGAAAATGGCCAGGTTGGTTACGTTGCCTTTGAGAGCGTATGGTAGCCCAGGAATGAGAATTACCCCCATGATGGCATACCATTTGCAAAAGAAGACAACCCAAGGTATTGCAAATGGGGTATGTCCAGTCTTTTTTAGTAACCACTTGGTCACAAACACTGGCCAAAATTAGCGTTCAATTTAGTTTTTTTACTTTTTTCACACACAAACAAATATGAATGCTTACTTTGGCCAGTGTTTTCGACTAAGTGGCTACTAAAAAAGACTGGACATACCCCATATTGAATACCCTGGGTTGTCTACTTTAAAAAAAATATGTACATGTGGGTGTTATTCAGAGATTTATGACAGATAATAGTGTTACAATGTCACTATTGATAAATTTTAAAAATGTATGTTTTGAAACCGCAATATCCTACTTGTACCTATAGCCCTATAACATGCAAAAAAAAGCAAAAAAGCACGTAAACACTAGGTATTTTTAAACTCAGGACAAAATTTTGAATCTATTTAGCAGTTTTTTTCATTCGCTTTTGTAGATGAGTAAAAGATTTTTCAAGTAAAAGTCAAAAAACATGTATTTTTTCAATTTTTCATCATATTTTTTTATTTTTTTTAAATTAAAATACATGAGATTATATAAATAATGGTATGTAAAGAAAGCCCCTTTTGTCCTGAAAAAAACAATATATAATTTGTATGGGAACAGTAAATGAGAAAGCGGAAAATTACAGCCAAACACAAACACCACAAAAGTGTAAAAATATGCCTGGTCGCAAATGTACAACATCGCAAAAACAGTCCAGTCCTTAAGGGGTTAAAGAGACATCACCAACTAAATGTACTAAATAGTAGATGCTTGCAAGCTAAAAATGAAAGATGTAAAAAGAAGAAGGCAACCCCACACAAGCCAATCTACCGTTACCCTATAATGTGTACAAAAAATGGTCACACAGAATCATTAATAGGCTAGTTAGCTAAATAGTGAAATCGAAGTAAAGGAAAGAAAAGAAGAATGACATAGAGAATTTAAAAATAGTAATAATGAAGTCTGATCAAATAAACGGAGAAAAGGAAAAACCCTTGTTGAGGCCTTTCGGACTAAGAGTTTTCAGTTTATAGATCCATCTACATTCTTTTTGACACAGGATTTTATCAAAATCCCCCCCGTCTTTGATCGCGTTTAACGAGTTCTAGACCACAAAACCGTATATCTTTAGACGAACCCCCATGTTGTTCCTTTAGATGCCTTGAAATGGAGGTATCAAGTCGGTTCTTAGGTGATCTGACATGTTCCTTGATGCGTTCTTTAAATGGACGGAACGCTTTGCCCACGTACATCAACTTGCAACTACAAGTAAGGAGGTACACTACCCCTGCCGAGTTGCAGTTGAAGAAGTGGGCAATCTGGTAAGTATGTTTACCCTCGGTGTCCGTAACTTCCTTTGAATTTCTAAGGATATATCTACAAGCTACGCACCTTCCACACCCATATGTGCCCACGGGAATCTTTCGACCAAGCCAAGTGGTGTTAGAATGTTGCTTGGGGGCAAAGTGACTGGGTATGAGAATGTCACAGAGATTCTTGCCCCTCCTTGCTGTAATGGAAACCTGTGGGCCCAAGATCTCTTTTAGATGGTTGTCTTTAAGAAGAATAGGCCAGAACCTCTGCATAGAACTTTTGACCTCATCCCAACCAGTGTCGAATGTACCAATCATCCTAATAGTTTTATTGGTAAGCTTATCTGGTACTGGGGAGTCTGACAAGAGGTCTGGTCTATCAGTAGTTAATGCTCTCTTATACGCTCTCTTGAGACATCTGTTAGGATAACCCTTCTCCTTGAACTGTTGTCTCAAGATCTTAGCTTTCATTTGAAAGTCCGCAAGATCTGTACAGTTGCGTCGTAGTCTGAGGTATTGCCCCGTAGGGATACCCTGTTTTAAGGATCTTGGATGGCAACTGTTCCATTAAAGGAGGGAATTAGATGCCGAGGTTTTCCTAAAGAGAGTTGTAGTTAAAGAGCCATCTCCAGAGATCGAAATTGTAAGGTCCAAGAAGTTCAGTGTAGAGCCTTCAAACTCTGCAGTGAATCTCAGGTTATCATCATTTACATTAAGGAGGGACACAAAGTCATCGAACTCCTTATGATTACCCTGCCACTCTAAAATGACATCATCAATGTATCTGTACCAAACAATAATTTTGGACAGAAAAGGTGACAAAATAGTAGATGTCTTAATCTGTTCCTCCCACCACCCCAGATGGAGATTGGCGTATGAAGGTGCATACGCAGTGCCCATGGCAGTGCCACGTATCTGATGGTAGTATTGGTTGTGGAACATAAAATAGTTGTGGGACAGGATGAATTTCAATAAATTGAGGGTGAATGCTGTGTGCGCCTGATGTTCCGGGCCCCTTTGGTCAAGGAAATGTTTGACATGTTCAATGCCTCTCTGGTGAGGAATGGATGAATATAAGGCCTCAACATCAAGGCTACATATGCTCACCGTTGGTTCAAGATGGATTTTAGAGAGTAAAGATAGTGCCTGCTTAGTGTCCCTGATGTAAGAAGGAAGTTTTTCAACAAATGGTCTAAGAATTTGGTCGATATAGAG